>JAMWET010007695.1:647500-739310 GCA_024036415.1 Prochilodus magdalenae
GTAGAAACTTCTGTGACAGTGTGTCATCTGCCAAGCTTCAGTTTCAGCTAGCTTGTCTTGGGATTTTTTTTTTTTTTCTTGGCATTTGAAATTCCTCCTAGGAGCGAACAAATCTGAATATCCCCAACTCTTGTTTTACACAAGACACAACAATTACAGCTTTATCAATGCCTTTGTGTTTCTTTCCATTATTTTATTTATACCCCTTTTAGTCTCGTTTCCTCAATATTTCAACTGAAATAAATGCCATTATATTGTGAATACCTCAGGATTTTTTTGAGAAAAAGAAAAAACATTTAAAAACTTAAAACAAATAAATACAAAAAAATCTTCCAGCAATTGTTTGTCATTCTTATTTACGTGAGTTCTAATAACTGTATCGTCAGATTGATGGGTGGGTATATTTTCTTTCAGTCTTCTCTGACACTTACAGGGGTTGGAAAATGAAACTGAAACACCTGGTTTTAGACCACAATCATTTATTAGTATGGTGTAGGGCCTCCTTTTGCAACCAATACAGCGTCACTTGGTCTTGGGAATGACATATACTGCGTCCTGCACAGTGGTCAGAGGGATTTTAGGCCATTCTTCTTGCAGGATAGTGGCCAGGTCACTACGTGATGCTGGTGGAGGTTCGTCCTTCTTGGTGGTATGCTGACATTACCCTGGATACCGTGGCTCTTGATACATCACAAAGACTTGCTGTCTTGGTCACAGATGCGCCAGCAAGACGTGCACCAACAATGTGTCCTCTTTTGAACTCTGGTATGTCACCCATAATGTTGTGTGCATTGCAGTATTTTGAGCAGAACTGTGCTCTTACCTGCTAACTGAACCTTCACACTCTGCTCTTACTGGTGCAATGTGCAATTAATGAAGATTGGCCACCAGGCTGGTCCAATTTAGCCATGAGACCTCCCACACTAAAATGACAGGTGTTTCAGTTTCATTGTCCAACCCCTGTATGTCTCCTCCTTTAAATACAAAAAAAGGGCTGATGCTGTTATGTAATGATCTTGATGACTTTCTGCTAAATCTACGTAGAGCAGCTTATGAAACAACAAGAATGATAATGTGGAGAAATCTGTCGTTCCAGTCTGTGAAGGGGGTGTCAGCACTTCACATACCCATTCTAAGTAACGGAATTCCCAACGATGCTGATCGATGTTTGTGCCTACATTGAAACTGGCTTCAGATTCCCCAGCTTCTTAATCGAACGTTCCGTTCCATTTTAAACACCACAGCTTGTGCAGGTGCCCGAGTGTACCTTCGGCACCATTTGACTGGCGAGTTCTATTTTAACAGGGATCTGAACAACTTAACTCAGCTGCTAGTTTGTTCTGCATTTTTTCATTCCAGACAGTTTCTTAAAGCTTGAACAATATTAAGCAGCTTCACTCCGTGTTCATCCCTGAAGATCAGTTCCACCTCACAACCTCAACCGTGCCACGCTGTGTAATGGTCTCCACTGTTTACCACTGGAAGCAGATCCTCTTCAACTGAGAGTTTCATAGTGAGTAACAACTTCACTTTACTCCATGCTGTAGTAGTAGAGTATCTAGAGTAGGTAGCATTAGCTCCTAGCAAGCTCCAACTAAAGGGTTTAACGACTTGGTGCTTCATTTTATTTTCCTGTCTGTGTGATCACTGTGGGGTCTTACTATAAACCAGCCAACCAGAGCAGAGCTCTGTTATTCATGAGCTCAGCAAAAAACAGAAAATGACTAATTTTCATTTCAGAACCGAATCACAGGGTGTACATCCGTATCTAAACCTTTCTGGCCATTTTCAGCTTGACCAAAACCATACACCTTCTCTGTAGACATCCGAGAACAATTTACAACGCTGAGGGAATTTCACCTTTAAACAAGTATGTAGGCAATTTGGCATTTAGATTTATTATTTAGCAGTTGTTACCTTTACGGTACAGAAATCATCCATTACAGAATCATTTGCTTTTGATTACAGTACTGCAAAAACAAGTTAATCAACAAATCATTTTCTCTCTTAATCAGTGCAAAATAAGCAACCTAAATGAGAAAACTGGACAGTCCATTGTTGTGTTCCTTCTCCATTGCATAGACCGCTGTGGTCTTGTTTCAATGGTTAAAAATGCATTTTAAAAAAGGTCAGTGGTAAAACAAATAAATAATAATTGGCAACCCTTTAAGTATACATTAGACCAGACGGCAAAATCAGTGTAGTTCACTTTTACAGGCCGAGGCTCTGAACACGGAGGTGCCTGAAAGCTCAGTTACACGTTTCCACTAGAGGAGAAGGCCAAAGAGCTAAGGTAGGACTTGTGAAACCAGGACCGGAAGGTTAAGGGGCTCCTTTGAGAGCGATACCACAGAGAGGTGAAGGACGTGAGGGCACATATGTGTCCTTCTCTATGGCCATTTTTGCTGTGTGAATATGTGCAAACACAAAAGAAAGGCATCCTCCTTTGACAAACAAGCAGCTGACGGCAGACTCGACACGGACAGACATTTTCACCAGAGAACTTCACTTAAAGTGCTCATGAGGACGACGGATGAACGCTTTCAGTCAGAACTCTCATTTGCATAATAGCCGTCATTCCTTATTAGCAACGTGAGCAGTTTAAAGTTTAGTTTTCTTGAGCAACTGCTCAAACACGCACACGTTTTGGGCACCACTTGTGCCTCGCTCCCTACATTTCTTTTCATCTCTCAACACTTTACAACACTTTTAAATTACTCTCGCGTTTCCATCCTCTTCTTTAAGAAGTACACCAGGTGATCTTGTAATTTGCATAACCACACCCCTCACTGCTCATCCCATGATTAAATGACTGTGTTAAGTGTTAGAATGTAAAGTGTGAAGGTTTACTCCTTAGTGCACTTCTAAAGTTTTAGACTCCACATTACTGACTCCTTAAAGCCCCTACACTGCACTCCATCACGCCTTCCCTACATTTCTAGGTCCCTACAGGAGATCTCACATACTACACCACTACCTACTGTTCCTGCTGAGCACTACGTTCCATTTAATTATGAAACTTCATCCACATACTGTTTATCTTTCATCCGTCACGGTTACAGGAAACTGTTGTGAAATGTACTGAAAGGTTCATATACCAGAGAGCAGAGCCGAGCCAGCTACGCTCTTGTGATTACTCTGAAAGGGAGGGGTAATATATAAAACTCAAAATCCTCTTGTATACTACTGTCCATAATGGAAGGTGAGGATGTGAATTCATGTGGTGTTAGACTAAAAGAAGAAGGGGTTCCAGACGCGTTCCTCCTCCGACAGCTATTACAAGTGTTGAGTCCAGACACTGTGATAATGACACGGGTGTAACTACATATCAAACCTCAGGTCCTCCACCAAGCTGGCTTTGACGCTGTCGTTGACAAAGTGATGCTAAAGACACTGTGAATCCAATTTCAGTGTGCAAACGTGGATGCATCTGTTAAAATCTTATTTCAAACAAATCCAACTGTTTTTTTTTTTTTGCATCTGATTTGCAAAATGTTGATTTCACTCATAACTCCTGTGGATTTCTTGCTGTCCAGATGCCAAAATGTTGATTTGGGCTGGTAGTCTGAGCAATGCCTTAGCTACCTGCAGCTTGAATTTAGAACTATGTACCTGCTGTGCTTGCCCACAGAGGAATTTGTCTATCGCATTTAACCCATTCGTAAAGAGAAGCACCAACATAAACACACAAACACACACTAGGCGGCCGTGAGTACACTTGCCCAGAGCAGTGGGCTGCCCTATCCATGGCGCGTGGGGTGCGTTCGGGGGTTAAGTGCCTTGCTCAAGGGCGCTTCAGTTGCATTCTGTCAGTTCAGGGAATCAACCCAGCGACACTACTGTCACAAGGCTGGTTCCCCAACCTCCACCCCCCCACTGCCCCCATCAGGCTGCTTTAGAGTGTAAAAATAAATACACCCTGAACTTGTTCCTGAAAATATGGTTTCTGTGCGGTTAACATTGTCTTTGTAGGACACCTTACCGTGTAATTCAACTGTAATGAACATGATATATATGTGGAAAAACTGATACTTACTTATCAGTGTGTCTAACACTACCCTTCCCCTTCAGGTGGAGGAAAAAGCTACTAAGGAAATGCTGTTCTCTGGAGGTAATTCTGGTAGCTATAGGATATATTCCAGCACACCTCAGAGCTGCTCCACACTAACTGAAGTATAGTTGATGGTAGAAGAACATTCTGGGAAGACTCTCTTACCCTAGAGAATCTGTGTCTCTGGCATAAAGCACACATGCTCACACACACATCCAGACGCATACAGCTCCAGTGGTAATGGTGGGCTGCCATACCGGGTCAAAAGAGGACATTACATACGCAGTCTGCACTGTACTGTTCTGGGCCACACTGGACCTTGTCAAACTTCCCTATTGTCCTCCAGAGGGGGAAAAAAGGGCAAAAAGAAGAATTCAGGTAGAAATACTTCTTAGCATGGGCCCCAAATCCCATGGCCCCCACGATTATGAAGCACTAAGATGGGACATCTTGTTGTCCCCTCAAAACAAGAGAAGAGCATGTGCCATTTCTTTTGCTTGGGTTAGTTGTTGTGGTGTTGCTGCATGTTGTGTAGCACAGTTATCTTTGGTTGACTGTTCTCTTTCATCTTCATGTATCCATCTTTATTTTCTCCGCCTACTTCGACCTCTCCTCTCCCTTGTTTTGCTCCAGAACTGTACGAGGGGGCGCTACTTCCCTTTCACATGCCTTCTGATGTCTGGATGCCGCATCACTTCCTGTCAGCAGTCAGACAACTCGGAGCACGTGTTTGAGTCACTGGGGTTCTTCCTCTGACGGAGCGATCTCTCCTCGTCCTACACACACACACACACACACACACACACACAACTGTTCAAACATTTGATTCATGTTTGTGTGAATATTTTTAAGTTATCAGTATTTTTATTATCCATGATATAAATAAAACATTTTGTTGCAGATACATTAAATACCAGTGCTTCCCAATTTAATAAATTTCAAATAATTAGTAATAAGCTGTAAAGCAGTTTTAAATATTCCCAGAATGATGAACAGAGCTGTAGATAACTAAAATCACTGAGGAAGTCGCATGGTTGTGGCGGTTGTGGTGTTTTCTGTTAAGTTGATTATACCCACCTACCCAGACAGCATTACATCACTGTGTAGCAGTAATTCAAAATAATGAGCAAAATCATATTCATATATTATATTCGTCATAGTAACGTTATTAGGACTGGTTGAATAATAACCCTTCTGTAGAAGAACTGTGATTACTGATTATATGATTACATACACCCTCTTAACACGCCCCATCAAGCTGCGCATACACTCTAAAGACGTCTTGAATGTGCATATGCGACATCTCATGCAGAAACCGGGATTTATAAAGAAATACTACGCAGGAAAAGGGGAGTTATTTTATGGAAGCTGTGACTCGTGCGTGCGGCCACCAGTAGGGTATATTTGGGAGAGTCCGTGATCTGCTGACACCCTGTGGTAAAATGGAGAAGTGAGGCTAATTTCTACATTATTATTGAATAAAATCATGCTGCTTATACAAAGTCAAGCCTCTGCCAGGCATGGTCAATAGGAGAAAAGTGGGAGTGTCTGGGAGTTCCTGTAGCTATGGTTAATTGTTTTTTTTGGAGGGATCCGCCCACTTTCACATCCAGCAGGTAAGTGCTGCACATACAAGCGGTGTAAAAGCATCTTGCTGCAGACATAAGTGGCAAGCTCAGCATGAAAGCCGCAGCACTCTCGCTGCGCTGATCTTTCTCACCACCTGAAAGACGCCATTTGCTCCCCAGTCTCCAGGTGAGTGGTCTTCAAAAGCTTCGTACTCCTCTTCCTCACCTTCCTCCTCCCTCACCGTGTCCATCCCATCCTCCTCATACTCTGTCAGACCATCTGACTCCTCTGCTGTGCATACACACATGAAACCAAAATCACGACATAAGCAATGATTCAGCTACCAAACCATTCCAGATGATCACCACTTAGACTTGGCCGACACACAGTGCAGTACAATATGCAATAACTCTGGAGTTCCAGAACTGAACACCTTCAGAGTACATTTAACTACAGCTCAGATTCAATTACCATCAGCCCCCACGTAGCTCTGCACTGGCTCAATCCTGGACACAATCTCAGCCAGGTCAGTGAAGTCTGCCCCGGGACACGTGCAGCTCTGCCATGCAATAATAAACAAAACACCAAATTTCAACCTAATGTAGATATCAGGATATAAAACACAGCACCCTGACACAGGTACTGAAGTCTGACCCTAGATCACACGCATTTCAATTTAAACTACAACATGTCACTCTTTATCTCTTTATCAAGAAAACTAGATAAAGTGCTGGGAGATGCTAATCAGTACTCACATCGGTTTTCTTGCTGTCAGTATAGTCAGCTGAGTGGTGGTCTTTAAGCATGTTCTGGATGATGTCACCACGGGCCCAGCTGGTGAACAACAGTTTCCCGTGCTGGTAGCCCACGTCCTGCAAGCGTCAAATAAAGATTGGTCATGTTGACACCTGGACCACTCGATATGAACATTTTCTATCTATCTATCTATCTATCTATCTATGGCATTTAGCTGACGCTCTTATCCACTTACAAGGTTAATGATTACAGGTGGGCCAATGTAGTGTTAGGAGTCTTGCCCAAGGACTCTTATTGGTGTAGCACAGCGTAGTCACCCAGACCGGGAATCGAACCCCAGTCTCCCACATGGGACGGTAGCTTCCTGGTGAGTAGTGGTGTTATCCATTGTGCCACACCAACCACACCAACCATTTTGGGGTGATACTGAATTTAAAGGGCTTTTTAAATCTAACAAAATGTCTCCAGCCAGTGTACTTGTTTTTTATGCACTGACATGTGCATAACTTTGGCCAGGGATACTGATTAAGGAGGCTTTATTTGCTACTGTTAAATTACAGTTATGTAATAATACGGTAAGACACAGTGGTCATATTAACACGTTGTATCTTTCAGACACCTGTG
The DNA here is from genome assembly GCA_024036415.1 of Prochilodus magdalenae. Taxonomy (NCBI): domain Eukaryota; kingdom Metazoa; phylum Chordata; class Actinopteri; order Characiformes; family Prochilodontidae; genus Prochilodus; species Prochilodus magdalenae. Next base: position 654,501 of record JAMWET010007695.1, read on the forward strand.
TATAAGGAACACTGTATATGATTCTGATTTATACTGTTTATAGTGGTTAAGGTTTTATAAGGTTAAACCGTTAACGGTTAAGCATACAGGTGTAATAACTCTGTTATTAATAACTCTAGACTGTTGTCTAGTCTTTAGTCAGTGCCATCTCCTCTGTTCATATTCTTGTGTGTGCCTGCGGCACTCAAGATGACTGTGATTTCATTTCTGATCCTTGTCCAGTTCCAAAAACAACAACTGGTCATCTTTTTCTACTTTGGGTTCGGCCTCATCTAAGATCTAAACAGACTGTGAAAAGCACCTGTGAAATACCACAGGCTGTATAATCATAACAAAAGACGCAGCAGCGGACAATATGCTCATACTCACATAGATCTCATCGAACTTGCCAAAATCCATGGTCTTGAAGCGGTCTATGGGTGGCCGGATGTACTCGCAGTAGGCACTCTTTTTGACCACCTCCAGCTGCCTTACACAGGACACATAGGCCAGCCGGGACTGAATCTCAGCCATGTCAGGAACCTGAAAGAGAGATGATTATTCCGTCTCGTTTATTCATGGTAATCCATCTTTTTGATAGAGTACCCTCCCTTCTGTACTTTTCCTTTTTCTTGTGTTATGTTCCAGTTGTCTAAACCTGGAATTTCTCCCAGCACAAAATGGTTATCCAACACCGATCTTCTAGCAATTTATTCTACCCATCGAACATCCCCACCTAGCATGCTCACATCATTAGTACTGTGTAGTTATTCTAAACATCACTGCTTCGCCCCGGAGAAGTTGATTTAGGCTCTTGATGTCATTCCTAAGTGGTAAATAACTAGGATGTCTTAATGCTGCCAACATTTTCCAATGAGGACATTCACCAGCTTCTTGTTTGAATTGTCCTGTTCCACCCTACATGGTGATGGCGAAGAAGAAGAAGCCTGACTTTAGCCTAATGGTTTTAATGCTGGTAGTGTTTTTGATAAAGAGTAATAATCCTACCTGGATAACACCCTGCCTGTTTTGGGCACAGAGCTACTGAAACACACTCCAGATTCAAATTTAAGCTACCACTTCAATGTAAAGACACGAAAGACAAAAGGCACTTTCTATCCACAGTGTGTAGTTTGTCTGACATGGCGGCCTCCGTAGGAGACAACGATACGAGGGGCTCGTTCCAAGCCAACGTAAATGCTATTCTGTAGTTACAGGTAATTATACACTAATGTAAACACAGATCTGTTACTATCTTCCATTTCTGCTTATAGACTCTCCCTCAGTCGTACACACACTACTACACATTACTGGTCAAACATTTGGAACATGTCACATTAATAATGTAGGGTATGTCCCATTCTGGACATATCTAATCTGGTTAGTAATGTAAGGTGGGCTTCTTATTAACTGTGATGAAATCCTGCAGCCATGCAGACCGTTTGGTGACGCCCGTGTTAAACTGAGCATAATCAGATGAACCAGTGTAGCTTTGAGATATACTGACTCTAACTCTCAAGTTAAATCAGAGAGCTCTAGGTGGTGAGGGGACTCAGGTCTAAAATGACTAGGAGGTAGGTTTGCCTGTTATATCCTAATGGAAGCTCTTCCCGGACTGGGAGATATTTCAGGCTTGGCTGTGGGCCTTTCGTTTGAGACGATGATGACAAGAACAATCTGTTCTACCATTTCTCCTTTTCCACCTCCCCACCTTCACTTTCTCTGCCCACGGGTTGATCCGTTTCCACAGCAACCACCAGCCGGACAGGCAGTCGCCGTAGTTACAGAGATCGGTCTCGTCCTGGCTGCCCACGTCAATGGCGATGACTGTTTTGGCACCCATGTTCCGGGCAATGTCCGCTGTGGGGCATCATTATGGCAAGAAACGACACACACACACACACACACACACACACACACACACACACACACACACACACACACACACACACACACACACACACACACACACACACACACACACACACATCCCAGGGGCAGCAGGAAACATCAAACTTTGCCGTTATTATTTCATCACTAGAAGTGCGAAGACCTTCTTTTTACACAAACCACTAACACCAGGAAGCTGCACACAGCTGATGTGAGCTATGCTCTAATTCAGCACAGCTCACATCAACCTTCACTCCAGTTGTAGAATAAAAAAATATAGACGGCTGTCACGAAACAGTAATCTGCAGAATAATCAAATAATCACAGCAGCCAAACTATAAATACGGACACACCTGAGCAATAACAAACCACAAACTGCAGATTCCAAACATTTTCATGGAAAAATATGAACCACAAATATTGTAAGAAAGACATATAAGAAAAAGTCATTTGGTTTCTAACTGGGACTGCACTGTTTGTGTGCTAATCCAACCAGACTTTCTCGCCCACATGGATTTCATTTTTTAAAAGCCTACATTTTCTTCCATGTTTTGGTCTTTGTTCTGCTTGAAAATGATATTTTAGGTCACAAAATCGACTTTTAGTGGGGTGTTTTATGGAATTCGCTCTCCAGGGTAAGGATTTAAAAATCTGCTGATGCTTTCAGGTAAACAGACCGTTGAAACACTGACCTCATCTGCTTGTTTACTGCTGTTTCATGTGTGTTAGGATACTGTTTAAGGTAATATAATAAATGTTACTGACCATAAAACGTAAATCATTTATCCTAGCTTCATCATTAGAGGAGAAATAGTACAGTATAATAGTTTGAGGACTTCCATGTACAATTTGTTTGTAGTGAACCAATTAACTGATTATAACACAACAGTAGCTGCAGTTGGATGTCTTACCCAACAAGAGAACAGTAGGAGAATTTCAAATATGCATTATCAGTATTCAAACTCCTATACTCCTATACTATACTGTAACGCTGCAAATTACCCTGTTGCTATACATGGTAAATGTTGTGGATCGGCATCAGGTGGTCTGTCAGCTTGATGCGTCTGTCCTGTGAATACTTTATTCTGATGTTCCTCGGCTGTTTTTAACAGTAGGCAACGGTAATATTATAGATAATCATCTTAGTCAATAATTTAACCACCTGTAGATCATCACCTGTAGATCATCTATAGGGGACCATAAAGTGTGACCAAATAAATTAATAGGCCTCTAGGTTGATTTTAGTAATCGTGACAGCCTTAAACTTAATATGAAGCTCCTAAACACATGAGGAGTGTGGGTAATTCAGCTTACTGGTGCGTGTTTGGTGCTTGAGAGCCAAGAGACTGGGAGCAGTCGAGATCAATTCTCAGTAAAACTCTGATTGGGATGAATCAGCTTGCCAACGATGCATTGCACCAAATGACAGATAACAGTGGGCATAGCTACAGGAAGACCAATTGAAAATCCAATTCAATAGAAAGTATGTTTGTCGATGGAATTACTGCTTATGTAAAGCTCATATTTAAAATATATGTATTAAAAATTCCTAAAATATAAATAACTCTTGAGGATATGAATTTAGATAAACAGTGAGTGAATGTGCTTTTGGAGATCATCCCAGTCAATGACTCTCGCGATTGACATGACATTTTATAAGTTGCCATTCTTGTGAATCTCTGAGCAGTACATCTGAATGCTCCAATAATAATCAGCTTTGAAATGACACCTCTAATTATCACGTCTGCATAAACGCCTAACCTTAAACATTGTAAAACAAACGATTCACAGCCAGGTTTGCAACATGCAAGAGTCATGTCTTAGTTCACAAAACACTACAACACTGGACACTGTCTGGTGTATGATATTTGACAAATGTGTCATTAATGCTTCACATACAAAGCCAAAAAGCATCGTCTTCTTTTACATTCTAACTCCTCATAAACCAGACACAACGTGAAACACATTTGTAGAGGCTGGTGGAGATGAGATTAGATGACCAGAGAACGTGAATAAAGATCACTTCAACTAATCTCATTTCACAATCTCTCAACAGCACATCGCCTGTGATACTTTCACCATCTGCAGCTATTCATACACAAGATAAACTGATGAATTAATTATACATTTTTCTTTTAGCAAATGTCAAAATTATTTACCAAAAAATGATTACATTTTGTTACCTCCAAATTACTCGTTCAAACTGTAAAGCACTAGCTCAGATGGAAAAAGCAGAACCACTGGCTTAATTATCTTACCAAACAAAGAGCAAACACACTACTTACCTAAAACCAGATTAGGGCACAGTTTCCCCAAGTCAAAGCGTATAGATCACTCTAACAATCAATGGAAACACTCCAATACACCCAATAGTTACCCATTAGGAGTCTCAGTTATTGCCAGCAATAATAAAAATGATTGTGTAATTCCATAGGAAATATTTCTCATTTGTAGCCAAACAGAAAATAGATTTTGTAGCATAAATATAATTATAATAATACATATAAAAAGATACAATGTAAATCAGATGCAACTGTAATTGCAGAGCTATGCAATTAATTATGTAATGCCATTTAAAGAGCCCTCATCTTTGCCCTCAGTCAGGCAATGGCTTAACAGCGGCTAGGCATTGTGACATAATTGACAACAGCTATGTTAGTACACACATTAGCTTAAATGTGATTAAACTACTAGCTGGCTAAGAAGGTAGGTAAGTATCTACAGTCATTAGGTAGAAGCTAAACTGGAACTAATGAGGGAAATGCTGTTACAGAAATCTGACAGTGGTTTTAAGTCATGTCTATGGTTTAGTCTTATACCAACTGATTTAAATCTATTCCAAAACTTTTTGGAGATAAGCTCGTACAAATCTTCTTGGACTTTGTGGATATGCATCTATAACAAGCTAATCTCTAATAACTCCAGTGATCTTCAAGCTGCAGTGCCAGTTTGCAGGAAACTGTGCCCAGTCCTAGTTACAACCCACAACTCAACAGTTCAGTTGACCGCCCCATATCTTTCCTTGGTCCCCGTCCCCATAGAGGCCATCTCTGTCCTAGGCCTGGTTAGAGGCTCTACTTGCCTGGTAGGTTGTTGATGTATCCGCCGTCCATGAGCAGGTTGCCATCTTTGGGGTCGCAGAGGGGCGGCAGGTACCCAGATAGGGTCATGCTCGCCCGCACATAGCGCCACAGAGAGCCTGCCACACGGGGGGAGGGAGGGAGGAATACCACCTCTTAATAAGGGCTACAGAACGGCTAGGAAAATGTGCAGGCAACCTGCCAGCAACGTAGGTTAGTGGCACACGGGCCAGCAGAGGGGAAAACGCGCTGATGGTCACCCCGTGGATGGCGTGTGGGAGGCTGGAGCGCATTTTGACCATTGGTGTGTGTGTGTATGTGTCACAAAGAGAGGAGGTAGAGTTAACATTGATTTGGTGAGAAAGACTCAAAAGCATTGGCTCTGTCAAACACTCTCTGCATTCACTGGATCTCAATTCCATTTTTTCATTTATTCATATCTCTGCTGAAAAAAAAAAAAAAATAGAAAGTCCTGTTGGTTCCTGGTGTTGTCCAGAAATCACTAACAGTCACTGTAATATATGATGTGGTTTCCTGACGGGTTGATATATCAGTGTAAAGGACTAATTTAACACGCGTTCTGATTCAATGTATCCGGATGGGATGTAAATATGCCTTACAGAAAACTAAAGGACTCATTAAGCCAGTTCCCATTAGATAGCAAATCCATCAGGTTTTAATTGTAACAGTTCTAATAGTCTTTTTTCAGCAGGAACATTCTTCTCCCAATTTAGACCCATTAGGACCTGACCAATATCAGTGTGATGATAAGATCCGTTGACATTAACATTTATCGGCTTACAGATAAAGTACTGATTGATTTATCGAGGTTAATGTTAAACCAAATGAACGTTAACTGAAAAAAACATAAATAAATGTGGCTCCTCAGCCACAATATATATAAATAGTCAGGCCATAAAGACACACAATAACTAACTTAATGGACACTCAAGCTGCAGTGTAGCCAAATTCACCATAACCCGGCAAACTAAGGATAATGTTATGTTTCTAGTATCACACAGTGCTACTGAGTCGGGGGTAGTCTGTGGATTCCTCCCAGACAGGACTGGACTTACATTTCACACCAGTGCCGTTTTTTGTCATATTGGTCAGGCCCTAGAAGAAATACCAAACGACGTTTAATTTACTCGACATGGCACATTTAAGTGTCTTAAGCACCATGAATTGTCTAACAGTTCATATCTAGTAGAGAGGTCTGAAGAGCCAGAGCTGTTGAAGACGGTCCTCAGCGAACATGTTGGGCTCAGCCAGCCGATCCCAGCCTGCAGTACTAAAGCAACCAGCAGGGGACAGGAAAGGTGTGGCAGCAACATGGTTTGGAAGGAGAGAGGGGGCATCATAGAGAAAGAGAATAACAGAGACAGGCGTGATCAGTGCGAGAAGTAAATAAAAGGCAAACTGTGTGCCACAGTGTCTGAACTGCATCTGTTCAGTAGCCATTCAGCTGAGGCGATATTTGATTTATCGTTACTGTAATTTCCCGCATGTTTAGGATTCAGAATGTCACCACCACACAATGAGCATAAACAACATGGCAGTTGTGCCATTGTCAGACAAAAGCATACTGCAGGAGACAAGCACAAGCTGCAAGAGGATCACTCTGAGATGCATTCATGCAAGCAGACGAAAAGGATAATGATGAAAAACAGAAAGACTCGATAAACGCCAGTAGAGGATCGAAATGCAGACCTGAATGAATATGTCAAAGCTGAATAAATAAAAACAACAACAAAAAGATATATTTAACCTCCCTGACCCTGTCGTAACTAAACCTACAGCTTGAGCCTGGGCTACCACTGTGAAACCACTTTCAAAGTGACTTAGTGGAAAGAGCAGAACATGTAGAACCTTGGGAGAATGCTGTATAAGAAGCTAAGAGATGACTGGCGTGTGAGATATTTCACTGAGTGAAAGCCAAAAGAGGCTTTAAACCTGCATTACAAGCTCCCTAATGAAACAAATTACTGGACAATGTTTAAAGTTTGGCTCTTGATTAGAAGTCCAACTTGGCCTAATCATGTGTTACCAAAACACTGAAAACTCATGGGCAGATGTACTAAGCATTTCAGAGCCAGTGTTCAGATGCAATTAGTGTACAAGCCTCTTTTATGTGCACATGCAATCTCTTTTTTAACACTCTCTTTTTTAAGTTTTATTTTACTGTGCTACATTAGTCCATAACCTATATATTAATTATTATAGTACCGTATCGTCTATTCAACGACCAGCACTGGTTCTAGCACAGTATTACTACAGCAGTATAGTTTTAGCAACTGTTTTTGGTGTTAATTCATTCTTCAGGCATACTGGACAGATTCAGCTTGACATTTCTACTTTGCCTCTGAAAATGTGATGTAGGATATTAAAATGACCTACCTATAGTTTTAATGCTCAAAATAAGCCTACAGTAAAAATGGCCCTGGAATTAAACGAATGGTAGTCTGTACCCTGTATGCCAAGACATGTAAAAGGGTGTTTAACTACTGGTATATTTATATTTTACAGCATTTAGATAGATAGATAGATAGATAGCTGACCCTCTCATCCAGAACGACTTACAAGGTTAATCATATTACAAGTAGGCCAGTGTAGTCTTGCCCAAGGACTTATTGGTGTAGCACAGCATAGTCACCCAGACCGAGATTTGAACTCCCTGGCGGGTAGTGGTGTTATCTGCTGAACTACACCAACCAGAATGTGCATTTAGAAATCTTCCTAAACTGCTCTTACATATATATTAATATTACATATTAATCTTCTATTATCTATACCAGCTCTTCTCAACCACAAGCAAAAGCGTAAAGCTTGCAGGATAGGGTTAATGCAGAGAAACACATGCAGACATAGCATTTAATAGATCAAACCAGCTGCATCATACTTTCATTATATTGCAGTGCAATTAAAACGAGATTCTTCGCCCTTGTACCTACACTCACTGTCCATTTCATCAGCTCCACTTACCATACAGAAGTAGTGCGTCTGTTTCTCTACTTACTTTACACCTCATTTCACCCTGTTCTGCAGTGGTCAGGACCCCCACAGGACCATCACAAAGCATTAAAGGTATTATGTGGGTAGTGAAACATTCTCAGCACTGCACTGACTCTGACCACATTGTCAGTGTCATTGCTGAACTGGGAACAGTGTTATATGACTACTGATGAAGGACTAGAGGATGACCAACACAAACTCTGCAACAGAAGACGAGGTTTGGTCTCTGACTTTACGTCTACAGGGTGGACCAGCAAGGTAGGAGTGTCTAATAGTGTGGACAGTGAGTGGACACAGTGTTTAAACACTCCAGGAGCACTGCTGTGTCTGATCCACTCGTTTCACCACTACACAGACTAAACACACCTCCAATGTTGCTGCAGTGCTGAGAATGACCCACCACCCAAATAAGACTTGCTCTGTGGTGGTCCTGTGGGGGTCCTGAGGAACAGGGTGAAAGTGGAATAACAAAGTAGGCAAAGAAAAATAGGACTACAGTCTGTAATTGCAGAACTACAATGCGTTCCTATATGATCATTAAAACTGATAAAATGGATAATGAGTGTAGAAACGGTGGTGTAGAGGCGGCGGTTTCTATGTTAAGGCTGATATATATACATATATACACACATCTGATGCTGAAAGAGTATCTGCAAATAAATGCAATAGAAAAGTAAAGGCTAAGAACAGCACTGTGTCACTTCCTTCCACTCCATCTCATGTAGGATACTTTAATCTTTCCTTCCAAGCCATGGGTTCCCAATGTCCGACTGGTCAGTAAAGGGTTAATGCAAAAACGGGATTTGAAAGAATGGGGGAGGTTGTGGGTTGTTTTGTTTCTTCAGGGTTTTCACTTTGAAGAAGTTGGTCACAGGGTGGGTAGGGTTGGGGTGGGGTGGGGGGCGGTATTTTCTGACCTGGGACATTGTTTACATAGCAACCATCCACGAGGAGGTGGCCATCCTTGGGATCGCAGAGAGGAGGTAAATAAGGGGTGTAGGAGGCACTCGCTCTAACATAGCGCCACACACAGCCTGGCAAAAATGAAGATGAAGAGGAAATCAAAAACGAACAGGATATGGAGAGACAATGAGAGAGGGAGTGAGAGAGAGAAAGAAAAAGATAGATAGAGATAGCGAGAGAGAGAGAGAGACAGGGAGCGAGAGAGAGAGACAGAGAGAGTGAGAGAGAGAGAAACAGAGAGCAAGATGAAGCAAGTATAATTATACAGAAGGGAAATGAGTAAACAAATGTAGGAGAAACAGATTGTGGGGGAGATAAAGGGATAAAGGAAGCAAATGAGTGAGAATGGTAAGAAAAAGAAGAAAAGAATATCTACAAAACCCTGAAAGGGTAAATCTGGCTGCCATACTAATTTCCTGCTGACAAGGGCTGAAAACAGGCTACAAATGAAATGTGTTGGACTGGCCTGGATATTAATATTTCTAAATAGGCCTTAATTCATATCCTATCTGAGAAGTAGGTGTTAGCACACAGCAGTGGTTAGCGATGACAATGCCAAGCTCAGAAGCAGTACAGAAAAAAGAAAATGAGAAATACGAAAAGAGAGGGAAAAGAAAGAATGAAGGCAAGAAAGAGAAATAAGAGAGAAAGAGCAGAGAGAAGTTTGTAGGCCATTTAGTTACACAAAACTGAGCATAATATAAAACAGAAAGCTGAATATTTTAAACAGATCTCACAAAAGTATTTCAGAAAAGTAATACTTTCTGAATACATCGCTTTTACAGTGTCCTGTTACTGTCAGAACAAAACCTTGCATCTCCAAAATGGGCAAAAACTTTCAGAACTTTATAGGGAAGTTAATGGGACTAGAATAAAACTATTTTGGAGGATTTCAAAATGTAAAAAATGGAGATATGATGTTTTGTTCCAACAGCAACTTTTCACTTTCACGTAAAACTACAGTACTACATTTCTTCTACAGATACAGACTGAGCAAAATGTACACAATTGTTTTACTCTCAAGCTCTTCATTAAAGAGGAATTGCGCAGATTTTTCACAATGGTAGTGACAGGAACCAGAAGCTGTTTATGAATATAGCTGTTTCATTTACTAAACACAATGACCAGTGTCTTCTGAGTTGTTTATATATACATATATACATATAATATGTATTAAAGAAGTGTCTCTCAAGGTCTGTTTGTTATGTTTGCTAATGAGACACTGTCTCGTCGTGCAGCCATCTGCCAAAGATGCTGGCACTAACAGGATGACTTATGGAGGACATCACTGCTGGCTGAATGTCTGCAATTGTGGCTGTTGGGTCAGCAAGGTACAGCGGTAAGGCCCATCTTTGCTCACATCACATGCGTGGCCGAGGGTGAAAGTTGAATTATTCATATGTCCTGTAGTGTCACACCTACCCACCAAGTTTTATTCCTGTCGGTTGATTCCTTCAGGGTGTAAATATTCATTTATATATTTGTATGTGTGTGTGTATATATAATACACACATATATACACACACATACATATACATATATATATACATATATATATATATATATATATATATTTTTTTTTTTTTTTTTTTTTACCATGACCGTGTATGTACAGGGCCTTTTTTTCTTTTTTCTACATTATTTGATGCCCAGCAGCTGTCCTTTACATTGTTTGAAAAATGTGTGTTAAATAGATCAACAGCAATGCTCCTAAAACACTAGGAATAAAATCATTTTACAGGAACTTTCATCAAAAGTTAATAACATTGTGCCCTGTCCTGTGAAGACACCAAGGTTTAGTAACACTTTCTGTATTAGCTTTCTGTGGGTATTAAAGACTTCTGGTTTCTGTCACCACTCCTGTGAAGAATTCTGACTCGGCAAATTCTTTAAAATGCCGCATTTCACACCAATCCACTGTAAACAACTTGTATACATCTCAACCATTTACTTCTGTACAGGTCCCCTTTAAAACCTTCGGCTTTGCAAATCTCTGACGTAATCAAATTGTAACAAGTTCAGAAACTGTACTGATAACTTCTAATTTCACGTATCTTACTCAAACTCACATCCGACAATGAATGAGTGTAGCAACAAGTACAGCACGAACTATGACCATCCTACGGTAGCAGATGAGACCGATGTGACCCACCTTGCAGGGTGATGATATCTTGCTGCAACGTCACTATATCTGACCTTTAAAAAATCTGTGATTTTACCTACTTGGTCATATGGTGCAACTAGAGCGGTGTGAGCAAAGCTACAGCAGGAAACTATAAGAGCAGGGGTAGTAAGTAATGTTAAAAAGGCTCAAGGAATGCACAGAGTAATGTTCTGGATTCCTCTACGAGGGACAGTTTTCTCCACACGTCTACCAGCAAAACGTTTGGAAGCTCTAGTGTCACCTCTAAGAACACTGACGGCTAATTAACAGATGTTACAGTTCTAGGTGGAGAGTGTTTTGACAATTACTGGGAATTGGGTCCTAAACATACGGTTCACATTGCATGGAGATGGATAAAAAAAAGATGGGTCAAATGGATGAAAATGAATAACTACCACACTGAAGCACATTTAAACGTAATGAGATAAAAAAAAAAAAGTCACAGTTTAGAAAAACAAGAATAAGAGAGAGAAAAGGGGGAAAGAGGAGACGAGACGGAAGGACAAGCCTCAAACTTGCGGTTAGTTAGTCATGCTCAGGGCAATTCCCCATGCCAAACAGGTGAACCAGGATGATTAAATGACCATGTGCAAACCCCAATCCAGTGAGTCACTGAGCAAAACAGCAAACTGCAAAGCTGCAGTTGCATAGTTTAAAATAGGACAACAGGATCAATGGATGTTAATTAAAGGTGAAATTAATCTGTATCATAATCACAAGATGTTTAAATCATGTTTTGAGATTTGGGGATAAACCAGTGGTCAATCATCCATGTAACAATACAGCAGTAAGTAGCAACAGTCAAGAGAGTCAGTCAATGCACTGACATTTCGGTAAGATGGGACGGTTAGAAAAGCGAGATGAATGACCATTTTCAGATTTCACAGTGTAATAATGTACACATTCAGTAACCTTATTAAAACCCCAAAAGGGTAAATAATACAATCATAGAACATGCAGCATCACCCCTTCCCTAGGTATTTACTACAACATGCAGCCTTACAGTAAAGTCATTAATAAAAACATGTGACATCATAATTTAATCTTCGTATTTTAAATAATGTCTAAACTACCTACAAAATATTCAAACGTAACATTAATAAGACAACATTCAATCACTTATTAGAAAATACACAGTTTTTAATATTAGTGCTGAGTCATCATACATGCAGTCAAAGAAGCTGTGTGTGTAGCTAAATGAGTGTCAACTATTTATCTCTTTATTAAACTCATAAGATCCTAATACTGAACCCTGTGGAACCCCTTCATTTATAATTAGGGGGAAATATCTTCAAGTGCATAATACACACTGAATTACTGATAGTATTAAGCTAATCCATGACTAGGGTCCACCTAGGTGCAGCTCTAACTTACCGTCTTTGTGTACCCGCATTGAGGATGCTGTGATGTCGGTGGTCACATTGAAATAAGGCAGCCACAAGTCCTACGAAATTCAAATGGAAGGTAAAATGTAGTTCATGTAGTTCCTGATAAATTTCATATTACTTCAATTAAGGCAACTTCTTAAATAAAAGGCATCAAAACATCAGGGCAGCTTACCATAAAACATAATAAAAAGAGACAGAGGAGACATTTTTCCTCTAGCATGTCATGCAAGTTCTCAATTTCTCTCATCTGTGACCTCTCACCTCTGCTTGCTTATCCTCAAATACATTGGAAATGCTGGTGTTGAAGGCAGAGCCAGAGAACATGGAGGTAATAGGATAAGTCAGATCCAGGACTGTTTTGAACACAGAGTTCATCGCCTGAGGGTACAGGAAAACAAGCACTGAAGCTGTATAGAAATAAAGGTGGCTGTGCTTGTTGTTCATCCTGACTACTTCACAGACTCTGATTACCGTGAAGGAAACTAACTCTACCTTCGACCACTCTCTTGCTCGCTGCTTCACCCGAACAGCACTCCTCTCCTCCGCGTACAGAGCACCAATGAAAGAGCCAATAGATGTTCCGCCCACTAAGTCGATGGGAATTCCTGCCTCTTCCATGGCTTTGATCACACCAACATGAGAGCAGCCCCTTTATTAACAAATAAGGTGATCAAAAAGCACATAGTAAAAACTGAAACTTGTGTGTCCTCTACCTTCTGTATCGTCAAACTAGTCTTAGAATCATTTCAGTGAACAGTAAAGGCAAAATAATAATCATAAAAAGCATTTCCTTGCTGAAATAAGAACAGCAAACCTAAGGACAAGAAGCTGACTGGTTCATATGGAATTATGGGAAAGACTGATGTGTGATCGCTCACCTGGCACCTCCTCCTCCTAGCACAAGAGCAATGCTGTTTCCGGTGAGGACCCGAGCCAGACGGGAGAAATCGCTATGTCTGTCTGCAGTCTTCTCAAAGACTTTCTCGTACACCTCTCTCTGTCATGCAACCAAAAACAACCTGCTTTTAAGCTGTAAAGACCTTCAAATTCTACACAATTTGACAACAGTTTGGAATCTAATTTGTGAGCACAGCAAACTAATATAAATACACAATACAATATACAAAACATAAATATAAATGACCTAAATCCATCAGTTTTATTTGCTTATAAGCTGACTGGACATAAAATTTGCTCAAGGTGGTAGTAAATTTAGTCTCCCGTGTTACACAGGAATAAATACCTTCAGTGTGTGAATGGATTTATAGATTGAGAAGAGGTAGTACACAGCAGTGACGATGATTGCAGATGATGATTCAGTCACAGGTGACTAATTCTTTGTCCGGTGAGCTTACAAAAACAAGGCAATCAACAATATCTGACAGCATGTTTCTAATGTTCTGGAACATTTTCTCCTACTCTCTGAACACTTTTATATCGGTTCCTGGTGGCCAGTCCCTTAAATTATTTACACCTATATAAAGACCAGAAGAGGTTAATACCAGTCGGGTGGGGCTGCGGCGTGAGAAGACTCTGCGGGGGCATCTGAGGTGAAGGTGACCAGAGCACCAGCTACGCATGTTTAACCATTCCACTGTCCTGGAGGGACCTGGGCCATCTTCACGGTGCAGCAGAACCAGCTGCTTCAGTGCCCGCACTGCTGTGTTCTCCAACATCTGCTCCAACTGTGGAGAACATCAGGACCAGTTCAAAAACAAACCAGTGTTTTCTTTTATAGCAGACCATGTATACTAGGTCTGTATAATACAAACAAATTATAACACTGAGTATATATAGGTTAATATGATGATTGCAGTGCATCGTGCACACCTTATCAGTAGGACTGAAATCATTATTACCAAAGTAACACATACACACCTGGCCAAGAGTGGGCTCCTGGTCTCCCAGGCCAACTATGAGAATACAGTCTGCTTGTCTGATGCAGCGCTGTGTCCAGGGAGTCATACTGTTGTCAGTCTGATACAGAACTATTCGATTTATGTCTTCCTGCTGTGCCAACCAGCCAGATAACCTGTACTCATGTATGCTGAGAGAGAGGGAAACAGAGTGGAGCGGAGAAAGGAGTGAGGCAAAAAAGACTTTGTAGGATTCTGCACAGACATCTAAGACAAGTCTTAACTGCCTACCAACCTCTTGATCCAGTTTCTTGATCATAGCACCATTCCTACCTGTCTAAGGCAGATGCTCCAAGTCTCTCTCTGATTATATCACTTGTTAACAGTAGAGTAGGACCTGAAATCAGAGAGAATAATAATTGCACTGTGAGCCATTGTTGTATTTCATACACATTGACTTGAAATCAAAAAGTCCAGCAGTCAAAGCCCAAGTTATCTATATACAAGTCTGAGTCATGAAACATAACTTGCTTTTTTTAAACTGCTATTAATGACCATTTAACAGCTAAAAACAGGTCGTACCCATGGCGCTGAGGGCGTGGCTAAGCTCCAGATTAAAGGCATTGATGGGAACCTCATCGCAGACCGGAAGTACAGCTACAGTGGAGAGGTTGCTGGCTGGATTGGTGACGTCAGTGCTGGATGCCACAGTAGGCAAACCCAGAGCTGAACCTGGAGAAACAGCATTCACTTGTTTGTGAAGATAAAGGTGCGTTTGCCATTATTCTTTTGAACCTGAGGCTTCAAAAATGAGGGAATTGGTAAATGTCTTCCTTATTCTACTTTTCTAGATCATGTTCTTTGCTCACTTGAGAATGGTCCACGAGTCTGCTGAAGGTTTCCAAGAATCTTCTGGCCCAACAAATGGATCAGCCGAGTAACAACCTACAAACACACACATGGATAGATAGACAGATAGATAGACAGATAGATAGACAGTTAGTTAACCATACAATAGTTGGTTGATTGTCATATATTTTATTATCTTTCGTTTTGAAGTTTGTGTATAGGTGTGTGCCTGATACCTGAGGATACCGTCTCTTAATGTTGTTTAGTGTTCCCTCTGGGAGCTTTACCAGTTCTGTATCCCGGACTGCATGTACCGTAGTTGCCCGAGGCTGCCTGGTCAAAGCCTCCACCTAAAAATATGTAAACAAGACCTACTATAATGAACAATAACAATAAACAAACTGCAACACGACCCATCACTGTTCCTTCTAGTCAGTTTCCATCTTGTCACGCAAACGTAGGATTTGATTCATATCCTGGAAATCTTGGAAGGTCATGGGAAGCACAGTTTAGCATTTTCCATGCTCCAAAGTAACAATCCATGAATGAATGGCTCATGCGCTTTAGAAATCTGAGCAGTGTAAAACACATTTTAGCACCAGAACTCACCACCCCAATTAGATCTCCTCGCCCATACTCCCCAACCAGCTCCTTTTTTCCATTGGCCTTACGGATGACAGAACGCAGACGGCCATTCAGTACTATGTAGGTGCAATCCGACTGATCATCCTGCCTAAAAGAAAAAGGTTATTCAAAACCAAACTATATAAGTAAGTAACCAACTTACTTAATTAAGTAGTGTAGCATTTAGAATTAGGTTTTGGAGCAGCGGCGAGTTATACTCCGGAGCACTGAAAGGGGAAAGGTGTTTGGGGTTCAGAACTAATCATTCAACATCAGTATCTGTCCTCAATAATGCTCTTATGGCCAAATGCAATCAAATCCTTACTGCAATGTTCTAACATTCAGATAACAGCCTTCCCAAAACAGTGGAGGCAATTACTTTATCAAAGGGAGCAATCTTGATTTTAGGAGAGGATGAGCAGGTGTCTACAAACCACAGTACTACTAGTAGCTTGTGTACTGAAGTACCTATAGAGAGCGCGTCCAGCTTCCACAGCCATCCAATCTATAGCGAAGTCCATCTGCCTCACGAATGCAGACATGCGGACGGCAACAGTATGAGCTGCACTTAGTACCACGCTGGGCTGCTCCCTCATTATCCTGCAGGTGGCATAAAAGAGCATACAAATCCATCAGCACGACAGAGCAAGTCATAAAAAGTCCAATAACTAATAATTCTAAATTATAGCCATAAGTGATCAGCTAGATTTTGGCCTGGAGAGTTCTCCAGAAACCAAACCAGTAACTATGAGCACTATATGAGTTTCCTAAAGCCACTTTTCTCTGACATGCACATTTGTTCTGTTATATTTGAAAGGATGTCATGAACTTCTAATAAATGCATTTCTGTGGACATACTGTGTACACACGTCCACCTCATACAACAGTAACGTGACTCACTCATAGAAATCAGATTTGGAGATTTTGAGGAAAGTGCAGTCTCGGACAGCCCGGATGGTGAAGATTAGTGGCTCACCGGTCAGCACGGCCAGCTGACCTACCATCTCACCGGGCTGTGTCACAAACAGACAAACATCCTCTTGCTTGTCGATCATGCGCTGATACACGTGCAGACAGCCTGAGAGCACAAAATGCAGACTCACGTCCTGATAGCAGAGAGAGAGAGAGGAAGAGGGAGACCAGACAGAGGAAAAGAAACAAAAAAAGTAGATTGAGCAAAAATGTGGAAAGAGTAAAAAAAAGGAGAAGTAGAGAGAGATAATCAATTTGTCAGGAAACAGAAAATAAGCTAGATTTAAAACATGTACAGTACATAGGTTTTATCTGACTTAACACGTTGTGAACCGTTCATTTTTTCTTTAACCAATACAACAGCATCAGGTTCTGGGCTTGTATATGTGATCGATCAGTGCATGAATATTACGGCTTTCTGTGTAAATAGCTGATCTGAGAACAGATTCCTCTCTTAATGACTATGATAGTACTGACAGAAATGTATACTAAATCAGCACACCTGCTTTAAGAAGCTTCAGAAATATGTGCCCAGGTTTTGAAATGAAACTTCAAGAAACTTTTTAAGAACAGATTTTTTGTAGGTGGGTTAAAAGCAGGAAATATGCATTCTCTCTCTTGGTAAGCAGTGGAAACCACTCTTTTACCCACAAATCAGTGATGGGAAAAAAAAAAAAATGTGGGTAAGGATTCATCTTTCATTCTGATTTGACTGGGTAAAATTCAGAGAGCCTTGTGATTGACTGTGAATAATTCAACACTAAACAAACAAGCAAGTCTAACACTGTAACATATTCACACCAGTCCATCATTATGTCTTTATAGAACTAAAGAGAAGATATAAATGAATGCAAGAGGGAGGAATAAAAAAAAAAAGAGGGCTGTGAGGTAAAGGAGTACCTGGTCTCCTTGTCTGGCCAGGACAGCTCCAGCTTTGGCATGGTGCAGGGTCACTCTCCCATTCAGCAGAGCAGGGTCCTGACAAACAACGAGAATGAATAGAGAATAAAAACCATGTGTGAGCTTAAAGATACAGTATGGAGAAGCCAGATTTATATCATTTTGAGATCTGAGGCATGTTCGGTCTGTTCTTTAGTTTTGCACTGGAGATAATGTTGTAACAACTAATGGAAGCTTATAACCGTCAAATAGCATCACACAAACTGCATCACACATTTGTGTCAAAGTGCATGGAGCTACTATAATAGCTACTACAATCACACAAACTGTACCTCGATTCTCATGAGTTTAAGGATCTCTTTCTGAGCTTCTTCAAACAGGGAGGCGTTGGGTCGCCCTGGTAATGGCGCATAGACATTTTCTTGGCCTGACTCTTCCTCTGGGTACAGATACACACCTGATGGCACGTCATCTACTGTTACTTTCCTCTCTCGCTGGTCCTGGGACTGACAGAAACACAGACGTACATTGTACTAAACTATACAATGTTATTTATTAATACATGAATAATAATAATAATAATAAGATAAATGTATCTAATTTGGCTAATACAAACACACGTGTGTAAATGCAAACATGTGCATGTGTCTAACCCTTGTAAATGTGGGTGGTGTTGGTGCTCCATCCTCAGCAGACACAGAAATCCGACCCCTCTCATATGCCATGTCAAAATCTGAACGCAGACTCTTTTGCATGCCTACAAAACACACACATCAGATTTGCAAACCAAAGCGTCTATGTCTGAACCAGCAATTTAAGTAACAACAGTTTGCCATTTATATACTTATAATGAGTTTTGAGTAATAGTAGTACAATGTTAGTCATAAATGATTTAATGAAATGACTGATTTCTCCTAGAAATGATCTGAAAAATGAGTGTAAACACATAAAACACACTACTATTTAATAACACTACTAGTAGTGAGTGGTAGTCCAGTACTACAATCGTCTTTGGAGCTGCATCTACTTAAGCAGCTATTAGCTCTGAATTCAGTGTTTACTCGCTCACACAAACCCTAATACTAGAACAAATCTAGGTAACATAAATAAAGTGAGGGGTGGCAAACACTGGTCCTGGAGCGCTGCTGTCCAGTGGAGTCTGGTGTTTTACCAGCTCAGACGGACCTGATTACACTCATCTGTTAACAGATAGGCATAGTGGGTGTGTGTGGGCAGGGGAACTAGCAAACTGTGCTGGATTGCCCGCCAGGACTGGAGTTGTGCACCACGGTTCTAAGCAGTAGGGCTGAAATATATTGGAATACAGGAATTTTCACCAGATGACTCGATTAGCACTATCTGGATGAATGATTGAGGTGAGAGTGCTCTAACTGCTTCTCCTCTTTTTTTTGGGTAATTAGAAAGTATAATACACCGATTTCCTGTCATGACACCACTGTATTCATGCAATGCTCCTCCATCGATCTAAATTAAAGTCAGTGATTCATTATGTCACTATATTAATAATGCACGCCGCTTACTCATATAGCTCATATGTGTGTGTAATCAAATAAAATACAGCAATGGCTGAATACTGACGTGACTAAACATTTGTCTGTTTATTAGGAGGAGTATGTTTTTATTAGGACAATGAAAACTGAAACCGGAGAACTGTGTGTTTACACTTTAGCTGTGTGCATATGGTCAGCTGCTTGGTCAAAAGCATGACAGCTGATTATCGACTTCATAATCATATGGTTTCAAATGTCCTAAATCTAGGTAAATAATTTCAGACAGACTTCTCCTGTAGGCCATGCTCCTTTTGTATCAAGCAGCAAAAAAGTTGTGTGATTTAATTTGCCCTACCGGATACCACATTCCTTATGACGTGACTACTGTGCATTCGGATATTGCAATGACTATGCTGAAACGATGTACTGTGCTGCTCTACTAAGTAGCGATTTTATCTGAGCCGGTATGTTTTTATCCTTTTCCAAAACTACTGATTAAAACTACAACTGGTTATTATTCAAGACCTGGCTTTAGTAATCAATGATCTAGCGTTGGGCTAAATTACATTAGGGTTGGTGATGGAACATAAGGAGACATCTGGACTTTAGTTCTTCTAACCAGCTCACATGATATCAACCATTTGTTGAACTTTGAACTGTATTTACGTTTAAGTTATATCTATCGCAATGTATGTATGTATGTATGTATGTATGTATGTATGTATGTATGTATGTATGTATGTATGTATGTATGTGTGTTCTATACAGGCAACACATGTTTTATGGGCTTAGCTGCACTTGAGGGAGAAATGGGAAAGAGAAGAGAAAGAGAAAGAGAAAGAGAGAGAGAGAGAGAGAGAGAGAGAGAGAGAGATTACATCGAGTTACAAAGCAGAAATGAGGAGGGTTAGCTATGAAAAGATAAAGCACGCTTTTTGCACAGGAAGCCTGTCATCCTTCAGCCTCTTATCTGTTTACTCTTTTGCTGCATACCCTAAGATGAAATGCAGGAGCAGGTAAAAACACCATCACACTATTATGTTAGAAAGCATATAAAGCATATACGGCTCAGAAATGTGTGTGTGTGTATGTATATATCATTCCTGGTACTCTTACACAGTAACAATTGACACACGCAAACACTTACCAGCAATGTCCACAGGCATGGAGATAGCCCTGCTGAGGGTTGGAATTGTGCTGCTGCCTTCCTTTCCGTGATCCCCTGCATAGAAATACATTTAACTTAATCTTGGTTTGATTCCCAACAGTTTGTAAACCTTGAATGCAAACAAAACTATAAAGAGCCGTTTACAGTTTACATTAAAGCGATCAGAACCCACTGTGAGCATTAAACACACTGCTTCTATCTTTAATTGTCATTAAAACGTTTTGGCTCAACTGCACACAGGAGAAAATGATCTAATTATATGCATAATCAGTGCAAATGCAGATGTTCTGTGTTCATCTGGCTGATGAAGTGTTTGGTTAAGGTCATCTCAAAATAACCATGTCTGATTTCAGCAATTACTGAGTAATTAGCCAGTTCACAAGCATCAAGCATTCTGCTGCACATGGAGAGAAAATATCAGCCTATTTTCAGCCTCCTGCTGTCTTACGTCTGGTCCTGTTACAGTGTATATTCTGCAACCTTAGAGCTGTACCCTAAAGCTGTAGAAAGACAATCTGGTGTCTGACTGTGTCTGATCTATAAGAAAGGACAAAAGACCAGATACATCTGAGCAGAACACAATGTTCGACATGCCTCTTCCTTCATTGAGAGAGGACAAAATTCCTCAGTATACACCTACATGGTGCTGGGAGTTAATCAGTCAGAATCACTGAACTAAAAGAAGTGAGAAGGTGATACTGAAGAACGTTTAACTCAGACACATGCTTTTCTGATCATCTGGAGAGGGCTTGACTGCTGAAGCTTCTAAATTAAACTGAAAAGTCACACTCACAGCTCATTGTCAGTACTATTAACATGATTTACAGTAAGCTAGACTTTATTCAGTACAATCAGAAAAGGATGCACCAAAAAATGAAACCTTAACATGGCAGAAAATCATGATATGCTTTTGTATTTAAATATTAACAGACCATGTATGTATACGGACATGGACATATGTCTAACCTCCCCATACGCTGCATTCTTAATTCTTAAGTAGCCGTGAAGCTCCTTTGTACACAGTGAACTTTTACAGGACAGCTAGTTAACCGAGATACATATCTAGTCTAGTATGTTCATAATATAAGTGAAGGTTTTTATGATATCAGCTTTGCAGTGTCTTACGTGAAGTTGACTTATTAGTTTCTGTCTTTTGTAATTCACTGTGTCCATATCTTTGGAGATATTAAAGCAGTTTATTATTATATGGGCTTTTTTTAAACATTCCATGCCTCATTTGGAGAAATGTTTTCAGAATTGGGTCCTATTTCAATTATTATAGTGTTGATAGTGTTTATTTATTTGATAGACAATAAGATTTTGCTATTTTTGCAAAAGTCTTTGGTAATTGTAGATTTTTATGACACCTGATCAAACTAATCTAAATAAATATTTACTGAGTTTAATATTATAAGATCACTTACAGCACATGATCTTTTTTTATTAAAAATTAGGTAAACATTTCTAACCATATAGACAATTTATGAGATATGTATATATTGCTGATACAGACATTTATGCTTAAATTTAGGACCCTTTTTTCTTGAGTTGGATTTTTTTGAAGTGTGGTCAGGCTTCAAGAAGTCTCCTACTACTAGTTACTAGTTTACATACTTTAGTCCACTGTATATAAAACTGTATGTTGTACAGAGTCAGAATCCACAGATCGTAGCTAAATAACTAAATATGGGGTGAAGCAAAATTAGTCTAAACTGGATTTATTGCTGAACAATCATTTGAATCCAGAAAACTACATAGTGAATTCAACACAATACCTAATTAACAAGTTCTTTTTACACTTTTAGTCTGTGTTATGCCTTTGCCTGCATGTCTCTTCATGTTTGTTCACTTTAGTTTTAATCTTTCTAAGTGTCTTACCACTGGCATCTCGGACGGCAGCATCTCGCTGTTCATCTGGCACGGTGAGGCTGCTGAATCGTTTGCTGTGCCTTACAGGGCTGGTGCGTGTGGTGTGAGGAGAGAGAGGGGGCAGCCGCAACGGCTGCATCTCCTACAAAAACAGCAACACCATATTCTCTTGGTACAAATTTCATATTTCTAACTTTCCAATACACTTTTTCAGGACATCTGATTAACCTAGATACATATCTAGTCTAGTAGATATTTTACTTACATTCCAACATTAAAATTTACATACAACACTGATACTGGTAAAATAGAGGTAAGTCACAAAAAATGCATCTTTGGGTACATGCGAGTCATGCAAGTTTGTCTTACATGGCTGAAGAGCTCATTAGTCAGGCCAAGGTAGTTGTGCAGGGCCAGAACTGTCACTCTCTGCAGTCTCACCATGATGATCTAGAGATATGAAAATAAAGAAACATATATTTTGACATCAACTCATGCATGCATAGTTTTGTGAGCTAAACAAATGTATAGTACATAGACGGGCCAGAGCAATACAGATTCAAACTAGGGTCATGATCATATTAATCTTTTGTCACCACAGTGATAAAGCAACATATCCATGTGGTTTGGCGGGTTACCGTCAGTGACTCAACCCCCCAACCCCCCCCCAAACAGCACCCCAATACCCTCTCCATAGCCCCTTCATAGAGCCCCAAAGCTCCTCCATAGCCCCTGCATAGCCCCCTTCCCCATCACTTACCCTAGTACACACACACACACACACACACACACACACACACACACACACACACACACACACACACACACACACACGTACGTTCTTACCTGTACAACACGAACTAAGCTCTCTGGATATTTTTCAAAAATGGACAGAAAAGCCTCAACAGGCAGACGGAGGACAGTAGACACTTCTGCAGCTCTGGCGGACACTGTCCGATACGGTTTCTGGTGACCCTGAAAGCCACACAAGATCTATTAAACTATTACAGAAGCAGATTAATGAACATTTTGCAGCACTGGAAACTTTATTTTGATGCTAAAGGATTTCTGTTTTGTTTTATTTAAACAGGTTCATTGGGGCTCCAGTGCCTATAAAACGAACAAAGGGGCGGTCAATCCTCTTTTGTCTTTAGGGAGAATCTTTATAACACATGTATGTTTCAGAACTGCTAAAACTAAATCTGGTTCAATTTTATAAATGAACTATTATATACTACAGGATTAGTTAGGCTGTAGTCATCTTCACACAGCTCTCTGTACGAAGCAGGGGAGCTTCCTCAGCTTATTAAAAACAGATCCAAAAGGGTTAGAGATGTGTGCTCAGAAGAAACCCATGTATAATGGTATAAAATAACCTAAAAAGAGAAAATGAAATATATGGACTGATGTAATCAGGTTGATTAAGATTATGTGATTATGGTATGAATTACAGTATAACCTGTATGACCAGTATATGGTTCATAGGTCCGTGGTCCAGGTCTGTGATCAATGTGATTATTCTTAAGTGTTTAGAACCAAATAGCAGGAAGGATTATAGCTAGAACTGTTAATTGTTTAAGTGAGCAGCAGTAATAATATGTAACAAGTGTTATTTACTCTATACCAGAGCAAAACACAAGGTGTTTAATAAGGAGAAGAAATGAAGAGTCCTTTGTTATCTAATTAGCTTTTCACTGGGAAAATAAGAGGAGCTACTCTTGCTAGGAGATGTGGATGCCCCACCTCCAAATGGGAATGGTCTTTTAGTAGGTGGTTCACATTGGTTGCCAATAAAATTTTACATTCACATGTATAAGAAAAGATGAGTTTTGATGGGACAGTAAAAGGGAATTGGGAGGGGCGAGTGAGGAGTCCGATGGAGATCCTATCTCACCCTAGGTGTAGAAAATCCAATGTTTTTCTTTGGTCATCGGTTGTTGCTGCTGGCCTTGTTATGACTTAATCTGTAATAAACGCCTCACCCCTTAATGGCAACCCTGGCTCCTGTGATCATCTTATTTCGTTAAACTATTTGTTTCATTTGTTAAATTTGCTACAACAGCCTCACTGCATTTCCATATAATGGAGTTTCCTGCTCAAAATACTGTGACGTGTTTTATATCAGAGAACCTACTCCCACTGACCAAGGCAGACGATATAACAGTGACTGCAGTAGTCAACGCTTGTGAAAGCGTTTAGTTATATTTGTGCAAAAATTACACATTATTCTAGATTTGATGAGGGAAATTAAAAGTAGAAACTCATTTCACAAAAACCTTTCTCTGTTAAACCAGGTTTAGTGTGCATATGAAAGTGTGACGTTTATGATGGACAGCCAAACGCGTGAAATTTTAATTGACTTAGTTTCCAAAACAATGTAGAAATATGTGAAGCGTTTATAATTGGTTTCGACTGTCACTGTGTTAGTGCTTACAGGATTAATAACTGCTTCATATTTTTAATGTTTATGTGGTTTGATTTGCTTCCTCTGCTATAAAAGTGATGTTCCAGATATGATTTATGCTGCATATGTCATAAAGGAAAAAATGACCAAGTCCGTCAATCCCTGATTTGTCAGAAGTTTGGCCCTGGTTGGAACAAGTTTGAACCCGAACAGAAAGGGATTTTCATACATTTCCTATTTTTTATGCAAACCAACATGTATATTGTTCCTCATGAGTCATTTTAGATATTTTTTAGATAACGTCCTTATTAATCCATTTTGTTTACATTTTTGTATGTAGCTGCTGATTAACATTTCTATACAATGTTTCCAATGTGTAGGTTCGGTTTACAAGCTTCGAATACTTGTGCATACAAGTGTAAGTTAAACAGAGAAAGTGAGAGGGCAGAGGAGACTACCTATTACACAAAAGCTCAGGTGAGCTAGTGTGCAACAGGTGCCCTATGACTGTAAATGAGGTCATCGCTCCACTATGGAATGTCTGTATAGGAAGTGGGTGTGACTTACTGTGATAACATCAAGAATGCTCAATAGGCTATGAACAGAGTCTCCAGGGTACACTTCTTTGACCACTCCATCTTTGCCATCCTTTATAAAGAGATAAAGAGAATCACTGGCTCAGGATGAATCCTTGACTGATGTCTGAATTTTGCACACTGACAGATAATTCTTTCTCAAGACTGAGATTGAGAACAACGCAATCAAAAGGGTGAAACCCCTAATCTGACAGTTCAGGAGGTGAGTGGTTGAGGCTAGATAACAAAGCACACCTTTCATATGTGTATTTCACGTGACACTGTTATTCATTAACACAAGCACACACACTCACACACCTGTCCAGTAAGACACAGCTCCAGCTTGCCGTCCTGTACCACGTAAATGCTGCTGTCAGGCTGTCCAGGTCTGAAGACGTACTCTCCCTGCTGGAACTGCAGGAACACCATGTGCTTACATAGCTCCAGAAATAAAGGCTTCTCAAAGTGGCCTAAAACACTACACACAAAACACAGACAGAGTTATTTGCTTATGCATTTCTATGTAATGGAGAATTCTTTGGCCAAGAACAAACTGTGAAACGTTAAAAAAACAAACCACAGCTTATTTTATTATATTATCGGCCCTATTTCTATAACAGCGTTTGTACTCACACTGTGTATTCAGTATATTGTAAAAAATACAAATTGTACAAAAATATTATACAAAAATATCTGAACTGATTCAAATTGTGGTGGAGTCTGACACGTCCTAATGCAACGAATAATTTCCTCAGAAATATGGATCAAATCATCGTCCTGAGGTTTATATACCTACTAACACCTACTTTCTTTAAGTCACAGAACATTACCTTGGTATTATATACTGTTTTCAGCATGTTAGTATTATTCCCTCATACTAAGGTTATATTATGCAGCCCCAGGCTCCCTAGACTACCCTACAAAAAAAGATGTCAAGTCGCTGTTCAAACTGAAAATCAGCTACAAGGACAATGACTCACTTGTCATGACTGTATTGAAACACTAGCTCCATCAAGCTACAGCCATTCACTGAGAAATGTGTTCTTGCTTACCGCACGTTTTTGAGCATGTAGAGCACCTCTGAAGGTAGGTGCGAGTTGGCCACATCAAATTCGGTGAGGTCAGCCTCCAATACAGAAGGAGGGGGCTCTTTCATCTGGAGAGTGGGTACTTCTTTTTTAAAGCGCAAGATCCTGAGAGAGAGAGAGAGAGAGAGAGAGAGAGAGAGAGAGAGAGAGAGAGAGAGAGAGAGAGAGAGAGAGAGAGAGAGAGAGAAAGAGAAAAAGAAAAAAAAAGAGAAAAAAGAAAGAAAAAGAGAGAGAGAGAGAGAGAGAAAAGAGAGAGAGAGAGAGAAAGAGAGAGAGAGAGAGAGAGAGAGAGAGAGAGAGAGAGAGAGAGAGAGAGAGAGAGAGAGAGAGAGAGAGAGAGAGAGAGAGAGAGAGAGAGAGAGAGAGAGAGAGAGAGAGAGAGAGAGAGAGAGAGAGAGAAAGAGAGAGACAGAGAGAGAGAGAGAGAGAGAGAGAGAGAGAGAGAGAGAGAGAGAGAGAGAGAGAGAGAAAGAAAGAGAGAGACAGAGAGATAGAGAGAGACAGAGAGAGAGAAACAGAGAGAGAGAGAGAGAGAGAGAGAGATAGAGAAAGAGAGAGAGAGAGAGAGAGAGAGAGAGAGACAGAGAGAGAGAGAGAAACAGAGAGAGAGGGAGAGAGAGAGAGAATCACTCACAGCACTACTAGTAAATAATAATTATAAAACTCTAAACTAGGACTGAGATGATACAAAATTATATTAATAATGTATTAAAATATAATTTAAAAAGTCATAAGTTTATAAAAGTTTTTTTTTTTATTAGCAACTGCACAATGACCTCTCTGGAAAGCACAGTTTAGAACAACACATGTCTACAAATGTACAAATAGATTTTTGGTGTTCGGAATGTACGAAATGCTGAATAAAAAGTCAATAACTAAATAGTTTCCAATAGTGAACAATATCTGCATAGATCTGGAAAAGCATGACAGTACAAATATAAATACAGACTTTTTGGCAATGTTGAGCATCTTCTGCTTCTTCTTTAGTCTCGGACGGGAGGACGAGGAAGAGGAGGTTCCTACTAAAGATGATGTAGACTGAGATACTTTCCTCATGATCTTCCTGCCATAGAATAAAACTTTGTCTCTTTTACGGAAACGGTACTTCGGGGCTTCCTGAGCTGCGAGATCTGCACAATCAAAAGCATAGGGGTCAAAAGACATATATAATCTGTATCTGTGTAGAGAATTATGAGGGAATGTCAAACAGTGAAGCCGCTAAAGAGCACACACATGAGTAATTCTAATTAACGAGAATTTCTTTCTAGAAGGTTGTGGATACTAACTCCGAAGCTGGATTCTCCGCAGGACAAAGAAGATGAGGATGGCAATGAGGACTATGGCGATGCCAGCACCGAGCACTATTCCCACCATCTGGGAAGGCAGAGAGAGTTAAATCAAAGAGAAAGCAACTTTCATGAAAAGACGTAGATGTAGCTGTTCAAACTTTAAAAAAGTACTTCACACTCCTGTATCTGATTTACAAACATGGTTCTTTGCTGTAGAGATGTAGAGATTTGCTGAACAATAATCAGTGATCAGTATTTACTCCAACAGAGCATTATCAGATATGCATGTGAAATATATTTTCCTAATACTGCTAGTGGAGGGTAGCTACACTCATATGTTTTCTCATATGTTGTGAAATACTGAATAGCAGTTCTCCTATAATGACATAGAACACATTCATATAAAAGGTCTTCAGGGAACCAAAGATCTGCTTTGCATTGCTCAAAAGGACCCTTATTGGCACAGCTCTGTATAAGGGTGGTGTATAAATTACCCCCTGGGGTTTCAGGGGGTCCCATGTTGGCTGGCTACTCCAGCATTTTCTGGCAGCTAACTTACTTGCCTTAGCAGCGCAGATGCTAGAGTAAACAGCAAAAAACAAATGTCTGATTTAATGATCCTTCTTTTTTAGTTTGGTTATTAACTCTTCCATAAGTTAAATAAGATCCTCTTCAGTTTAAGAAATTAGCAATAGCTGACTTTTGGGAACTTAGGGACATTTTTAGATTTACACATATGCTTTTCACAGATACGTTTTTTCAGAGGTGTCCCAGGCATATGTGCAGTTGCTAGGCTATGATAGACCATCTGGGGAAACCAGTTTCTTGCAGCACCAATCTGAGGCAGACCAGACTCTAGCTAGCTGGAAAAACAGGAGCTTGCGGATTCTGGGTGAATCAGCTAAACACTGAGCCTTTTACTGTATCGGTAATTAAGCATCTATTTTACTCTTAACAGACATCATAACATCAAATGTATTTTCAGGGACCCCGTCCCCTGATTTCAGGAGGTCCAAGAGGTTAATTGGAAAAAGTTATGAAAAAGTTTGGTCTGCAACAGAGTTCTTTCGTTCTCCGTGACCTTTAATTAGCACCTTTATACACAGCTGTTTTCATAATTACATGTGTACACACTCGGACGAGAAATACACATTTAAAAAATAGTTGTCAGTACTGAGTTACAAAGATCAATGACTGCAAAGTCATATAGATCCCTCACTCATAGCATTCGGTCATCTGCTGACCTGAACCTCCTG
Organism: Prochilodus magdalenae; assembly: GCA_024036415.1. Taxonomy (NCBI): domain Eukaryota; kingdom Metazoa; phylum Chordata; class Actinopteri; order Characiformes; family Prochilodontidae; genus Prochilodus; species Prochilodus magdalenae. The sequence goes on from JAMWET010007695.1 coordinate 683,338, forward strand.
TACCCCAAGTAACCCTGGCCCCTAGACTAAACCATTACTGGCGTTAGGTAGTACAGGAATTCTGTATTTTTAAGCTCTGTGAGGCCATCACCACAGAGCGTGGAGTTGCACAAGTTATGGCAACATGCTCTTGCGCAGTCTGTAGCTGTTTTCACTTTAGTGGGTGTAATATGTGCATATTTACTAACCATGCTGGTCTGGAGATGGTCCTCCACTAACGTCTTTATGTTTGCAAACGGTTCCTGCTAAAGACAAAATGAGACATTCAGTTTGAGAGAAAAAAAAAGAGCAAGTGAAGAATAAGCAATTGACTTTTTCCTTCCCTTCTTTCTCTTCTGTACACTCATTATACAATTGCAGCTCAGTCCCTCTTTCAGTTACTCCTACACTGTTTCTCATGCTCCTACTCCTTCATTCCTTGCCTTTCTCTCTTTTGTCTATGTGTAGAAAATTCATTCTCGTTCACATATCAAACCAGTCTCCCAACACTGCTAACAGGAGTCAAAAGTGTTTTTAAAGAGGCGTTAAAGCTGTCTTCCATTTTAATCTCCAAGCTTCAACAGATATGAAGCAAGGACACACTCATTACAGCACAACAGACATACACTATGCACAACATCTATCAGCATGTAATGCATAACAACAGGGGAACAGAATGAAAGGACAGAGTGATGGTGAGTGAGCTAGCTTTCATAATCTAACATTTCAAATAAATTGTTGCCTGGGAAATTGACCCTGTAGGCCTGCATTTTTCATAACTACAAATTTTGCATATTAGTTTCAATTTACTGAGCAATATTACTGAATAATATCACTGTATATGACATAAAGAGCCCATTTAATGGAAAAAATGCAGACATTAATAATGTTTAAAAATGTGTTGTCCACTCATCCTTTCATTTTGAATTTCTTTTGTGATGTCACAAAAACTGCCTACCACTGTCCATAGAAAAACACGCATCTACATTTTTGTCATTTTTTACTTTTATGCATCTTTCGATCACAGCAGGTACCATTTACATTGTGTGAAAGTTCATGATGAATGGACAGAAATGGTCCGAAAGTGCTTGGTAAAACATCTGGTTCCAGTGATATTAAAGTAAAAATATAAACTGGCTATATAATGTCTATATAAAAATATTATAACTGTTTTCAGCTTCTCTCTATCATTTTGAGTTAGATGGGCTGTTTATGTTACTGTACCTTTAAAGGATACATCCACACACCAACTGTATAAGCGAACCTCAGGAAAAAATTAACACATACACAAACATATATGGGCTCTAATAATCCTACTCATGTTTATGTCCTGGCAATGTCTCCTACATTCAGTCTACCAACTGCCATGTAGTATTTCTGCAGTAACATGACTAAACTGTTATGTAGTGGTGAAGCAAACCAGCTCAAACACTGTATTTAGATAAGGTGCTTCTGTTACTACCCTTTTCTCTTCAAAGCAGATCTGGGTGTGTTTTCCTGTTCCTGAGTTGAAATACAAACTATCATCAAAGAAAATGCAACAGTCACAAAAGGAGATTCACTAATGCTTCTCACTGTTTAGAGATCATGTGATGACCCCCTAGCTGACAAGGTTTGACCATCTGCCCTCATCAGTGAAAACAATCAATGGCTTTAACAGTCCTGATGAATAAAATAGACTGACTGAAGGAAGGAGGAAAAGGAGAGCAGCTGGTAGTGACGAATATTCGTGTCGGGGAAGAAAAGTTGACAGCTGGACGTAATAACAGGACAAGATTAAGAGGGGGGTTACAGTGGGAGGAGTCTGAACAAATGCATGTCTCATTTATATTCATGAACAAATTCCTGAATTTGTGGCATACCTTAATAAAGGGCTCATCATTCTGCATTTAGCTTTTGAATGTCGTTTTGTGCCGAGGGCCATGATGTTTGTGTAGGTTTTATGCACCAAATACAGTCATAATTCACTTGTACATGATCATTTTCAACCTCTCACAATCCCTTTAAATTGAGCATTTCTGTTACTGTGCCTTTAAGAGTGATGTGTGTAAATGGCCTCTGTTCTGACTGACTGTGTTATACCATATCATATTCAAAAACAGTTCAGGCTGAAACAATTCTTAAGCGTTTCAGACCAAACTATCTGTAGATAATCTTTTTTTTTTATGCCATCACTAAAATAATAATATAATTAATTATTTTGGTTATCTGTATAGACTTTATGGGTTTTTACAACAACAACAAAAAAAATGTTTTGCATAATTTGAGCCCTTTCACTTGGATCACCCTAATAAAATGAGTTTCAGGTTTGGACTGAAAGATGAATGAATTTTGTATTGAAATCATAATTTAATTGAGCGCCATCTCAAATCCCAAAATCTGAAATTTTAATTATGGGCTATTTTATGGAAATCGTGTCTTAAATGGGGAACGTTAACATATCAGAGCTTGTAAACTGCCTGTAGATAAGTGAGACCAATCAGAGGGAACCAAAAAACTATATGCTGTGACATTACAACCTCAGCTAACTGATTCTACACCATATAAGAGATCTGGAATTCAGTTCCCAGAAAATACTTGCAAATTAAATCGCAGATATACTACAGATCAGAAAACCGCAAAGCCTTCAGCCCTATATTAGATAAACAGATTTTTTCTATTGTCACTGCCGAAATCTAATGGCTAACCACTCATGACATTCTGCTTTATAGATTTCTCCAGTTTTTATTGTTTCCTCCAGTAAACTCAACTTTTAATATTTATATTAATATAGTTTAATATTTATTGAAACATGTAGCTGCATAGCTTGTACAACCTATAGGAAAGGACTGGCAATAGAATGGGATGGTCTAAAGCAGCCCCACATCACAAGATTGCTATGTCAAGTATTGGAATAAAATTTTTTGGACTGACTGAACTCCATTCAGTCCATCCACTATGTGTTTCGCGAAGAGAGGATAGAGCAACACTCCACTTTCTGACTGATGTTCTTGATAACAGGCCAACATTAATGATTTCCGTAAATTGGCAGCACTTCACTTGTGGATCAGTGGATCAGATTTTAGGCTACAAAATGCTTACACCATTATTGTTTTAGCTATATCACAGCGATTCAATGTGTTCCCCTTTTCCAAAGCCAAACAAAAAAATATTAGCAGTAGATGGCGAAGCAATGTTATCCACTCAGACTTGACTGGCACATAAGAACTGTTTGTCCCCCACACACCAGGCAATTGCATTACACCCTTCCAGGTGGTCAAAGGGAAATGCAGGAAACTTGCCAGGAACGCCATCCACCAAATCTGGCTCAACTGCGTAATTCTTTGATGTAGGAGCGGCTAAACATTAATGTGACCTACATCCAGAAAATTGTCCAGTCCATGCCAAATCAAATTACCGCTGTTAATCGTGCTCATGGAGCTATTACAGGCTATTAGGTATGTTTCGGTCACAGGTCCAGCAAGCTTAATAATGCATTACTCAATGTGCTACTTGTAATTAAGCACTTTATTTGATTAATATGTATATATACACACATATATGTATATATAAATTATGTATAAATGTAAAGAAATACAAAAGGAAAGGGAAAAAGGCACATGGCATGAGTGGGTAGCTGTATTGTGATATGTGATGATGTATGCATGATCAGGTATGAGACTGGAAAGTTGGAAGGAGGTGGTACAGGCCAAATGGTGTTGTTGACAAATTACAATGCTACAGCTCTGTATTTACACCAGGCAAGTTCCTAGCAATCTCTTTATCTCTGAGGTTTTCTCTTTGCTCTATCTTGTGAGTCTCACACTCTTGTGAGCCTCCAAACATGGAGAAAATGACATCTTGTGATTTCACTGCTACATGGTCTGACTGTAAAACATTGCAATACATTGATGAACTGTTAATACCACAGCATTATTTATGCAGGGGCGGCATGCTCACCTCAGGTGGTTCTGGGGACTCTGGTCCCGAGGTGCTCTGTCCCATTCTAACAGCGGCACTGCACACAGCTGGTCCATTAACAACTAGCACTGCAACACACATAGCAATGCAACGGGCATCATGCAACATGCAACACACATTCTTTTTTTATTGTACCCCTTAAATTCCCGGTTTACTAGTCATTAACCCTACGACTTACCATGCAGTAACTACTATAAAGTATTGCGTGACTACTATGAAACTGATATGTAATTATGTGACTGAGGATTTGTGAAGCGTGAGCACACATACAAGCCTTTGGTGTTTAAAAGGGTAATCCAATAAATGGCTAGCTGATCATTTGTCTTCTCCTGAATAAACAGCCATAGGATATGATAAGCCAGTGTTATAGAGGGTTTAAGGAGGAGTCAACTGTTGACGTGTAAACAAAGTCATTCTGAGCAGTATGATGTCATTGTTGGGTTACAAACTCAGATTTCTTTTGTAGTGGTAGTAATGGTAACCAGGGGTCCCAATGCTTATAACACAAATATAACCATTTTATCTCCTGACCAAATGAACCTTCTGGGTTCATATGTAGTGTTGATGATGGTAACATAGTGTTAAATATAATATGTCTGAATCTAAATATTTTCTTTGGGAACTATTTTGTCTTATGTTGGCCTACGTGTAGATACATGTATCTAAAATATATGTTTTCTGTTACAATCTTCAGATGTCTGGCTCCTATCACTGCACTCTGGATTAAAACTTTGTTTACATCTTTTTGGTATAATTATGCAGACATTTTGAATTTACCTTCAAAGGATGAGTTCAATTTTAATTCTGCCAATTGTTCAACATTTCAGAATAATTTAATGTTTAAAGCATAAATAGTCATTCACAGTAGTCTACTATCTACACAACCATCTAGCTGCTTTCTTTACAGTTTTGAGGAGAGATCTACAACATCTATATAGACATTTTTTACTATTGGAAACCATCATGAACGTACATGGGTCTGTGTTTTTTATGTTAGTTTCTCTACAATAAAGCATTTCACACCAAACCACTCTAACTGACATTGTTTGCATAAACATATTAATTAATCTGACATTTTAAAATTATTTGATCAGCTAAACTTGTTTTCATTTAAAGTATTTCTAGTTTTGTTGAAACTAATGTCATTTACAAAGACCTGCAGCTTACAGCCACCAAGTTACAATCATTATTACTCGTCTAAAACCACATCAAGCTGTTGAAGAATTTGGTTGCTAGAGTCATTCCTATTGGTTTGTTTCCATTGTTATCTACGTGGTTTGATGCAAATGTGTGACTATAAACAGCTGTTAGACTTAGACTTGTAGCACCAGTGCAAAACAAAAGAAGCGCAGTTCAGACACCAAACATGACGCCAAAATAGCTTCAGACACAAGCTAGCCATCCTCCTATTATATCAATCACACTTAAACTTGTTAATCCGGCTTTTAATCACATGCGTTCTTCAGCAAACACAATTCAAACCTCTGCATGCTAAAGAAATTTGCATTTCACAGTCATGTCTGAGTCATACTGTACAATACAGACAGTGATCAGAAACAGCACACACCAGAAGGTCAGAATCCTCGACACGACCCCCTCCCCCACTGGAGATATCGCTATCTTGAAATATCAGCAGCTGCAAGTGCACAGACACCGGCTGATACACACACGCACATGCGATTATGATCCCTGCTATGCCCTCTTGATCTGCCACACTGATGCTATCCTCTCCCTATTCTAGTTTCTAATCTCTAGTTTCTCCATCACTCTGACTCTGATGCTGCTAGTCACTTATTTCCCTCTGTGCCCCTCTGTGGTTAACTGCATTTCCCATTAGGCATCCATTAGATCACATTTCTTCTTTCCTTCCGAATAAATCCAGACTCAAACTGTGTCAACCTAATCAGCGGGGGGTGAGGAAGGCGGTTCCATTATGATCCATCATGCGCATTACAGTAAGTAACTGTAGACTAGCAGGAAATGAAGGCTGTACGCAGCATACGAGGACATTAGCTTAACACAACCCAATTAAGCAAGAGCCCAGCCATACTGCAGAACCCTTCACTTTATAAGCAGCCTCATCTAGTGAGCACATCTATGACAATTCTCATTACTGTTAGTGCGTCTATTTCCACATGTTAGCACCAAGCTAGCAGTGTACATTCACCTGCCCACAACGGGCTTAATAACACCTACCGCAGAAAGAATCTGATTTTCCATTGCCTCTCTTTCCTTTAGTGTGAAATTGTGCCTACAAAGTTATATAGCCCATAGTACACGCCACAGTGAATAATCTTTAGCCACCGGAAACCAGTTTTTCTCCCTGAAACAGTTTGTTGGAATTTCGCTTTTCTCTGTAACATGCTTTGCTGACCACCTACCATTAGGAGGCAGGTCTTAAAGGCTGACACTCTAACAGAGTGTTTCAGACAGAGAGTGAATACTGATGTACAGTAATAGAAAGTTTTGTGTTTCGGCTGAATTAAAGCATGTAAATGTTTTCTAGTAGTCCTGAAGTAGATTGAAAATGAACATAACAGGTCCCTGTAAAAAGCAACACTGAATGTTACTGAAGGAGTCTAGAAGATCAGGAAATAACACAACAGACCCTCAGTTTAATCAAAACTGAATAATTCATACTAAGGAGATGTTATTATATAATTGCTTCATATGCACAGTCCTTAACGCTGAACAATTAGCAAACTCTGAATTTTCTTAATCGTTCTTCTTTCTTTAATTGTTACTACAATTTAAATTACTGCTAAACACTTTGTAAAGATCCAGGCCTGCTGTTTTGGCCAAGAAGACCAACATATGCAAGATATTCATGTCTAGCTTGAGGCTTGAACACTAAACATAGTACGAGTCTTCATGTATAGAGGACATGTGTATTGGTTTGCTTCTGATTGGTCTAACTCATCTACAAGTAGTTCACAAGCTCAATGCTACTAGGTTAAATTTCAGCTCTTAAACCCAGACAAGATTAATGCAGACAATGTGGACTATAATGCAGTTTTGAAATGATTATCTTTCACCTCTAACATACGCCCTGCAAACTAATGGTCAATGGACAGCACAATGGCTTTAATACAGAATTCCACTGTTGTGAGGCAGTTGCAGTTGTACAAATACAGGACTGGGAAGTAGAGAAATAAAGAAACCCCAAAAAAAATAAAAAAGAACAACTGCAGCCTGTTACAGTTTCAGTAAAAAAAGACAGTCATCGGATGACAGTTACATTATAAAATCAACCTGATTACCAGCAAGATTACATTCGTTTTGGTATACATATAAACGTTTACCCGAAGTTATTTGAATCACGACTTTGCATATTACCTGAACCTACAGCAGCAGACTGATCTGGCAGTAAGCTCCTTTATTCAGAGCTTGTTTCTCCATAAAATTCTACAGCTGACTGGATGCAAATCTAAATCCCAGGAAAGTAACCTGCCAGATTTGAATGCACAAAAAGGTTATTTCAAAGAGAGCAGAGTCTTGTGAGTTTTGTTTTCCCATAAACAGTTTCTGCCTTCATAACCAGGGAAAATGTTGATATCTGTAAATTATCATTATCATAAGTAAGACACCCAGCTCCTCCTGTTTTTGTATGAAACCATGTGTTGTTGTATGACACTTGTAGTACATGTTTTGGTGTGCTGCTGAAACCACAGCGAGTTGAGGGCGCGTCTAGAGATAACACAGCAAGATGGAGCAACAGGCACTAATATGAAGCCTTATGAGCCGTACAGGCCTCTTAGCAGACACAAATGATGCCCACTCAGAGTAATTAGCATGATTGTTAATGTGCACCATTTTTACACTCATGAGTAGCTCAAACTATTAATACTGTACATATCTGCCATCTCTTTTCTATGTTAGAAATATCTCTGTACAGTGCTGTACTTAAATTTGTATATTGCATTATTTAAGAGATCATTGGCTGTAGGTTTATATACATACACATACATACATATACACACACACATATACACATACATACATACATATATACACATATATATATATATACACACACACACACACACACACACACACACACACACACACACACATACATACATACATACATACATACATACATACATACATACATACATGCAATTTAATGAGAACTGTCCATTTAATAAGAGGTTCCTGTTACTCATGTTACTAGTGAAAGATTAGGGTTTCTCTTCATCCTCCCTCGTTCTCCTTCAGCTAAATCAGCTCACAGTAAAAGTGGGTCTAACAGACTGCAGTCTACAGTCCACACCATCCCTCAAACCCACCCTCTTGTTTTAAATAAAAGCCAGAGGAGGGGTCAGGTTTGAAAAGCTCTGACACAACAGATTTTGCTTGGTCACTAACGGGCACCTCCTAGTAGCCATTGTCTCCTACTAACAATGAGCTCAGTGTGTACCCTTAAGCGTCAGACTGTGGGAAATTATAAATGCCCCCCCTCACCAAACACAAGTTTGTATTCCTGTGGGGTATCTCCACTGACGTCTGCGTTACTGTAGCTACTTGCTACTCGACCTACACATACATATATCTATATATACACATTCATGCTGTGTTGTTGAAATACATATCATGTTTTTCTGAGCCAAATTTATATCTGCAATAGAAGAAAAATTAGAGCTTTATGAACCAATACACTATTTATAAAATACTAGGGTAAGGGAGAGAAAAACAAGTAAGGATTGCAGGCATCCTCCGATTCCAATACTGGTATATCAGTACTGGTTATCAGGAGAATACCTGGCTTATTCACTCTTACTCTTAAAAACTCACTGATACCAAAAGTCCAATACCCATGTGAGGTAAGCCTATCATGCAGTGCCAAGCTAACAAACAAGCGATACAGTCAAAATCAAAAATGGGTGGAGACCCAGATGCCTGTACAGAGACAGTACACCGTGTCAACATCACCAAAGACTGCAATGGTAGCGTGCCAGACTGTCATAAAGTGAATGGCAGAGTGAATGTCAGGGGGTCATCTTCAGTGACCCGCTTTTGTCAGTCCCGCTTTTGTTTTGGTGGAGACAACCAAAAAATCTTTGTGTGGAGGCACCATGGTCAACACCAAGATGAAGGCCTGGTATCACACCACCTCCACCTCTACCACAAAATCTACAGGAACTGTGTGAGAATATTTAAGATGCATGGGATGGATTATCAAAGTACACCATTAGGAACCTTTATATCTCCATACCGAGATGTCTAGCATGTTGCTCTTGTAAACACGGGGTCCCGAGACCATCACACTACTTCCGTATGTGTAACTTAATAAATATTACTCATAACAGTTTAAATCTTTGTTCCGAATAGCATTGCAATCTGACACTTCCTTCTGGGTGCATTTTGTTTGACGATGGTGATATGGTTATGGTAATATCGTAGAGTGACTTAAGTATCGGGATAACACCGGTATCGTATGGAAACCGTATCGGCGATTCCCACATCTAATAATGTATCGATAATCACAGAATCAAAAACCCTACATGTGCATCGTGTCACCCCTCTCACTGATACTGCTGTAAACCACATTTTTCACAGCCGTCAGGAAATAAACTTCATGACGTTTAAGATAACTACAACAAGCCATCTTCCTCACACGCTCTAATACAGACCTCCCCATCCCGCTGCATCATGTCAGGCCCACATCCAGCCACCGCTGCGCCAGTGGCGCAAGAGAGATGCGGCTTTTCCGCACTGTCCGCCTGAAACCGTGCTAGCCTGTTAGCCACAGCTAACTACAACACGGAGCGTGCTCTGCTAACGGCAAGTCCTGGACATCACTTCTCCTCACACCTCCTTATGGAAATCATTCCCAAATCTCCTAAACTGTTTCCCGAGTGAACATCATCACCATGGTGACAGGCTTCAGCTCTCTTAGCTGCTGTTAGCTGTCGGGTAAAGTAAACTCTCTCAGCCGGAGCTGCACCTCGCTAGCTCCGAGTGAGCCCTGTCTGGCGCCGTAAACAGAGAAAGGAAGGAATACGAGTCCGTTTTTCATTTCTAGGTTTCTCATGTGTGAAGTAAACGAGGCTGTACACGCAGTGTCCTCTGTCTGATGTGACCGTTGGCCGTCGGTCTGCAGTGACGCCGCTGCGCTGTCAGCTCGTCGGAGGCATCACCACCAACACCGGACACATTCGGACCTGTTCCCCGAACACCGGCTTCCTCACGGCTCAGCGCTCATACAGTCTAACGTACAGGAAGCACCTGGCTACCACGGTGTGGAACCGGTGCGGTCAAACACCTCAGAGTTACAACAAAGCGGCGGTGAACAGTGTTAAGTTGTTTACCTGAATCTGGCCGTTCGCCTCCTCTTCTGTCAAACTGCACTCACACCGGAAGCCTATGCGCACTAGGTCCCACCCACTCAGGAGCAGCGACCAATCAGCGAGCGGAACCGCTGCAGCAGTCAAACACCGCGGCCCAGCTTTAATAATTAAACCCCGACGGCGCCGGCTAACTTCTGCTGAATTCCCAGCTAGATGTAGCCGCTGCTGTGCTGTAAAACAGTTTAAAGGGGAATTCCAGCGATATGTCAAAAGTTCTGAATAATTTGTTTTGTTTGGCCCCTAATGAAAGTCATGTGAAGTGTTTTAGAAAAAAACAATCCATTCTTGTGAAATCCACCGACTCGGATTGCTTCACAGTGTTAGTGATAGGAACCAGGGGTCATGACGTTTTTGTTTACCCCAACATTGTGCTTATTCATACTATTTTTACTTGTATTTTACAGAAATAATTACAGCACAGTAATAGATACAAACAAATACAGGGCCTGGCAAACCCCAGATTGACCAAAACCTGTTCATTTAACCTATTCATATACCTTTAAAGCATTAAGAGAAATCTATTTCATGGCATACAATCTCATGGTGCTCTTTTCTCAGTCACTGTGCCCAGTTTTAAACTGGTGAGTTTGTCTAGAATGAAACACAAATGACTTAAAAGAGCAATTTATTTCTAAAATTCTGGAATATAGGTGGGAGTCCTTTTTAAAGCACACCCATTATTATTTTAATTCCTTACTAATGTTTACATTTCAGGGTTTAAGAAACATGACACATTAATGAGTTATGCTGTATTACTGTGCTGTTATACTATTTATGCTGCATTATATTAGATATTTTTATGAATATGCTTTTTAATTAGCATTAGATATATGAGAAATTAAACTTGCCATCACGCCTGCGATTGGTTGGTCAGAACAGAAAAACAGAAGGCAAAGGTAATGTTGCACTGATAATTCTACATTCATAAAAATATATATATTTATATTACATCAGCCCTTTCCAAAATTCTCCAGTCACTTTCTATTATCTGAAGCCTTTGATGATAAACCTGTGTCCTATATATACTAATTAGATCACAGTAACCAGCCCAGCAACACTGCCTTAAACAAGTACAGTAGTCTTCATAAAGAAGGAGTCCCTGTTGGCACCTGGTGGCAAGTCTAGGTATCACAGCCAGCTCACGAGGGAATTGACCGGAGTAACTTTGAGCCAGAGGTCAACCCCACTTGGAAACACATCAAGAGGACAGAAGTCCCCCAGTAGTATTTATACCAGTGTTGCTCAACCTTTGTCCTAGAGGCACCCTGCCATGCTCATTTTAGAGCCTTCCCTGCTCCCAACACATCAACTTATCAGCTCATTCATGAGCTCTTTCAGAGTTGCTGGGGGTAGGTTATAGCAGGTACTCCACTAAAATGTACAGGCCAGGCTGCCTCCAGGAACCGGATTGAGAAACAGTGGTCTATACTACCTAGAATGCAAGCTACCAGTGATAAGTTAGCATTGACAGAAAGACAGCAACTGTGTAAAGGTTACAGACTGTACATGTTTATTTATGGGCACTACAGCTCAGCAATAGGCTTGTGTGGCCAGTATGGGTGCTTGGCCTTGTCCAGGGTGGTCTCTGGGAATGCAGCATTCAGGTCCTCAATGGTCATCTGATCAAAGGGAATCATGTTCTTGAACTTCTCCAGCTGTAAGAGAAAGACAGAGACAACTCAATAACAGAGTCTCGCTGAAGACAAGCCACCATATCTTTGATATAACCTTGGACCACTTTGGACTGGGCTGTTTATGATTAACATCTGTTTAGATTTAATCTGTTTTAGATTATGATCTAAGATTGTTGACTAAAATTTAATTAGACCATGACAATGAAACCATACTGTGTACATGACCATTTCTAAGAGTAGCAGTCTTAGTAAGACTAATACCTAACTACTCATTGGTGTGGATGTAAACCTAGTTAAGTGAAATGAGATATGAATATCTGAGGTAACAATAAACAAAATCAGTATTAGTATGTACTGTAGCTCCACACAGCTTCTTGTCCAGTGTGCATAATGCTTAACCAGCTGTGGTGGTCAGGTAAGCTGCAGGTTCATTACTGCCCTCAGGTGGAGAATAGGGTTTAAACACCTCATGTTATTGGGTGTGCTTATCACATGTTGGATTCACCTTTTTAATCTCAGTTAATTATTAGATAATGAATTATTTTCATTTGGTGTCCCGGGGTCCTGTGATGTGTCATGATAATGACAAAATGCATGTTGTTTTAAAGTTTATCTAAAGTTATTTAAACTGCATTATGTCAAACTATGGGACTCATTCACCAACTGTTCTTAAGAAAAAAAACTCACATACAGCTTTCAGGAAGATTCCTGTTTTGTTATTTGGTATTTGGCAAAAATAGAATCTACACACACTCAACAGCACAAAAGTGCAAAGAGTTCTGCAGTTTATTAACACATTCCTGAATCTGATGTTGAATTTTTCCCTTTGGATCTTTCATGAACACAAATTTAAGAAAGAAAATGTAAGAAAGGTTTTGGTGAATGAGGCCCATTGTTTTATTTGGACAACACTAATAATGCCATAAATATCTTGGGGTTTGGAGAAAACATTTGTCCACTATCAAGAATTCTGAATGATTGTCATACCTCTTTCTCATAACTAGTGATGCGGGCTTTGGAAGCCTCAATATAGGAAACAGCGTTTTTGTTCTGAAAAGACAAACAGAAGAAAATCATCAGAATGGTGTGTGTTTCAAACATCACGTTCTAAAACAAAGTTTTTGTCTGCGGTCTGTGTGCAATAAGGCAGCAGCAAATAACCATGCGAAGATAACACAATCTACCATTCACTTAAATACATTGAACTCAAATTCTGTTCTTGCAGGTCAATGTAATAGAGTATGTGTTGTACTCACTGCCTCAGCCTCCTGTGAGTTGATGGCACTGGTCTGAGTGTCTGCTGGCTCAGGAACCTTCAGAGAACTGAACTGTAAAAAAATAAATAAATAAATAAAAATAAATAAAAAACACACATAAGACATGAAATACGAACCACCATTCATGTGTGACTTATAATTGAACATATGCAGCTTATTCACATAAATCAGACCCCAGAAATGGTTATATTAATATAATATATATTTAAAGCTTTCAGTTATTAAATTATAAATATTGTACAGTAATTATCCATTTGCTGTTTATAATTTCTTTGAATACTATTTTCATGTTAAACTTCATTCTTACTGTGCATTTTTTATTATTATTATATCATCTACAGCTCTGTAGTCTTTCCACTACTTATTCGAAATCTATTAAGTTGTAATGTACTAGCATCCTATATTACACATACTGAACACATGAGAAGATTAACTGACTTTAGTTAAAACACCAGGGACATTAAATAACTACATGAATCTCTCACCTTCTTCTCAAACTCATCCACCATGCCTGGTTTAGCCACCACAGTCCTGTAGTAGGCCCAGTCAATAGGAGCAGGAGCTTCAGGTAGAGAGGCTAACCTGCATTACAGACAGACAGACAGACAGACACACACACACACACACACACACATATGAAAGTCTTGTTCTCTTGCTGGTATTATTGAGGTTGATGTACTCAACATGGAGGACAGTACAGTGTGTCCTGTGTAACCTCTGGCTGTGTGCTTCAGAAAGTAGACTACTGATTGTCACTATTCAAATCTCTGCAGAAATTAGTAAAGACCCACACCTCAAAGGTGGACCTAATGTGTCAGAGTGGTGGTGCACAGACTGAAGCCACTCATGTAATATTTATACATGCATGGCCATATGCAAACATGAACACTCCTGTTTTTTTTTTCTTTTTTTCTTTTCTACTGGTTAACACAGACGTACAAGAAGTAGAAGAAACCTTGTCTGCTTATTTCAGTACCACATAAAATATATATAGAATGGACTTTTTTTGCACAGGCACACATATTCCAATTTGTTAAATACAGTAAATGAACAGTATTTATATGTGGTCAAAACTCAACCTACTTGGCAGAGATGGCATCGCTTCTGGTCTTCAGGGAGTTGAATATGCCTCTCTGGTTTGGTGGGACACGTTCGGCAAATGCCAGCCAATCAATGGCCTTTAGAGCTGCACGACGGCCCGCCATTCTTTAACAGCAAGTTTTCCCCATTTAAAAAAAAAAACAAAGAACACACAGAAAAAACACACAGAAAATAAAGTTCAACATGTGTTCAATATTGAAACTTGGCAAACAATACTGTAAGCTTCCAATATTTCTCATACTTTCAATTATTTACTTAAATAGACTAGCACCTGGCTAAGATTGCATTTTGCCAGCATTATGAGAGCATTAAAAGCAAAGATTGGATTAAAAAAGTGATTAATTAAGCTGCAAAAAATGTGAAGTCTTTTATGTTCGATCAAATATACATTTGACATTGGTTTCCTGGCCAAGAATCAAGTCTTGAACTATACAGAATTTTCAACGGAGGAATGCTGTGTAGGAAACTGGGAAAAAAGGAAGACGTAGCCCACATCCAGGTTTAGTCCCTGTGCAGAAAAATCCAACTCCAGCTCGCACCCTTCTAGTGCCAGGGCATAGATTAGGATGAGAACCTAAATTAATTTGCATGTCGCTGACTTGCCTGTACCGTTTTACGCAATCCGTGATATTTTTTTAAGGTTTTTACCTAGGATCTACAGTAAAAAACAGCTTGCAAACAGTGGCAAGTGTGTTTTTGTGTTACTTTAATAATGTGCTCCTGGGCATTAACCAGGACAGGAACCCAAAAATACTGCTTTCACAGTTTTTCAGGCGGTCACCAGTTCTGATTACAAGTCCGCAGAAACATAAATGTAGGAGTGTATAAATAATCCAGGTTGATCGGATATATGTTTACTATTCTCACAATATGTTTAGCTACATTTAGATGAAGGAATCTGATGCTGTAGCCCATCTTACTAAATGATGGTCCAGCTGGGAGGCAGGATGAGTACTGCGAGATGCTAATTGGTGCTAATGGTTTACAAACAATGATATTTACACAGTGCTGATGGCTTATATCTAAAATGTCCTTTCTCAGTCATGCACCATGATCTCACAATTTCAGTATGCAACATCACCCAATGCTAACTGGACAGTTTAACCACTGGTAAACATGTTGCATATATAGGTATGAGAGAAAATTATATTAAACTAATGGCAGACTCTATATGTGGAGAAAGCCTGGAAAATAATAAGTACTGAAAAGGTGAGAAAGCTGAAATGTGGCTGAAGCATGGGATCATGAACATTGAGGATAGAGGATTTTAGATGCAATCTGAAAAAGTCTGCAAAGAAATGCTGATCTAAAAAATGTGTATGGCACAAATGTCCACACATTGCTTGGGTGTACAGTATAACCATCTTAATCTAAGACATAAAACTGCAGAATCTATGCTAAAACTCAATTTCGCTTCTAAAATGAGGATTTACGTTTCTAAAACGAGCTAAAGGACAGTCTGTAGCTGGTCTGAGCCACTGTCTCCCTAAAGGTCTGTACAGTACCCAAGGTTCTTCTAAGGTAATGGTAGTTAGCCACAAAGTAGCGGTAAACGCTTATTACAGATCTTTCAAACAAGCAGATACTCTCCGGGCTGGTGAGCAGTATCTAAAATACCCATTCAGTGGTCTCAATCTTTATTACACATTAAAGTATCTCACAAAAACTCAACTGACACTCGACAGATATGAGGCAAGGTCAGTGGACGTTCACTACCGGGCTAGCTAACGTTAGCAGCTGGGCTAATAGTGAATTAATTCTGGCTTTTCTTCGAGGAAAATGATAAACACGCCACGTTGGTTTAGTCATGAATACCGAGATGCACAATTATAACCATGTTCGTTCAGAAATTGTTCTTTATTTTCAAAGAGTAACCATAAACTTACCTCCTGACCCGCTAATGCTGTCAATATGAAGACAGAAACGGTAAACCTAAATCAAGATGGCCGATTTTAGAACGACACTGTTTTCAAAATAAAAGTCAATTCAAAAAATTATATATTAAAAAAATCTTATTTAACTGTAGTATATATATATATATATATATATATATATATATATATATATATATATATATATATATATATATATATATATATATATATAACAAATGCAAAGGTAATAATAACAACAACAACAAGAATAATTATCCTCAATAATAATAACACTCCTTTACAATAATAATTGTTTATTTTAATAATAAATTGTGTAATAATAATCATCATCATCATCATCATCATAATCATCATAATAATACATTTAATAAATAAAAAAAGAAAACTATAAAACAATAACTTGACAGTAACTCAAAAAAAAGTTTATAAAATAAATAGAAAGAGTACTACATGTAAAATACTAATTAAAGGCCAAAAAACATTGAAATGTATATATAAAATGTAATCTAATTCAAATATAACTGTTTTATACCTGATGTTTTGTGATATACGTGATACATGATACACGGTTTTGCTGGTTGACCTTCATGGTTTGCCGCCAGATGGCGCTAGTGAAAAACCCTCACCCAAATGTTTGTTGACACCGGATGAACAATTCGGAGTCCTAGCGTGCCAACAGAGGAACGGAGATTATATATGTCTGTTATAAACACTAATTTACCCAGATAAGGAGATAAACACACATAGAGCTTTGGGTTAGCCCATGTTGTTGTGCTCGTTGAGGACTCTAACAGGACGACAATGTCTGTGAGGACGCTCTGGAGAGCGCCAGTGAGGACGCTGCTCGAGTCGTCCCTATTTCTGCGACCCCTGTGCACCTCTGCTTTGAAGACGTATCTGGAGGACGTCTGTAAAACAGGGGTCGTTCTCAAGTCCGCATCTACTGACGTCTTCCAGAACCTGGCTCTGGAGGACTGGATACACGAGCAGGTGGACGTGCAGGAGCGAAGTGTGCTGCTCCTGTGGAGAAACTCCTCAGCTGTAGTTATAGGTAGGCACCAGAACCCCTGGCAGGAGTGCAACCTGAATTTCATGAGGAGCAAGGGAATACCACTGGCTAGACGTCGAAGTGGAGGAGGCACGGTTTTCCATGACCTGGGAAACATAAACCTGACTTTCTTCACATCCAAGAAGAAGTATGACAGACATAGGAACCTGGGGGTTGTGACCGGTGCCTTGAAGGACTTGAGGCCTAATCTGGACGTTAGTGCGACGGAGAGGTTTGACATTGTCCTTAATGGTGTGTATAAGATCTCCGGCACTGCTGCAAAGTTAGGCAGGACGGCTGCTTATCATCATTGTACCCTTCTTTGCTCTTCTGATCGATCCCTGCTCTCCTCAACGCTCCAGAGCACCTGTAAAGGAATCAGAAGCAACGCCACCCCTAGTGTACCTTCCCCCGTTAGGAACCTCCTGGATGAAGATCCCTCCTTGGATTCCAGTGCCATAATGGAAGCTGTAGCTTCACGCTACAAGGCAGAGTTTGGGTTTGAAGGCCCAGTCATCACAGTGGACCCCAGTGTGGAGGACCTAATGCCTGGCATTCATAAAATGACAGCTGAACTAAAAGCCTGGCAGTGGGTTTATGGCAGGACCCCCAAGTTCAGCATCTGTACGTCCTTTACAACAGAAGGTGTAAATGTAGGACTCGATATGGACATCAAGAATGGAGTCGTAGAAAAGTGTGCTATGGACATACCGCTCCATTGGCTACCTCCAGAAGTTGGGAGGGAACTGTGCTCAGCCCTGACGGGCATCAGGTTCTGTCCGAGTGAGGTTGCGGTGGTTGTGGCAGCCTTCATGAGGACTGCCTCACAGTCTCCTGACCTTGCCAGAAAGACGCAGAGTCTCTATGACAACGTTGTGGCAGTGATGTGAATAAAGCATTTCTTAATTTGTCTCTCGTTTGTCATGGGTAAATATATGTTGAGTGTGCTTCAAAGGCCACCTCTGAGGTCGTTGAGGCTTGCCTGTCTTTGTAGTACCCACACTCATTGTAGTTCTATAAGTACAGACTGTAGTCCACCTGTTGCTCTGCATACTTTATCTTCAGTGGCCAGGACCCCCACAGGTCCTCCACAGAGCAGGTATTATGTAGAGGGAGGATCTTTCTCGGTACTGTGGTGACACTGACATGGCGGTTGTGTGTTGTGCTGGGGAGATGTGATCAGAGACAGCAGTGCAGCTGTAGTATATAAACACCTCAGTGTCACTGCTGGATTGAGAATTGTCCATTAACCAAAACGATCCAGCGTCTTAGCGAAAATACAGCCTTTACGTACAAAGTAAACATTAACTAACAAAGTATACGGAGAAACGGATGGAGTACAGTCTGTAACTGTAGAACTACAATGTGCTCCTGTATGGTACGTGCAGATACAAGGTGTTTGGTGAGAGTGGTGTGCAGTGTGGTTTGCAGTACAGTAAAGACACTACCGGTGCCTTGAAGGATTTACAACGGAGAGGTTTGACATTGTCCTTAATGGTGTGTATAAGATCTCCGGCACTGCTGCGAAGTTAGGCAGGACGGCTGCTTATCATTGTACCCTTCTTTGCTCATCTGATCGATCCCTGCTTTCCTCAACGCTCCAGAGCGCCTGCAAAGGAATCAGAAGCAACGCCACCCCTAGCGTACCTTCCCCCGTTAGGAACCTCCTGGATGAAGATCCCTCCTTGGATCCCAGTGCCATCATGGAAGCTGTAGCTTCATGCTACAAGGCAGGGTTTGGGTTTGAAGGCCCAGTCATCACAGTGGACCCCAGTGTGGAGGACCTAATGCCTGGCATTCATAAAACAAATAGAGTACAACCATCTTAATAAAGAGTTCTTCACTTAAGCATTAAATAAATGCTTACTGAGCAACAAGACCTCGACAAAATAGCCGAATTTATTATGGTGATGTGTTAATATATTAAAGTATAGAATAATGCCATACTAACACATCCCTACCAGTCAGTATCACTGATGTACAAAATACATCTGGTCATAACAGCCCTGTGGTCAGAGACTGGCCACAGGTGAATGGACTGTGACAACAAATGGGCTGCAGTCTGTAACTGTACAGTTGTAATTAGACAACGGTTCTGTTTAGAACCATGAATACTTAAAGAACCTTCTGCATGTTCTCTGCATGTTGAATTGGCTATTTAGGTTGATGGAAAAATGTGTTGTATATGATTTTATATATCACCATGGCAGTTAATTCTTATGTAAGAAGATATTGTAACAATAGGAGAACCCTTGATGCTATATAGAACCATATGGAAAACATTATCTAGCATTCTGTAGGGCTATTTTACCATGTGGAATTTTTTTTTCATGTGCAAATTGCATATGCAGTTCTTTCAGTGTTCATTGTTCTAAATAGACCCACTGTCTTAATAAGGCACCTTTAAAGGTTCATCTGCATTAGTAGTATATAAGAACCGTACCAGCCACCCGTACCTGTTAGAACAGAAGTTCTGATACAGTCGAGCTCAACCTAAAAGGTATCTCTTTAACTAAGTGCTTAATTAAAAGTCTACATTGTTGTGGTATTTATACATTTTATTTGATTCTGCTATGACTGATGTCAGCTGTTTGTAAAGCACTTTGAGCTGCCAGCACTATGAAAGTGCTCAATAAAAAAAAAAAAAATAATAATAATAATAATAATAATAACAATAATAACGATATGTATTATTATTATTACGATTTAGGTGGGCCTCATATCTATCTATCTATCTATCTATCTATCTATTTGTAATATATAAAGATATGTACACCTGCTGTGTTGAGTCAGCGAGTACATGAACATTTGTACAGATGTGGCTGAGGGCTGAGCTGTAAAAGAACGGTTACGGCGCCACCGTAAAGAGTTGCGCAATAGCAGCAGACCCCAAAACATCCTAATGTTCAGGATGGGCTGAATCTCTGCACGATTCTGACAATAATCTTCCTAAAGTATCCAATCGAGTTGTACATTAGCCTAGAGAAGGTTATCATAATTAAAACAACGATTTATTTGCCATTTGTTGATATATAGAAGTTTCGTGAACCGGACTGAGAGTGTTTTGTAATTGTCGCGGTCAATCCAGTTGCTTTAACGATCAGCGAGCGCGTCCTGTCAAGGCACGCATGCGCAGTACTGGCACAGCCGACCATATGCGCTAAGCAGTGACTTACACACGGCAACGAGGGAGACACTGCTACAGCACCCACCATGGGAAAGAAACAGAAAAGCAAAGGAGATGACGGGTACGGTATCATCTGTCTAACACTGAAATACCTCCCTAGCGAAAATACAGCCTTTACATATACCGTAAACATTATGTACGAGGCAGAAAGCTAGCTGTTAGCTGAGTTAGCTTAGCTTCCCAGGCCAGGCCTGCCCGTTTCAGTTAGCTGGTGTTAGCTATCTAGGCTAACAACCTGCTTTTACTGGGTTTACCTCACACAAGCCAATTCAGTTTCTGGCTAACGACACGAAGCCGGATGTGTTCTGTATTATTCTATTTTCACGTAAACGCGGCGTGAAGCTGTAGGGTTAACAGGAAGACAAATGTGAACGTTGTTAACGGTACGCGGTGATGTGCCGTGTTGGCTAGCAAGTGTAGGTCTTATCAGTCAGGGAGCCAGTTTTCTTTAGTCACTGAACTAGTGCTAAGGCGGTAATCTCGTGTTCACGTATCAGCACATGTGGTATGTGGGATTTTTCTCAGCTACAGGGTGAGGCTGTCATTTCACCCCTCTCTAAGCGCTTTCGCCAGCTGTGAGGGTGCAACATCATCCGTTTTCATTGTGCATGACCCCCCTCCCCGTATTGTCTCCCATAAGGCTGCTCTTGTGTGGGATGCTGTTGTCCCTAGTAGTGCCTTTTAACATCTCTGGGCTCAGCGGGTTGCACTGCTGTGGATGCTCATGAATGAAAGGGTGGTCTTCCTCAGTTCCCTGTTTGCCTTCATGTTGTTGTGTTTCAGAGGTCGGTCCAGAGGTATTCAGGATATCCACTGAGAGTTAGGATTGTTCAGTAGAAGTGGTCTGAGCTCTCATTCTGTTGATCAGGACTGACTTCACTGACTGACTTAAATTAGGTTATCTGGCTAGGTGAAATCTGAGGTACCCATCTGGGCCTGCCCATGTCCATGTTCCAGTGATTCACTATACTGATTGTGCCCTGGATGTGGCTGCTTTTGGAAGCTCCTGATTGCAGATAGGTTTTGGTTTTGGGATGTATGTATATGTATGGTTTTATATATGTCTTTACTATAAACCCTTAAAAAAAGCACCTGCATTATCTTTCAACAGTATAAGTGGGAATTTTTTGAATATCACAAAGATTCTGGCATTCACCAATGTCGTCTTATGTGGGATTTGTTCTTAGGTAAGAACAGAATCTACGCACACAGCGCAGGAGTGCCAGCAGTTCTGTGGGTTAAGTAGGGCTGAAAGAATAATTGGTTTTACATTGAAATCTCAATTTAGAAAAAGAGTGTAATATTCACATTGCCAGAGCTGCATTTTTCAATTTTTCATTGAAACTGTATCTTCTCAGTCAAAGGCACATGACCACAGCTAACAGAATAAGGGGGTGCTCAGGTCTTATTTACCAAATAACAGGCCTGGACCTCAGTTCCCAGAAAATACTTGCAGTTTAAATCACAGTTGCAGGACTGAGCAGAAATCCCTTAGACGTTCTTCCAGAACCGTTCACCTCTAGGTTTAAGAGCATGTCAAGAGTCTGACACAGACCTTTTGTCCTAGGACCTTCCCTAAGAGTAAAAATGCTTAGGAAGATATTGATGAGTGAGAGCCACTGATCCCAGACCCACACTGTTGGATCTTGCTAGTGCGTGGCTCATTTCTCACACCGGGAGGCCTTAATGATACCTCCGTTTCCCTCGTCATCTAGGCCGTAATTATAGTAAGCTGAGATGCTGAACCTGGCATGGTCTGAAGCTTAGCAGATAAAGTGCGAGAGGTCCAGGCAGGAGGGAGACAGATAAGTTGATTAAGTGCTTGAGGAGCTGTGCTGTCCTCCTCCATTTGCAGAAGATGTGTTGATCAGTGCCCTGAGGTTTTGATTCCGTCTGGACTACTTTTGGCTGCCAGTTTTTCTGAAAAGACTGTATGAGAAAAGATGCCACATAGGAGTGAATATTTTTACAAGCTCACCAGACAAAAAAAAAAAAAATCGCCACCTGTGACTGAAACGTACCTAATGGGCGTGTAGTATCACCACAAGCACAAATAAAACGAGCTGTGATTTGATTTGGCATGGACTGAATAAGTTTCTGGATGTAGCCAACATCGATGTATAAACAGTCTTGCATTGAGGAATTGTGTGTATCTGGTGAGCAGGGTTTAGTAATTATTATTAATGGCCATGCTGATATATTAGAAAGCTGTAAATACAGGATTGGGTCCCCAAACCAATCACAGTTATGTAACAAATGCAAACATAATATGTTTCATCATTGACGTATGGAGCGATAACAATGTGGTTCAGGAAGTATTTATCTTTCCTCAAGCTCCTGTAATGGGAGGATAGATTTCCACTGGCATATTCTTTGTAAAGTGCAGAACTGACCCACCTGGCCATGCTCCGCCCACAGCTGCATTCTTTTATAGCAACCAGGTTTATTAAACGTTATCACAGGTGCTGTTCAACTAGGACTGGGCAATATGACTGTATACGCACCTTTATCATGATAAATGATGTCCCAGTCCCGTATGCGTTCCTGAGCATATGGTCTACATTTAGAATTTAGAGTTAGAATTAATTTGTTTATTTCTATTTTTTATTTGATCATTTTATATGCACAAGCAGAAGGCCACACTGAATACTGTCCTGAGCGACCCGTCTGAAGCACTCAGTTAGCCCTTTTCAACCAAATAAACTGTGGTTCTTGAGCTGGTTGCGTTCAGGCTTCCTAGAACCTTGGTGCTATTCAGGGAACCAAATTGTGTTAGCACCAGTTTGTATTGGAACCAAGAAACGTTGACAAAGGGCATTACACAATGGTAGTTAACAGCACAAACAAGACCACTAAGCATGTGGATTACCTACAAGCGTTTGAGCTGCTGTTCCGGATGTCTTTTTATCCAGAAAGTGAACACGGATCAACTACTGGTGCTAAGACGACTCGGAAGAGCTTCTTCAGCTGACCACTGGGGGGTTGCCATTGTTGCTTTCTCTTTCCTCAGCAACTGACGTGCCTACAGTTGTCGTCACAGTTCGCGCTGAAGAACTTGCTATTCTTTGGTTCTAGCTGGGAACAAAGTCTTCAGGATCCAAACGTATTTATTTGTTGGTGAAAATGCACAATCAATTTAAAATGTGGTGCATGCACTGGAGCAGAACCTATTCCGCCTTTGTGGAAAAAGAGCTCCTGTGTCTTAAAGCCCTGCCTCCTGATGAGCTAGACTGGGTAAAGGGGATAGTGGTGTTCTGCTACATGTCCCATCCCTACAGGTGGCCAGAAAGGCTTATGTGAGGAGATGTCACCTTGTGACAGAGAGGAAAGGGCTGGAATTCCAACAAGGTGTTTTAGGCAGCTGAGAAAAGTGGTTTCTGTGGGAGAGAGTTTCTCCCTCTGGTATGTACTTTGGGATTTATAACTTTGCTGACTGTCTGCATGCACAAAAACACATCTGCATCCACATAACACAGCAAAGGGAAGGGGGAATATGAAAAAGGAGAATACGTCTTCAATCCAATTAAGCTCATGGCTAGCATTGTGGATTACAACACAGAGTGACCCCAAACAAAGATCGCCTCACTGTCTTATGAATCAGACTTTTCCCCATCATCTGTAAATCTCGTGTCCAGCAGCTGTTGCTAAGAGAGAATATTTGTGGGCGGAGTATAGATAGATCAAGCTTCTGTTGCTCTGTGTTGCATGATCTGAAGATTTGAATGGTCAAGTCTTCCTTGGACAGTGACCGTCTTTTTCCCATTCATGAATTTATCCTTCTTTCCACCTTTCTGTTTGTCTATCGGTCCTTTAGCTGGTCCGTGTGAGTTTCATCACCCAGTTTCTGTGTGTGCTGAAGGCAGCAGCTTTTTGTATGTGAGTGAGCTTTGTCCTGTCTTGTGATGTGCTTCGTTCTGAGAGGTGCTTTCCCCTGCTGATGCAACAGTATGCAAGGAGGACCATAGGCTTCTCTATATAAAGGGCCCAGAGTGTCCTTGCCCTCATTACTCTGAGTTATTCCTGCAGGTAAGCACCTGTAGACCATCAGCTCAACTTGCCCGTATGGATACTTCTGTGGAGCCTGTTCAGGTTAATGGTTATTATTGGACTCCTTAAATGGTCCAGAATGGTAGCCAGGTGGGATATCTGTGGATTTGCTAAGTTGGATTTGTTCAGAGGTGTTGGTGTATGCTTATTGTCCAGGCTTTCTGCTGTGGTATTTATTTTATTACACTATTTTGTTCCAGCATTATTTGTTTTGTTGCTTTTGTTTTTATATTATTATTATTATTATTATTATTATTATTAATATGTTGATGCATAGAAAGTGAGTGTCTGTTCTGTATAACTTTTTACCAAATATATTGTAGCTTTTCTGCATGCATTTTTGTGTAGCTTAAATGAATGTTTGACCCAAGAAGTCACTAATTATTGCTTGTGTTTCCCCACGTCTTCCGAAACCGCAGATCAGCAATGCCAGCCAGTACTATCAGCCAACCTGCCGGTTAAGCCGTAATAGTAACTTGATGTATGTTTTGTCTGTGTAGTGCCAAAGACGATGGCATTGACATCGATGCCCTAGCAGCTGAGATTGAGGGAGCTGGAGCAGCCAAGGAACAGGGCAAAGGAAAGAGCAAGAAGAAGAAGGGAGCAAAGAAAGATGACTATGAGTAAGTGATTGTTTGTTTGTTTATGCCTTCAAACATTCATTTTAACATTTTAACAGAGATGGTTGTTACTGAGCTTACGGGTCCTGCATGTGTCGAACAGTTGGTCTCGTGTGCTGTTGGTTAATAAATGAGTGTTGTTTTGCAGTGAGGCTGGCATCCTGAAAGAACTGGAGGAATTATCACTTGAATTTGATGGTGGAAAACCGAAAGAACCAGCTAAGGTAACCCACAGTGGCATGGTGTATGTGTTGCATGCGTTAAAGGGGAAAAATGCTTCTTCTCTGTAGATGTTGTGTGGCATTACCAAATTTGCATAGACATGTTTTGATACTTGCTTGCAGTAAGGCAGGTATATTGTATCCATGTATTATTGAGCACATTAATCTCCAGGACCTTAGCTGGACATTCCTTCCTCAGTTAATCAGTGACAGTTATGGCTGCCTTATTAAAGGTCGTGTGATCAATCAGAGTGAGTCACAGGCTTGTTTACAATCACACTCTCCCATTTACTGTCTTTAGAAATCAGACTCCATAGACGAACCCGAACCTGCGCCTGTGCTGACTAAAGCAGAGAAGAAGAAGGCCAAAAAGGGGAAGCGGGGCAGCCCGGAGAATGAGGAAGATGAGGAAGATCAGGGTAAGGATGACCTGGAGAACGAGAGCCAGGCGAAGGGCAAGAAGACGCTGGCAGCTCCCGCTGCTGCTCCTGCTGCTTCAGACTCTGACAACGAGGACTCGCAACAGAGATCGAAAGCAAAGGGTGGAAAAAAAGCTGGAAAAAAGGGAGCGTCGGATTCAGAGAACGAAGATGAAGATGGAGGTGCGAAGAAGAGCGGGCGTGGTGGAGGCGACGACAGTGAGCTGTCGGACGATGACTCGCAAGCCACCCGCAAGCAAAAGAAGAAGGCCAAAGCAAAAGCAAAGGCCGACAGTGACAACGAGGAAGCGGGAGACGATGACGGCTCTTTCAAGATAAAGACGGCTGCGCAGAAGAAGGCAGAGAAGAAGGAGAGGGATCGGAAGAAGAAGGAGGAGGAGAGGGCCAAGATGAGGGCCAAAAAGGAGAAAGAGGAGGAGGAGACCAAGAAGGATGTGCCCAAGGGCGGGGCCAAGGCCACAGCAGCTCCTCTCCCGGAGAGCCAAAAAGCGGAATCGGCTGTGCCGGTAGAGCAAGAGGGAGCCGAAGGAGAAGGTGCGGTTTTCAGTAATTGAACCATCATTAATATACTGTTCATGTCTGCTTCACACATGGGTTATAGAGGTGGTCCTTAAACCTAGCCCGCCATATTTTAGTGGTGTTCTTGCTCTAACTGATACTGTAGTTCAGGATTGGCTTGCTCTGAAGCTGATCAAATGCTCCACAGCACTGAGAACAATAAAATGAGAAGTACGCAGGGACTCTAGAATAGACTTGAGGATTGTTAACTACTGCTGTTGAGACATTAGTAACGCCTGGCCTCTAAAGGACTGCCTGGTGGAACCCAAACGCTCTTTAATCAGCACGCGTAAAAGGAAGAAATCTCTCTGCTTCTCCATAACTAATGTCTGCATTCTGGCACTTTTGCTTTCCTTCAGATGAAGCTGAGGGGGACAAGAAGAAAAAGGACAAGAAGAAGAAAAAGGGAGAGGCAGAGAAGGAGAAAGAGAAGGAGAAGGACAAGAAGAAAGGGCCAAGCAAAGCTGCAGTAAAGGCTATGCAGGAAGCTCTGGCTCGCATGAAGGAGGAGGAAGAGCGGGCCAAAAGGGAGGAAGAGGAGCGAGAAAGGCGTCTGGCTGAGCTGGAGGCACAGAGACTAGAGCAGGTTGGTTCCACTGCACCACAGCCCAGTGCTGGACAGTTGTACACTCTTTGAAACAGCTGCTGAATTTACTAATTAAGTGGGATATTTAGATACTTGTATGTAATGAATGACACGACATGTAATTTATTCATCTAGCGACCACAAAATTGTCCCTCTTTGATGTAGACTGTAGAGCCCTAATCCTGGGTAGTACATTTGTAAATAGTATCCTTGCACAAAAGTCACCCCATTAAAACTGGGAAGAATGTCTAATGAGCCAAGGACAAAGTACAGCACTGCCAAAAGTGCTGGGTGGGGGTGTGGTGGTTTAATTCTACTCCAATGGTGGTATCATCATCATCATCATCATCATCATTATTATTATTATTATCATTATTATTATTATTGTTGTTATTATATTATTATTGATTGACAGTTCTATCTGAACATATATAATCTATAATTTAAAATCTATTGGTTTTGAAAATGTAGTGCTACTGGTTCTTTTTGTGATATTGTGATATGTCGTGTATCTTGATCATTTTTTCAGTATTACAGTTTTATGATTTTGCCGAATAGCCCACCTCTGAAGTTCCAGACTTACCTTTATGGTTCTGATGTCATACATTTGTGTCCAGTGACAAGCATGTAGCTCTCCGTCATGAGCGGATATTTAAAAGATGTTTCAGGCTGAAGCCTTTTTGTAAAACTATTGTAAGAGAATGTCTTCGACATCATTAACATTAAACTCTTCAGACATCTGGTTACTATCAGCACCACTGTGAACAGCTCGGTATATTTCCCTGTCATTGATTATTTTAGATCAGACCACTCTTTTCTCAAAATTGAAGACTAATTATTAAGTCGGTGCATATATTTCCAATAAAGTTCAGATTTTACATCAATTTTTGCCACTCTGGTTCCTGGCACCGTCGTCTTGTAAAGTTTTGCTAAGCTGACAATTCCCTTGCTTTCTTGCAGGAGCGATTAGAAGCAGAGAGAAAAGAGAAGAAGAAACAGAAGGACAAGGAAAGAAAGGAGAGACTAAAGAAAGAGGGCAAGCTGCTGACCAAGGCACAAAAAGAGGCTCGGGCCAGAGCAGAGGCCACACTCCGCGCGCTGCAGGCCCAGGGTAAGAGAAAGGCACTCAAATACAGAGCAGGCTACAGTAGCACTGTCCAGGATTCTGGACTTTTCATAGAGCTCGGATTAGCAGGTTACTTTGTACAGTAGTGATACATGCAGTCTGAGGTTTTGATTTCAGGATTGCTGTCTGTCTGTGTGGCCTTAATGCTGATTCTCCACATAATGTCATCCTTAAGGTGTTGAAGTGCCATCCAAAGACTCAATGCCAAAGAAGAAGCCTGTTTACTCGGACAAGAGGAAAAAGAAGCCGACAGCACAAACTCCTGAAGGTACGTAGAACCCTTGTGAGATTATAGTTCCGATGGAAGTTGGTTCTTCTTGCTTGTTTATTTATTTTTTGCCCTGCCCATCAGAAACCTCAGAAGTGGCATCACCTACATCAGAAGTGGCGCAGCCAGTCTTGGCGAAGATGGAGGTGGATGCTCCTAAAGAGGAGTCAGGTATCAGCTTTTTATATACAGATCAACTTTTTGAAAGGAGTAATGATTAGAAGAACTGGGAATAAGTGTTATACTCCCTTGACTGATGAGTGATCATGGGCCTAGTGCCTATCAGTCGATATTAAGCTCATACTTAAAAACTAAAAATATAATTATAGTCATAATCATGATATTAAAATGTTATTTTGTTTATTCTCCCAGTAGCAGAGCCGAACCCTGAGGCTGCAGATTTGGATGACTGGGAAGCCATGGCCAGTGATGAGGAAAGAGGTAAGACTGTGGCCAGGTTGATGGTTACCGAAAAAATGACTGTTTTGCTCCATTCTGAAAGACTGTACTGTTTCAGTACTGCTTTAATATGTTTTGCCTAGAAGTTCTGAAAATGCAACCATTATGAATCTTCAGAAATGTGATGCCTTTGTTCACCAAAGACAGGAAATCTTTGGGTCAGTTCTTCACCAGCTTGTATGTAGGGTAGAACTGCACTAAGGTTTGGTAAATAGATTTTTGAAGTAATGATTAGTTGGCTATTACTTGCTAACCAACAAACATAAAATCACGGGCATGAACCGTAATCCTAAAATGCCATGCTTTTATAAGTAAGATTTTAAAAATGTTAAAAACGAAGGAAAAAAGGTGATCAAAGTAAAATCAAACACTGCCGAATGTGTTATTATTTTATTATTACATGTTACTTATTAGCTGAAGACATGTAGGCCATATGTGTTCAGCTGATAAGGAATATGTAATAGCATTAAACTGGGACTAGCTTGAAGTATATATGTTTTAACAGCAGCCAACATGAAATCTGTATTTATTTTTTTAGCTTTGTGATGGATAGCTATTCCAGAACTGTGTAAACTACATTTAGAATTAGTTCTAAATCCTGTTTATTGTTGGTTTTAGTGCTACCATCCAAACGCAAGTCAGCTTCATTGAATTGAGTGGCAAAATTGGTGTGCACCCATGCTTTGTGAATCACCAAGCAAGACTACCAAAACAAGTTACTCTCCTACGTTCACATGCAATTCATACACTGTCCTCTAGTGGGATGACAAACCCAGTTATTGAAACACCAAACTAAAACAAACGTTTTAACCAAACTATTTGTCGCTACTTGGTTAACCAGTAACATCCTGCACCTTTATCCTGTCTGTCTGGACCCCAGAGCTGAAGAAGGTCCACATCGAGGTGAAGGAAACGCCAGCTTCTCAGCAAGCCCGCAAACCTGCTGCTCCAGCTGAGCAGGAAAATGGCAGTGAAGAGGAAGACGAGGAGGAGGATGAGGAGGATGACGAGGAGGAAGATGAAGACGACGAAGATGATGATGGTGAGGAGGAGAGTGAGGAGGAGGAGAAAGAGAGCCAGACAGCCAAATCAAAGAGCAGGAAGGAGCCGAGCTCAGAGTCGAGCAGCGAGAGCGACTCGGATGATGAGCGCACCAAAGAGGAGCGGCTGTATGACAAGGCCAAGAGACGCATAGAGGTACACACGCTCGCATACACCGAGTTATCGCAGGATATCTGTAGTTTAGGACTCATTTACATTAGGGTTCCCTGTAAAAGAGTCTTTGTAGGTTGCTTGTAAGTAGTGTAGATAGACTGGTATACCTATACCTTGATTAAAGGGGAGTGTAGCTCTACTGTACCTAAAGCTTGATTTAGGCAACACAAATACAGGTCCTGTTTGGTGCCTCTGTACCCACATAAATTGCCAACTACTCCTTTCCCATAGAAAATAGGATGTATGAGTAACCATCACAGGATCAGTATACGCAAACATGTTACATAGTGCTGTATATTATGAAAAAGCCACAGTAAAATTTACAAATACAGTTTGTGATTTGGATGGGGATAAAATGAGCAACAGCTATTACATATGTGTTATTAATTTGTCAGGAGATTCTTTTGAAGGGATAAGATAATCCAAGGAAGGAGAAAGATAAAAGTAAAATACGTGAACAAAACAGCTCTTCAAAAAGCTGGTGAAAACACAAGAGACAATTAGACTTCTGAACCACATGCAAGACTTTGCAGAACACCAAACCTGTCACCAGCGAATAAACAGTATTTAAAGTTACATCTCTGAGAGACAAAATCAAACTCTACTCTTTCTTCACATCTGAGAAAAACGCTGATATTTCTGTGCACCCCCCCTTCACTGTGAGAAGATAACTTGACACCAAGAGCCTTAAAGAATGTCAGAAAAGAAAATGGACATGGTTTTTACCTAGTTTTATATATTATTTTTTCACCCTGTTTCTGTAATATGTAATGACTTATATTGGCCATTTTAACTGGAATTTAATAAGGTAATCGTGTATTTAACCTTAACTCTTATATTAGCAGGGTGGTGTGATTGTAAAGGTCCATGATTTGCCTTCCCTGTAAGTGCATTAGCTCAGTTTATTCGTTCTTCTGTTGTAGAAACGAAGACAAGAGAACATAAAGAACATCAACGTGGACAAGCTGAGAGCTCCTGTTGTGTGTGTGCTGGGGCACGTCGACACAGGGAAGACTAAGATCCTGGATAAGGTGTGTATACTTTATTTTGTGGCTGCCACATCAGATCTGACTTTAGCTGTGTTTGCTGACCCGAATTTAGGTTGAGTTGTACGTTTACCGCATTGCTGTTTTCTTTTCTGCAGCTGCGGCACACGCATGTACAGGACGGCGAGGCAGGTGGAATCACTCAGCAGATTGGAGCCACCAATGTTCCTTTGGAAACCGTCATTGAGCAAACTAAGATGGTGAAAAACGTGAGTATCTAATTAAACACTTGAGCACATTGATCTAAAGTGCAGGTGAATGTGGACTAGACCTTTCTGGACCCAAAAGCTTTCTGTTCTGACCCGAACATGACAAAGTTCTAGCCGAACATGACCTGAACCATGTTATGTTTTCAAAGTGACACTGACCAGAGTATTATAAAATTCTGTCCAAACTGATCTAGTCCATCAGATCAGCCCAAAATGGGAATTAAACCTGAGAGAATAGCACTGGTTACCCTGCAGTGATAGTGATGCTGCCATTGTGGGTAAATAAAATACGTACAATAATGCACTTTCCAAAGTGATATTTAAAATTAGCTTTAACACATTTATTCTTTATATAATGCATTTGAACAGCATATGAACATTTTTTTTTTTTTGGGGTTTCGCAACTTCTATAATGTAAAGTTGTCGTCCTCGTCTTCTTGTTCTTCAGTTTCTGCACAGAAAACATGTTATAGTGAATACGTTGAACAAACAACACAAATTCTTTTGGCTGTTTTTCCTGAACAGCTCTATTTTTACTATGTGTTTATTTATTTATTTATTTTTAATTATTGTTTTTATTGATCATGGCCATTTTCTTTAATGCGAGGAGTGGAAACCAAAGAAATCATGTAAAATGAAAGCAGGGGAAATGTCGGGTAAAATGTGTAAGGTGGAGATTCCAGTCACGTCTAAACTTCACATAAGGGATGGGATACATATTTTAAGCTCTGATGTGAACACAGGAATTTAGCGCTCTCTTTAATTGTGTTTGTCCTTCAGTTTGAAAAGGAAACCGTAAAGATTCCAGGAATGCTGATCATTGATACACCAGGACACGAGTCCTTCAGGTAAGCCCTGACAAACTACAAAACGCACTCTGCAGTGGAGTGCACATGCTGGCTGTTGATGTCTTGAAATTTGAATGAATGAAATTGAATGGATTAACAGAATTGACTGTTAGATTGTTTGATTGTATGAATGTCGGGCTTTTAACTGTAGCGTCTTCTTGTTATTAGGCTGGGAAGCAATTTGTGTTTTTAATAAGGAGGTTAGGCCAGCATTCATATTTCACAAGGAACGATACTTCATGCATGGAAGGCTGTAGCATGGCCTTAACTGTTCACCACTGGGACTACAGGACAAAAAACTTAAGTGGTTCCTCGCACTATAATGTATCCAGATGGGTATAGGACATAGACTGTAGCTTTGAGGAAACAGGTCATGACCCGCCTCTGCATTTTGAACATTTAAATATTTTAACTTGTCTACAAATGCAGTACCATGAGCCACTGTTGGCAGTTGGGTCAAGCCTGATATGATTGTAATCTTCTTGTAAACATTCTTGTAAACATTTTTCTTCTTTCCCCCCCTTTTGCAGTAATCTGAGGAACAGGGGGAGCTCTCTGTGCGACATAGCGATCCTGGTGGTTGACATCATGCATGGCCTGGAGCCCCAAACTATAGAGTCAATCAACCTGCTGAAGGAGAAGAAGTGCCCCTTCATCGTAGCTCTCAACAAGGTACATCTGCTCATTGTACTGATGTTTAACCAGTGTCTCTTGGGCAGCTGAGTTGAATCTGTGGGAACGAGTTCATTCTCTTTCTGGCTCTTTCAGATTGACCGTCTCTATGACTGGAAGAAGAGCCCAGAAACGGATGTGGTGGCCACTTTGAAAAAGCAGAAGAAGAACACAAAAGATGAGTTTGATGAACGCGCCAAGGCAGTCATCGTGGAGTTTGCCCAGCAGGTATTGTCATGCTTCGCTTGGTCTGAACATCACAACTAGCAAGTGTAAGACTATTTAGAATATAAAGCTAGTTAGTCGTCAGTGAGATCTATGATGAGGGTGGGGGAAGTCAAGCAACTTCATATTCACAATGCTTATATACTTGAGGCTTATTAATACGTCTGCAGAGATGGATAAACATGGCCCCTAACTTCACACTAAGAATCACCTGCTACAAGAGGTTTATGTATCTTTTAAAATAGTGTTAAGTGCGTAAACAGTAAAGTGAGCCTTCTGAGAGAGAGAGAGAACTGAACATCACATTCCATGTACGGTCACAGTGAAGTGACTCATACTGTATGTGTTTGTGTCCACAGGGTTTGAATGCTGCTTTGTTTTTTGAGAATAAGGACCCACGAACCTTTGTGTCCTTGGTGCCCACTTCGGCCCATTCAGGTGACGGCATGGGGAACTTGATCGCTTTGTTGGTGGAACTCACCCAGACCATGCTGGCCCGCAGGCTGGCGCACTGCGATGAGCTCCGCGCACAGGTCATGGAGGTGAGGTCAATGATCATGGTAGTGCTGCAATAGGATTATTTAAGGAAAGTCGCTGCACAAAAGTTAGTGATATATTTTTATACACGAGTGTGCTTCATTATACAGGTTTTGTAGACCGTCAGCTACTAACACAGCTTGCTGTAAACATGCTTGTATGCCTGCCTTAGCTATTCTATCATGAATGAGGTCAGCTGAACCATCTGCACAATAGGAGGTGTGCTATTTTTTAAATTTTGGGTATTGGATATCCTGAAGAATCAAGGCTGGGTAGTTCACCGGTCTTTCTGAGTTGATCTAGGACCTGACTGTTACAACTTGTTTCAAACTTGAGCAGCTTAAAGATCCAATTACAATCCTTCTCTTTTCCTCCATTATCCAGGTGAAGGCTCTGCCCGGAATGGGCACCACAATAGACGTGATCCTGATCAACGGCCGTCTGCGTGAGGGTGACACCATCATAGTTCCGGGTGTAGAGGGGCCCATTGTCACTCAGATCAGAGGACTGCTGCTACCCCCACCACTTAAAGAGCTTCGGGTTAAGGTCTGTTCAGCTACTTTTGTTTCTTTTCATATCAACATCTTTTTAACAGCTACCTGCTTTATAGTCATCACATAACGTCGTTTGCTCAGATGCTGCATAAAATCCAGATTTTTTTTTTTTGGAGCTGTCCCATAAATTTTCAGATATGAAAACTGGCCATCCAAAAATAAAAATGGAAAATGAAAATGTTTTATTTCTGATGTTTATTCTACTTTTAATTAAGTTGCAGACAGTACTGAACCCAAGAGGCTTTATGTTAATTGTTAATATACACCCATTCCTGCATTGTAGTCCTGTAACACATTCCAATAAGAGTTGGGATAGTAAAGCATTTACCACTTGGTAATGTCGCCATTTCTTCTCACGAATCTTAAATAACCAAAGGTCAAGTCAAGTAGTTTTTATTGTCATTTCAACCATATACAGTGGTGTACAGTACACAGTGAAATGAAACAACGTTCCTCCAGGGCCAAGGTGCTACATAAAACAATAAATACAATAAATACACAAAACAATTTACAATATACGAAACAGCAAACAATAAGTACAGGGAGGGGACAGTGCAGATAGCCCACTGGTAGTGTAAACATGTAAACATTTTATACTTGAAGTGTTATGTGTGGACAGATTTAAAAGATGAGGTTGTGTGTGTGTGTGGGTGTTCCACGAAGTGATTTCAGGTGTTATTTGGTCCCAATGCTGTAAAATAATGGGTATTTTGACTGGCTCATATGTTATGAATTGAACATATTTTAAAAAACAAAGCATGAATGTCTATTTCAGGCTTTAATTGTCTGTGTTTAAGGTATACCATGCTTTAACTGAATACACAGTGTTTAGCTGATGCTAAAATTCTATAGGAATTGCCATCAGTAAACTTCTGTTTTACTTGTGTGTTTAATGTATAAAGGCCTTTATAACGGGCTAATTACTGAGTAACAGCATAGATATAAAATGTTAGTCTCTCCCTCTCTCTCCCTCTCTACAGAATCAGTATGAGAAGCACAAGGAGGTATGTACGTCTCAGGGAGTGAAGATTCTGGGGAAGGATCTGGAGAAGACTCTTGCAGGCCTCCCACTGCTGGTGGCCCATAAAGAGGATGAAGTCCCCGTACTAAGGGTGAGCTTGTTTACATTGGGACTCTCATATAGGACTGTATGTTTCTGCATTTAAACAAACAGAAGTGGAGCTCGGCGGATAGGAAGGAAAAGTGTGATATGATCAAATCTAATTTATTAGTGTAAATGTGATGTCTAAACGTCTAGTGCACCTAGTTTCTGCACCATAATGCTAGTTTTCTTCTCGTGCCTGTGCAGGACGAGCTGGTCCGGGAGCTGAAGCAGACACTGAATGCGATAAAGCTGGAGGAGAAGGGTGTGTACGTGCAGGCTTCGACCCTGGGCTCTCTGGAAGCTCTGCTGGAATTCCTACGCACATCTAAAGTGCCTGTAAGTGCAGAGTCCCCTGTTTTATACACCTCCACAGCTTTTAACGAAGGTTTAAGTGGTTGGTATAACGTAGTTAGTTAGTATAGCATAATATATGGCCTATGCAAGTCATAGCATACTTTTACTTTTTTTTTTTTTTTTTTTAAATATTTACTTCTCAATATATTTTAATGAATAGAGGTTATGGAAAAGGTTTTTTTCTTTCTTTTTTTTTTTTTTCATTTCCGCTTCCAGAAAATATGTGCTTTGACAGGGAATGTTTAAACTTTTGCAGGTAACTGTGAATATTGAAGTGTGTTATAAGAGCACTAAATAGGTGGCATATATAATAGCTTTCTTATCAAACTGTTTTGTGGATTTACTTTAAGAAAAGTAACCATTGGTAATGTGTGTTTTTTTTTGTTTTTTTTTTATTATGAAGACTGTTTTTAGCAGACAGCTTAGTATAGAATATGTATGTTAGTATTTTTTTGTGCAGGATATGAATTTGTATAAAGTTTTTTGATTACTTCATTAAGTCGTTTTGTTGAAAATTCAACTGCTGAGCAGCAAAAAATGTAGTTTTTTCCTTTTTTTTTTTTTTAAGTTCTTTTTATGTATGCAGTTTGCACAAAAAGCCTGTGGTAATGGTTATTTTATGGATATATTTGTGTCACTCTTGGACGTAACGGACATGGTTTTATTAAGGTAATGTTCGTTATGTTACAACAATTATATAAATGGCTTAAGAACTCAAGTAAACACAGGATAACTTAACATATAAGAAAAAAGTGAATCCACAACATTTTAAGGTCTTGCATACTGATAAAAGCTACGTCTTTCAGCCTGCATTGGTTTTTATAGGTTCAAGGTAAAACTGACATTTGTATCGTGTGTCTGTGTGTCTATATGTATAAGGTTCATGTATATGCTTTATTTATGTGAGGTTTATGTGAGGTCTGGCAAGTTACCCGTGAATTAATAAAGCTATTATAAACAAGCTGTTCATCAGTAACATTTCAAATGAGTGAATGAAACTGTTTCTCTTACTCTGTTCTAGTATTCTGGCATTAACATCGGCCCTGTCCATAAGAAAGATGTCATGAAAGCATCTACAATGCTGGAGCACGACCCACAGTATGTACTGACTATACGTCTCAGTAAACGATCTGCCATACGAGGCTGTGAACTTTAACTCATGAACCTCTCGATTCTCTCTCTTTCTCTTTTGCAGGTATGCTGTGATTCTGGCATTTGATGTGAAGGTAGAGAGAGACTCTCAGGAGATGGCTGACAGTCTGGGTGTTCGGATCTTCAGCGCAGAGATCATCTACCATCTGTTCGATGCATTCACCAAATACAGAGAAGACTACAAGAAACAGAAACAGGATGAGTACAAGTATGGAAACAGTTGATATCTTTCCATCTCAGTGCTATAAGCTGATATCTCCCCTCCCCTTTCCCTAAATGTAGTCAGTGGATACAACAGTACAAAAGTACAGACAGTATCACTAATCATTATTTCTTAGCTCTCTCCATTCATTGTAACAAACTAATGTTGGCTCTTGCGGCTCTGTGATTTTCTATGATCATATCTGAAGTCATTTTTGTATAATAAATAGTATAAGAGCTGTATAGTTAGAGCTGCTGTCTTCTGTCTTACACAGGCATATAGCAGTGTTTCCCTGTAAGTTGCGTGTCCTGCCTCAGTTCATCTTTAACTCCAGAGATCCCATCGTTATGGGGGTGACTGTGGAGGCTGGCGTCCTAAAGACAGGCACCCCACTGTGTGTGCCCAGTAAAGGGGTAAGTTTGCCAAAGTGACTATTAGGTATAAGGGTTTATTAAACCTGCTTGTATCATTTCAGTGTCAGCATTTTAATGTTAATAGTATTTTTATACCTCAAGAAAAATCACCATTTCTCCTTAATGTTACCAAATATTTTGACTTACATTTGCATTTGAGGTGTAGTGTGTTTTAATACACTACCAATTAGCCTGTATAATACTAATGCACAAACAAACATTTAGTCTGTTCATAATCTATCATCTTTTAGTTTAAACTAGTTCCACATGCAGCCCTGCCCTTTTCAATACATTTAAATAACTTAACCTATGTCTGTTGTTTGTGCTCTTGATGAGGAAACTTCACTGGTGCGCTGCTTCTTCATTCCCACTCCCACATTTACGTTCTCTATGCTTTGTTCTGATTTGATCTTGGTTTCTTTCAGTTTGTAGACATTGGCATCGTGACCGGTATCGAAGTGAACCACAAACCTGTGGACACTGCCAAGAAAGGCCAGGAGATCTGTGTAAAGATCGAACCCATTCCCGGAGAGGCGCCCAAGATGTACGGTCGTCATTTTGAGGCGGTCGACATTATAGTTAGCAAGGTAAGCCCACGTTCTTGATAAATCTATTTGAATCTATGTGCTGGAGTTTTGTTTTATTATATCCTATATGTGAAACTTAGAAAACGTGGAAGTAGTTTCCTTTTGCATGCATGGACCAGACCCACATTTTGACATCAGTGTACACTGCTACTATTTGATGCTCCAAACTATGCAAAAGCTGGCGATGCCTGCGAGGTTCAGTTGCACACATGCAATACTCGAAGCTAGCAGCAGGAGGCAGCAGCGTCTAGCCCTCCGAAAAACAAAAAAAAAAGTTGTGCTGGGAGGATGGCACTTTTAACTTTTTTGAAAAGGCAAACAGACTGGGGTGGACGTGGAAAGTTGACGCAAATTCAACCCAATTTGGGAAAATTATCCGTAATTTTATGGAAACTAGCTTACTAGTTCTGTCATTGGGTTTGAAAAGGTAGGCTCCAGATTATTATTATTTTTTTTTTTTTTTTATAGCCCCTGTGTCTGTAATTATTATTGCAGCCAGTGGCGTGATAGCATGTAAACTAATGCTTAGTTCAAATGGCTACTTCATTGTTTTCAGTGGAGCCGCAATTTAAAATAATGCCAACCGCAAACAGCAACGTTGCACAGAATGCAGTGATGAGCCCAACGTTCTGCGAGGAGTCAAAAAACTTCTCAACTTTATTGTGCTGTCGACTGTAGTGGTGGAACGCCAAAGTCACAGACGCCAAACATCTGGTTGGCGATTTTCAGAAAAACCCTTTATTGTACAGCAAAAATGAGATTACAGAGCTCCTCCTGCCTTTCTCCAACTTAAATCTACACTGATAAAGCTCTTTTCTGATGATAATTCACTTTCTTTGGTAACACTGTCACCATGCCCATGTTTGCATGTCTTCATGCCCCAACATTTGCATTGGGTTATGCCACTGTCAGCCATCTAGAGCTGTTAGGTGAGGAATGTTTTTTCAGCGCATACATGTAAACACAGCAGTGTCCCACGATTTTGCTACATAAAATATTTTAACCAGGTTTCACATGTCTGAGGTGAGTACGATTAATCCTCAGAGTGCATCCAGGGGATAAAACTTTGTGTACCCCCTGGGTTAATGTTGTACTTGTGGTCCTGTCCTTATAATAGTTATTCCTGCTCTTTCCACAGATTACTCGTCAGTCCATTGACGCTTTAAAGAACTGGTTCCGAGATGAGATGCAGAAGACTGACTGGCAGCTCATCATGGAGCTGAAGAAGACTTTTGAAATCATCTGAGAAGACAGTGACTTCTAAACTGACCTACGAGCTGAGATGACCACACACACACACACACACACACACACACACACACACAAACACAAACACGCTCCTGAGTTCATCTGTGGTCAAGGAGTCCTATGTGTCGCTACTAGTTTCTTACAAATGATACAAACGTTTCTTTTTCCACAACAACACAGGGGATAAGGGCAGGTGTGTGCAAGGTTCAGCACGTGCCCCTCCCCCTTTCCCTTCCATCTCCCTGGGAGTGGTGGAGAGCACAAAAGGAAAAGATGAAAGTGTTTTTCTGTGAGAAACTGAACTATTACCACTGTTTTAACAGTGACCTGTTAGACAAAAAGAGGTTAGAGATACATTTACACACTATTCCGAACGTGCCTGTTCTTTCTGATCAATCAATTTCTCAATTTCCTTCATTTCATGGCTGCTTCGTCAGATGGACCCCCTGCTTTCCCTGTTGGAGCTGCTTAAGTGTTTTTCACTCCCCAGATGCCGATGTGGCTATTAATAAATTTCAGTTCAGGAAGTTCCTGTTAGCATGGTCTTGTCTGAATATTGCTGACCGGCTCCTGATGACTATAATTATTAGCCCTATTAGCAGTAAGCTTAGGAGTAGTTCATCCATAAATGCCAACGTGGCTAATAATATATGAAAGTTAATGAGAGCCGGTTAGCATGGTCTTGTTTGAAAATTGCCCACTGGCTATCACTGACTAGAATCATTAGCTGCGTTAGCTAGTCTGGCAAAAGTGTTCCCTTGATGGTTATTCCCAAATTCCCAGGCTCCAGTATAGCCTGGGCTTTGTGTAACAGTTAGGTGGTGCCCAGGAAAGGAAGAAAATCAACCACAAGATGTAGCGGAGAGATGGCAGCAAGTGTGACTTTTACTTGTCCTACTTTGCTGGACTCTAAATTAAACCAGGATTTTAGACGTCTGGAAAAAAACCCTGTCAGTGTTTTTTTTTTTTTTTTTTCATCCCATATTTTTTCCTCCTCGACCCTGGAATGCAGGTCTTTTATGCTGTTTTTGAGGTACATCTATATAAGTCAGTATCATGCCCGAGCCCTTTGCCACTGTTCTCTTGAATCTGCCTTGTGCCTGTTGTCGTCTTGACCGAGACAGTGAAAGTACGAGTTAGGTAAAAGGCATCCCTTGACTTGAGTTTGACTTGTAAAAGCAAAAATAAATGGAGATTTAAAATCAGCACCAATAAAGAGATGGCATATTTATAGACATGCTTGTATTTTGGAAGTCATTTATGATGTGCTGGATTTATGTTCCAAAAAACGTTTCACGTTGTACGTCAGCTGTTAAATAAGATAAGCTTTCCGACACCACTGCATGCTTTCCGTGATGAGAAACTGTTTGGAAATTACGCAGGAGGATCTCGCCACATGATGCTTTTTCACTAGTTTGGGAAATGGTAATGAGCATTTAAGAGTTTCATGGAGCAGGAATTCTCAATTTACTGTGCTAGCGGAGTCAAAAGTGAAGGTTGGCTAATGGAGCCATTTTTCCACTGTGCATTTGAAAACAAGTGACCCAAACAGGTTCCAGCTTCTAGGTCTGGTTCATTTCTTATTTTCCACTTGCTTCAGAGACGAACTGGAAGGTCAGACTGGTGTCATTAAAGGGGATCGTGGTCTCTAAAGTGAAATGCTTTGCTTTAAAGGAGCAGTGTGTAAGATTTAGGGGGGTTTATTATCAAAAGTATTTCACGTTTGATTACTGTGAAATTCCTCCAACTATGAATTAGGTTAGCGTTAACTTGACATGTGAGCCCCGCAAATCTACACAGACGCATATCCTCTTCCAATGGAGGCCACCACGTCGTATTAATTAACTCTAATTTGGTGGTGCTGTAGCACCACATGTAAGATTGTGAAAGAGATTTTTGAGAAATAGAGGATCATTTAAGCGCAAATAGAAATGGAGGATCGTTTAAGTGCAAGAGCAAACAGAGTGGTGAATTCTTGTCGCCAAAGAAATCTTACACACTGCACCTTTAAAGACTAGGAGACCTGCTCATAATGCTTCATGAACATGGGAAGAACGTTTGAAGAACTACAAGCGCTCTTAAGGTGAGTCTTTGGGTGGGAGGATGCGGGCGGGTTGTGTTGGGTTTGTTTTCTCTGTTGGCTGGTTAATGCAGGAAAAGGCCAGATGGTTATTACTGTTAACAATAGGATATAGTGTCTGATTTTATTAGCCTCAATAACTTTATGGTTTTATAGACCTCTGGTCAAGTGGATCCGACACAGCAGTGCTGCTGGAGTTGGTAGATATACAGTCAGAGAGCATAGGTCATCTGTCTCTGCACGGTTTGTGTTCTTATCGCTCATCAGCTCGCTGGTTAGACGTGTTTGGTTAGTGGACTATTCTCAGTGCATCACTTCCAGTGACGTTCGGGAGACAGTACACCATTACCAGGAACCCATTTACCTGTAGACTGTGCTTTTACTAAACCCCTTTGTGTATTGGCCTGTCACAATCAGGAGATTTGAGCAGGGGTGGATGAAATACACAAACTGTATTGTTGAGCTAAAGTAGAGATACCCAAGATAAAATATTCCTCCAGTAAAAATAGATGTTCCTCCCTTTAGATCTCCACTGGAGTAAAGTTGCTGAAGCGTTTAAGTATGGTGAGTCAAAGTAGCATGATTTATTATGGCCCTAATGTCCTACTGATTTTTGCTTAATCAGCTTACTGTAGGTGAAGAGCCTCTAGTGTCACTCTCAGTCCACCAGTGTTTTAATAGAAGGGTATTAGTTAGTCTGATTCTGAAGTCTGTCTGTTATATATGATCATAAGCACAACATAGCAAAGCTTTGGTTTAAGATTTATTTGCAACTTAGTTACAAGTTGAAGTTTAATAAAAAAAACTCAAAATCTTTAAACAGGTTTCCTTTACTGTGTCTGTAGGTCTCTGTTCATAAACTAGCCAAAACTCATTTACTATAAATTCAGAAAAAAGGCACTCACCAGTCACAAGTGCATGTGTACATATTTCTATATTGTGGTCTATTTACCCACATTTGCTTTACCTGTCTTACTCCAGGTGGTGCCTGATGTAGCCCGGGCCTGAAATGGATATTTCAGTGGATTCCAGGAATCCATGAATAAGCCTGTTTGTTTTGACCTGTTATGTTTTTACTCCATAATGGAGTTGTGGATATGGATATGGAATGGAGTGAAATGCAATATATTTATGTTTGAAATGTCGTGGAGTTAAAGTTATAGTCATCCAAAATAGAAAAACTTTAGTAAAGTATAGCTACACGAAAAAGTACTTAAGTACAAGAATTAATTACATTTACTTTGTTAATTTCCAGCACTGGATTTTAGTCAGGCATAGCTTAAATTTCTTGGCTACAAACACGACATTGAAAAGCATGTCTTACAGCTCGGATACGCTTATCCACTCAGCAATGCTCTGATAGGTCCTGCTGCCACCGATCTTGAATAGGTACCAAAAAAACAAAAACTGGGACCTTTGGTACTGGACCAGTGGCCAAAAAGGAAAAGCACAGTTCCAGTTTTCCAGGGCCAAAGATTCTAGAGCATTGCAGATGATAATCCCTTTCTTATTTCTTCTGCTAGTTTTACTTACCATACAGTGTTTTAATGATGCAGTCTCGACAAATAATATCAATGTTAATTTATAATTATAATTATTATAATAAGTAAATATAACACATTATATATTTCTTGTCAGTGGCTGTATTATTCTGAGGTGATAACATTCCTTTAACTGGGAATTCCTACATAAAAACTACATAGGGTAGTTTTACTGAGGCAGGCTACTTAAAGATAACATACCATTTGATGATCCTCTGAAACATACAGGTCTATTAGTGACTTAAGGAAGTGGTTCAGCCAAAAATCACACAATGTCCACAATTATCTCTAATATCAGAAACCACAAGGGTCTGATTTTTGGCCCATTCCTTTAAAGAACCCAAACTACTTTTTAAAAAGGCACAATAGAGGGCAGCCGATCAGAACAGGGCTGGATTACATATACCACTATTAAAGGAACAATGTGTAAATTGATGCAACCTGTCAACTTCATATGTCAAACAACATAGGGGCCACCAGAGGATTGTAGTGTCCAATACTGTTGCTTCTGTTGCTATTTCTATTCTTGGATGGCAACGTTCAATATCATGGTTACTTGCCAAGAGCTACAGCCATTGTTGTGTTTACTCTTCCTTTCATTGGCTACCCATCCTTAAATTAATGTAACCAGAAACAGAACCTTTAGCATGATTGATGGGCAGTGCTCTTTCTTCAATCTCTCCTGATGAACTGATGCTGAAGCACTGTTACAGTGACTCAATATTGCCTCTAGAAGCACAGTGTGGTATTACATAATACAACAGTCAGTTGGTTACTAAGCTAATGTAAGCCGATATCTCAGCAACATGACCCATAAACTTCTTTAACGTACTGTCAGAACTGTTATTTCATCACCCTATGTTGATAACTTAGTTCATTTTGGGATGTTTAAAATAAAAAAAATCTTCCACATTGCTCCTTTAAAGGTGCAGTAACAAAGGCAGCCCGCACACAAACTAAACTAACCCACAGTAACAATATGAGTGGACACAATGGAATAAATGATGGCTTGAACAGTACAGGTACTGGGCCCTTTAACCGTCCATACACTGTAATCGTTCACAGACCGGCACATATTGGTTTTGTTGATGTTGCTCAGGGGAGAGAAGAAGGAGGGGGGTCAGCTGACATCCTGCCAAAGTGGGGGGAAGCAGAGAAGGACGAAACTAGAGCCGCCACACAAATGTAGGCAAATCGTCAGCTGCAGCCAGGAGGAGCAGGAGGGCTTATATCCGCGAGCCCCGGCGTGAGGGCAGGAGAAGAAAAAGCGAGGACATATATCCATGGTCACTTATGGTCCAGGTTAACGCGAGCCTCTGAGGACATAAGGTGGCCATGAACTCGGCCGAG
This sequence comes from Prochilodus magdalenae, assembly GCA_024036415.1. Taxonomy (NCBI): domain Eukaryota; kingdom Metazoa; phylum Chordata; class Actinopteri; order Characiformes; family Prochilodontidae; genus Prochilodus; species Prochilodus magdalenae. Next base: position 727,432 of record JAMWET010007695.1, read on the forward strand.
CAGACGGTAACATGGCTCATCACGCTGGGAGTGCTGGAGTCGCCCAAAAAGACAGTGTCAGACCCAGAGGGCTTCCTGCAGTCCAGCCTGAGGGACGGAGTGGTGCTGTGCAGGCTGCTGGACAGACTACAGTCGGGGTTAAACCTCACGGTGAGAGACAGAGACGCGCTCTGGGGCTTTTCTAGACTCGCTGAAGAAATAATGCGCTGAATAAATTACTTTAAGCTAGTTATCGCTCTTCACTTGCTTAGTTTACTCACTTATCATACATGTGGTGACCGTGTACACATATGAATCGAGTAAGCCAATTCAAAGTACTGTTCCTTCTACTGCGCACAGCTGCTGGTGCTGCTACTGCTGCCTGTTTTTGGGTCACGCTGTCTCACACACGCGTTTGTATTCCTGACTTTGTGGGATATTTCCATGGGCTCCGGTGCTGATCGATGTGCCACACTGACTACTTACCGAACCCTGTGCGGAAAGTACCACTTTATGGTCGGGAAGCAAAGGTGGGGAAAATATTTCCATCTTTCTGGGGACGTCACGGTCCCCACTAAGCCCTAAATACACGAACGCGCACACGCGCACACCAGCCTCATTGTCCTGTCAGGCGTAACGCACGCGGGGCATTGAGTTACACGAGCGTCTATTCACTCTTAACTACTGCACAGTGGATCACTGACACAAACCCAGGAAACGAGGTCTAAATCAGCAAAACCAGGCTCCCTCTACAACACCAGCTGGTCAGTCATGCTGAATGTTGAGAACGTGGTTAGGGAAATGTTAACATGGATCCCAATTAGAAGTTTGGGGTCTCTGTAGATAGATAGATGGATAAATAGAAACAGTGCTGTAGGCTGAAGAGGCTGTGTTCAGCTGTGTGGCTGATGTTTATGGTCTTCATCACTATGAACAGGCAGCCATTGACACTGAAAGAGAGAAAGAGAGGGGAGAAAACCCCTCAGATTTAAAGGCGCAGTGCACTTTTCTGCACACATAAGCAGACAGCACAACAGCACTAAAAGAACTGGTTTTGGTGCTTCACAGAACCCTCAAAAGCCAACCATCTACAACACATTTCCTGTTAGTCTGATGAACACTTACATGATGCAAAAGGCCCTGGAATCATGCCACAGGTTCTTTAGGTCTTCATGGTTCTATATAGAACCAGTTTCTTTACCAGTGAACTATTGGACATTGATTTTGTTGTTAGCATGTAGGGAAGCTAAATGTGTTTGCTTTTTATTATTAAGTTAAAGCATAATTTCTCCAAAATGGTTATTTTACAGAAGCTGTTCTTTACTGTAAGTTAATTTAAAGAAATTATAAGTAAACTTTTGCTATTAGTTCATTCAACATATGTGTAAAGGGCAGCTGCTGTGCTGTGTTTAAATGCAAACCAGTAGGTGAAAAAATGGACATCTCTTTTATAATTTCTTTATTCTTCATTGTTTTTGCTATTCCACAGATTGGGGGAAAACAAATGAAACACATCCTAAACCCATAGAGACGGAGTAGGGTGGGGGGGGGAACTAGATTAAAATCATAATCTAACCTATATAAATCATAAATGATTACTGTACTCACTTATTTAGATTGCATGGATGATATTCGTGAGCGGGAGCTTACTAATTGACTAGCATGTAAATTTGCTGACCTTCGGTTAGCCAGGAGGACTGGTAGTTGAAAAAGCGGACATGTGGCCACCCTGTCAGGTGACTATGAGTCTGACAAAGTACACAAACGATACATATCAAATTTACTTTTTGACATAAGATCCCTGGTTCTTGAATTGATTCCATTCAGGCTTCTTGGAACCTTGGTACTCTTTAGGGAACCAGCCGTAGAAGTTTCTTTAGCAGACCATAGGCTGCTGCCATGGTGCCTTCTCTTCAGTCATCAACTGACATCCCTACGGATGGCGTCATGGTTCGTGCTGAAGAACCTACTACTGTTTGGTTGCAACTGGGAACAAACTCTTTGAGTTCCGAACTTGTTTATTTTTGATGGAAATGAGCAAAACGGGTCAAAATTGGGTAAGTGAACCAGGACTTGCTCCACATTGGTGGAAAAGAGCTATGAGTGTCCAGGTCAACTGATTAGCAGTAAAATATACTACTTTGGAAAATAAAATATTTGAACGGAAATATTTTCTAATATTATGTAAATTATGTGACATTAATTCTAGACCAAAAGGATGGCAGCTAGCATTAGCACTGCACTCTGACAACTGTCCTACCTAACTAGCTACGTTGTCTTGCCTGAATATCAACCTGGACATGGGAACAAATCCGAGATCAGTGTTTTTAATGTTTTGTTAGTACAGCCAGCATAGCATTTACACCGGTTATTTCAAGGGATCTGGGTTGCTGTTTTTATCAATCCATGCTTTATTAAACATAGATAAATCTTACACTCAGCTTGTGCCAGAATATGTCAGATATGTAGCCAGCAGAATGACCTCTGACAGATCTCGGAGAAAAACATCCTGTGTCAGGTGAGGGTTCACCACATTTACTCCACCCTTTTAGCCCTGTATTAGCCAATTAGCAAACTGCTGCGGCCAGTTTTAGCCAGAACAGAGGTGCTGCAGTTGCTGGCAGTATCTGACAGAAGATAATAAAATGGGCTTTAGGGTAGAACCGCAAGGTACGCTGCATAGTAGTTCGCTTTTGTTCCAGATGCTTTCCTCAGAGGTTTAGTGCACTGACTTGTTCAAAGGTCACATCCATGTACACGAATGCTCACTATTCAGGGAATGAAAAACTGAACATGTGGAGGGAAATGAATGAAAGTGAAAGCTGAACTGGCATAGTCCTTTTATCCAATGCTACTGAAAGATCTTTCAGGGTGGGTGGATTTCCTCTCTCCATATTTAGTGGTATAGTTAAAGGTTGCCAGAAATACTCTCAGAAATACGCTTGTTACTTAAAGGGGAATTCCACTCATATGTCCCGATGTTCCTATAATGAAACGATTAAGATGTAAACAGGCATTCAGACTAGTCTGATGTTTCTGATGAGATACTTGCAGAATCAGAGAACTGTACACGGTTGTGGTGATAGGAACCAGACATCTGAAGTGTTTAATCCCTTTAAAGCTCAGGTTTACTACTATTTTACCATCAGCAGCATTACATGGAGTCCCTAGTAGGTTCATGGGAAATTTTAACTATGTAATTATAGAGATTTCATGGAAAGTATGGAAAGTATTAAGTATGGAAAGTAAAAGCAGCAGGATTTATTATGGCTCTAATGTCCTATTATCATTTGTGGTACAAGACTCTTAACTCAGTTTAGGTGAAGAGACTCTAGTGTCACTCTTTGTCTATCAGTACTTTAATAGAAGGTCACTAACTGGGCTGACACGGATGTCTATTAACATGATTGTAATCACAGAACACTAAAGCGGAACAATGTGCTACATTTTTATGTAAACATAAACCAAGAGGAACAACAGATATCCCATAATGTAGTGGAGTAAAAAGATATTATACTTTGAAATTTAGTGGCGATAAAGTACAAAGTCCCCCAAAATGGGAATACTTCAGTATAGATACACCAACACAACTACTTAAATACTTATTACATTTACTGACTCCAACATGTTAGGTTACGTTTACTGCCCAACACTGAATGTGAGGTTGCTGCTAGAGGGATTAAACCATTTTCGGATGTCTGGTTTCTATCCCAGATACCCCATTTAAGCTAAGCCATGAGCAGTGTCACCAGCGGGCCTTGTGAAGGATCCTCTAGTGGCACTAGTGGTCCATGTGCTTGCATATAGGTTGTCATATTACCGCTATTAAATTTTTTTTTGTTTTTAAAGAAATTGTATTTAGAAAAGCTTTGTAGTTATTATCTGTTGGGCCACGGGGTAGAAAGGTTGCCAACCCTCTGCCTTAAATCACTGGTTTTTTTATAGTACCAACAAGTAGGCTCTTGTATATGTCTTCTGCATCTTTTGAGATTGGCCATGTGACCCACCTATCAAATAGTCAACCCCTTTTGTTAGTTAGGCAAATCTAACCTCCAAGTCTGTGTACAATCTAGAGCCATTTATCTCATTCAGAGAGGTCAGGGGGCTCATAAGAGGGGGTTAGGGCTTTTCCACAAAGCAGGATTTCTCAGGGAGCTTATCTAGAGGATTGTCCAGGAACGTCCATCACCTCCACCTGCTGTTGCTACTGGACAGGCTTTTGGATGAAGTTATCTGGCTGACTGAGAAAATGAGAAAGAGTCCGGGAAACCTCACAGAAGTCTTCTTTCGAGGGCAGCGAGGAGGGCAAGCGGAGAGTCCGAAAGCCTTGGCCCGTTTGTAAACACAGCCTAGCCGCTTCCACTCGGGCACTGACGTCACTTCCGCTTTCCTCGCACCTCTTTGGAGAGAGGATGGCTGGCAGGCTTTCTGAGCTACGGGGATGATGTTATCCGCCGTTACCGAACGTGACTTGTCCGGTTATGGTCGTTTACAGAGCATGAGAGACGAATAACGTTAAGCTGTTCTAAACCGCGGGGTTTCTCTTCCTCCTGGCGCAGGTCTTTCAGGAGCCCAGGACCGACAGCGAGTGCTTGAGCAACATCAGGGAGTTCCTGAAGGGCTGTGCTTCATTCCGTGTGGAGGTGAGTTGGGTGAGCTTTCCTGGTCAAAAGTCGTGCCTTTATTTGACGATGCCGAAATCGGCTTCCTATTCGCTAGTTTCTCGCTTCGACTTATCCCGTTCCACCTTAAATGGTGCAGCCTTAAGGTGGAACGGGGAAACTGGAAGCATGACGCTGGCGAGTTAGAAACCGTGTGTGGCTCTGTTGCCTTATCAGTTACTGTTTTTATGTTTTCTATGTGTTTCTGTCCCTGTGCTGTCATTTTCCACTCCCTGGCTAGTTATTTTGGGCTTCGCAGCAGCAGGGAAAACGGGGTCGCCCGCCAGACTGTGCCTCAGTGGGAGCTGCTGGAAGTGGGGTTGGGTTTAATCCGTGAAATGCCGAGACAAATCACGACCTGTATGCGTTGCTGCGTCCTAGCTGCCGTCAAAAGTTCGTTTACCTGTACAAGAAGCTTTGGCTATGCACATTCAAGCAGTTGTGTCAGTTCAGGGGGAATCCCACTTTGTTTAGTGGCTGAGATGTAAACAAAGTCCTTCAGAGTGGTCCGGCCGGAGAAGGTGCCCTGTGGAGATACCTGTCCTCTCTGATTCCTGTACAGTGTTTGTGATGGGAACACAAATATAGTCATGTGTGTGATGGTGATAAAACTAAAGACGTACGTTTGCTTTTGGAGCTGTTCTGCCTTTTCTACAGTTGGTAGATTAATCGGTTTTACATCGAACTCACAGTTTGAAAGGATGCAATGTTCAATTCACAGCAGAAGTTTTTTGATTTGTCTCCATTGTCAACTATGTTGCCATGACAATTTGTGAAGAGGGTGAATTTGACCTAATAACATGTCTACAGATGGTTCATAAGAGCCAAGGTAGACCAATCAGGAACAACCCATCTGCTGCTTACTTGAACACAATCATAACCTGGCAGCCTGACCTGTTAACTCGCTACAGAAAAAGTGGACACACTGGTCTTTTCGGCCAGGACCTCGGTTTATAAATGTTAATAGCGTCTTAAATCACAGTCACGACATTAGTCCAAAAAATTGCAATTAGATGTTCTGCCTGAGTCGTTCAGCTTTTCTCAGAACAGTTGTAAATCGTTGTCTCTGGCACCATTCACTTTCACACTGCTGTTGAAAATAACTTTTTGTTATTTTGCTCCATTTCCAGTACATTCATCATAAAATGTACAGATACTACAGTACTTTCAGATTGTCAGAAGCTGAAAAACGACAAACTGGAGATATGAGGGTTTTTTGAAAGCAGCTATGTTAAAATGTTAAAGCAGCTATTTAATGCCAAGGTAGCAACAGCAGCTCCTGCCCCTGCTATGTATGCAGTTCAGTGAGACATGCTGGTGTAGACCTAGGTACCTGACTGGGCTTTCGGTTTGTAGATATCTGGCATTTTGTATAATTACATGTGCAGGCTAGTTTCGTTTCATCGGCTGTTGCATTGTGTTTTAATGATCTAGAGGAGGAGCCAGCTCGACCTAGCTGGCTCAGCTGTTCTGGGTTGCCAAGAATGTCTTTTCGGTTCCTTGGGTGGATCGCTCCGTGACTTGAAGGCGTCTTGCCAACACCTCATCACAGGACACACCTGCCTACTCACAAAGTGTGCCGGATCTGTGGGACACAGCCAAAATACTCTCTGATGTTGTTGCTGGTCAATGCTAGCAGCAGTTTTGTACAAGCACTGACTACTGCTACACCACCTCTCAGCAATAGCTGTGTGTCCAGTTGTGTAGTCCTGCTGGCTTTGTCTGCAGCTCTGGCCCACGGTCAGGCTCAGACAAGCCCTCTATTGTAGCGAATAGAGCAGCAGGGCTGAATAGGCCTATCTTGCAGCTCATTAATGGCTTTGGGGCAGGCACACTCCAGCCTAGTGAGAGGCTCTCCAGTGAAGAAGGAAGGGGAAAACCCCAAAGTAGGGAAAACAGGGTCCCCCTTTTTGGATAAAGAGAAGGGTTCTTTGCTTAGACGGCAGTCTGTTAGCTTTGTTGTGTGAACTGCAACTAGATGAGTATTATATTGTTATCGTTTGCATGTAAGTGGTATTTATTGCTCGTGTATTTGGATATCTTACAGTTTTATTTTGTTTGTGTAGATTCCAACATTAATCATTGTGGTCAGATCCAGAGAACTAGCTTTGTTTCTGCGGAGGGGGAAAAAGCTAAAGCTTCATGATATGCATGATGGCTAACTGCCTCATGTAGTGTTCTCGTGCAGACAGAGCATCACGTCAGTTGTGCTAATAGTGCAGTTAACTTCCATGTTTGTTAAAAATGATAAGGCGGAGTTCCACATTTTCAAGATACATATACTATGTCATTGTACCACACTCATTAGGCAAATATCTAAATATTGCGATATACCTAACTGGGTTTTAGGGCATGTATTTATTTAGAGAAGAAAAGGTAAAGTAAATTGGAGATCTGAGAGATCACACTTTCTGTAACTTGCTGGTATCTAAATGGAGCTATATGTGGAAATATTGTATGTTTAAAGAATTTGCAGGTTGTGAGTTATCATTCTGTAGTTTAAGCCGTATTTAGACCATAGTGTCTTTTAAATCTCATATACCTAAAACACAAAGCCGACTTGTACTGGCTGGAACAGATCACTTATTCTAGCACCACACAATGAAATGATATTACGTTATTATGTTTGTCTATCCATGATGTTATAACATATTGGAATGCTGGAATGCTCTAAAATTAAGGGGGTGAACCTGAACAGCAGAAGTGGTTAAATGCTCATCCCTTACCACCATACTGCGATGTGCAATGTGGGCAGGTGGTGATAATTTTTGAACAAGAGGCGATAGAGGTGCTATTTCTCTCCCCTCGTCTATTTGTGGACTTGTTATTGCACTTGTTTAGAATGGAAGGAGCTGGAGCATACAGGAGGATGTGCTTCAAGGGGAAGCACCCAACGAATGACTGAAAAGGAATGAGGAAAGAAAGACCTGAAGGAAGACCTATAGAGAATGTGTAAACAACAGCTTAAGAGATCGACTGATAAAGCTTATTTTCGCTTGCCATGTCTTAACCACTGATTATCTCTTGCTGATTTCTTTCCTGTTTAGGATGTCTGGGGATGTTTGCTATAGGCACAGTTTATATAAGGCAAAACCTGATTGGCTTCTGAGTGTGAGCTATTAGAAAAATGCATTGCAGTAAAACTTCAGGAGCTGCGCAGATCACTTGCAGTGGTTTTGGATTTGAACAAGCAGTTTGGGTGTTCCCAGCATACATCAGCTCATTCGGATGGTTCAGTCAGCTCTACAGACTGAACCGAGAGGCTATAAAGGAGAATTTCCAAAAATCTGTTGCCTAGATGGACTTTTTCTGTACAAAACATTTACTCAGCTTGGTTCTTTAGTTTTCTTTAGATTTCCTATGTAGATAAGAAATAATAGAAGCTTGAGCATTGTTCGGTCTACATCCCAGATCAAATCGTACATCATACCATGAATTGACAGATGTAAGCTCACCTTAGATCACCAGCCTGAACATCAGTTACACTGAAAGGCTTAGAAGGATGTGTTTGTGCATTAGTGCTTTGTTTATCCTGATGGTAAGAACTTTACTATGCCTGGTTCCTTAAAGGTATTTACCTAGATAGTAAGTAGCTGCGGTTAACAGTGGGGTACTTTGATAAAACTCAGTGTTCAGCTGTTCACTCTGAACATCACCTACGCTTACTGTTGTAAGACTGGGCTTGTGGTAGGACTAAAATTCTAAAGGCTTCTTATTTTCTTTTTTAGATGGTGTTACGTTCTTACTTTATGTACTTCAGAGGGGAATAAGAAGCCAATACTGTGACTGGTGTCAAACAGTTTCTGATTGACTCTGATCAAGAAATATGCTAGTTAGAAAGCAAGGTGCTTGGTCGTCTACCCAAACTGTAGGCAAAGTACTTTGGGATTGGAAATTGTTCTGCAATGACGTTGCATGACTCATAAGCTCTGAGCATTTCATACTGTTCTACAGTCATACTTATCGAGTGAAGGGAAAACCTGATCCTGAAGCCCTGATCTTAGAAGTTTGGAGCTTGGTCTGGTATGAGTGTAGGTGAAGGTGCGTTGCACATGATTGGATGCTGGCTCCTGTGTTAGCCTTGTTATGCTAACGTTACAGTTCACAATAATAAACAGCACACTAGATCAGGCTATTAGTACTGGCTTGAGACTATATTTAAATTCGGGAGGGGTATTTTTGATTGTTTATTTATCTGATTATTGCATGTCTGTATGCCAATCTGATTCTGTTGTACTAACATACAGTGAGGAAAATAAGTATTTGAACACCCTGCAACTTTGCAAGTTCTCTCACTTAGAAATCATGGAGGGGTCTGAAATTGTCATCTTAGGTGTATGTCCACTGTGAGAGACATAATATAAAAAAACGGGACAGGACAACTGCACTGTATGAAGGAGAGGATGACCGGGGCCATGTATTGCGAGATTTTGGGGAACAACCTCCTTCCCTCAGTTAGAGCATTGAAGATGGGTCATGGCTGGGTCTTCCAACATGACAATGACCCAAAGCACACAGCCAGGATAACCAAGGAGTGGCTCCGTAAGAAGCATATCAAGGTTCTGGAGTGGCCTAGCCAGTCTCCAGACCTGAACCCTATAGAAAATCTTTCTCAAAAGTTTCTCAGCGACAGCCCAGAAACCTGGCTGATCTGGAGAAGATCTGTGTGGAGGAATAGGCCAAAATCCCTGCTGCAGTGTGTGCACACCTGGGGAAAAACTACAGGACCTCTGTAATTGCAAACAAAGGCTACTGTACATTGATTTTCACAGGTGTTCAAATACTTATTTGCAGAAGTAACACACAAATAAATTATTTAAAAAATCATACATTGTGATTTTTTTTTTTAGATTATGTCTCTCTCATTGGACATGCACCTAAAAATTTCAGAATCCTCCATGATTTCTATTTGGGACTCACTGTACATGAATCTGCTTGTTGTCAGCTCTGATGTTTGTTCTAAGCAACTAGGCCATGGGACCATGATGCAGCTGACACTGGTCTGGCTATCGGACTGCTATGTTGAAGGCTATCGATACTCCACAAGCTCACTGGTTCCGTCTATATGTCTCACTTGCGTTCACACACTTAGTAACAACCTGGACTAACATTAACTTGGGCATCTTAATCGATACTGATGCAGTATCAGTATCAGTGGCACCCATAGCTGTAACGATTCGTTTCTATACGTGGTCAGGCTTCACTGTTCTGTATTCTCACGATAATTAATATAAAATTGAAAAGAAGAAAAATGACTATAACCACGAGACTAGCCAGGAGGAATATTGCAGTGAGCTGTTGACTGGTGGTGGATGTTTACAAGCTTAATAAACGACTTGATGCACATTCCCCTGAAGTTTCCATTGCAGTATCACAGTGCATTATTCCACATCTGATATTTATGTTTTATGACTTTGTGAGGCTCTGCTGAAACTGACAGTGATATTAAGCAGTTTATGACTAGCAGTCTTCTCTGACAGTTAAGCACTGTTTAACTTCAGCTATGCTCTTGTGTGTGTAACAGTATTATTGTTGGTTATTAAAACTTCTTGCAATTCATCTATAGTGATGACAGTGTTCAGGCCCTAGTGGTGAGCTGATCTAATCTGACCAGATGGCCTAGTTGTAGCTCTGAAGGACTGCAGGAGCAGCAGGGTGTCTGGAGTCTACAAAGCTAGACACACATACACACCCACACACAAACATTCTCCCACTCTATCAGACCTGTGGCTGGAGGAGCTCAGGTTAAAGAGGAGTGCCTAGTGTGTGAGAGAATGAGATACACTGTTCAGAATTCTCCTAATTATGCCTCACATTTCTGTCTCATCATGTGGATTACAGTTAGCATTTATAGCTTGGTCAATAGATTAACATTTCTGCATAATTAATTAAGATGTAAACAGCCATTTGGAGTTGCTTATTCTGGAACACTTATTCTGTAACTTGTGAAGTCGTTTAAGTTGTTCACAGAGGTGGTGATGGAAATCAGACAGTTCCCTCACTGAAGCTACATAAAGTAGTTGCAGTTAATTATTTAAGGAATTTTATTATGAAAGCAAAAGGAAGAATAGTATAAAGGAAACTCACTCCTCTTCTTCCTCTTCTCTTCGTAATGCACTTAAGTGAGTGAGCTCTAGCAGACGTAAATTGTGTGTATCGTGTGGCAATTTTAATAACCTTTTTGTATTGCACTTATAATGACCTTTGTCAATGTGTATTGTGTTGCACTTATAATGACCTTTCTCTAGGTACCAGCACTGGCCCCCTGTTCGGGCAGTGTCTGAGCTCGTGGTGAGTTTTAGGCTCTAAACTTCCTGTACTAGCTGCAATATTATCCAACAGAATACTAAGCACGGTTGTAAGTCGCTCTGGATAAGAGCGTCTGCTAAATACCTTAAATGTAAATGTAAATGTCAATGTGCTGTCCTTTAATAAAATGACCCACCTGACTTGCTGTAAGGTGCAAAAGCCCCTCTCAATGTTGAGATTTCTGCAAGTTGGTTATTTCAAATAAACCTACCTGTCAAAAATAGCCCCTGTCTAATAGTGTAAATACTCCACAAGCACAAATAAGAGCTGCAGTTCAATTTGGCATGGACTGGACAGGTTTCTGGATGTAGGCCACATCACTATTCAGCCTTAAAGAGTTGCGCTGTTGGGCCAGATTGGGTGGATGCCTTTCCTGACACTGCTGGTAGACCCATATGATGCCAATGTTTTTTAAAGGTTACCATGTCCTGTGATTCTGCTATAGGTCTCTCACCATTCAAAAAGATGAGAGCCTGGTCTTGTATGGCTGGGTTAAGACTGCCCGTTGGCATGGTCAGAATGACTGTCAATCAAACAGGCTTTCCTATAATGGGTTTGGTTTAAAAGTTGTGTAGTGTGTAATTCAATATTTTAGTATTTCAATTTTTTTTTTTAAACTGTGAGTGATGTAGTGTTTCCGAAGCTTTACCCAGACTCCGCATGCCTGCTTCTATTGCACTCATGCAAATTAATGAAGTCTGTCTCACGGGTGCTGGAGAGCGAGAGAGCTGGCCGTTTATGACAGCACTGTTGCATTGAGTGCTGTAGTGGGGGATAAAGCGTGACACTGTATAAATGACTGCATCTGTTTGGCTTTTTGCATGCTGCCGCGGTGTTTGCATATGCAGTGTTGAGGTACATTTCTAATGCTCAGGATCAGTCCGTCACAGCTGCTAACTGAGAGATATGGGTTAAATGTTAAAGCTCAAC
>JAMWET010007696.1:0-40000 GCA_024036415.1 Prochilodus magdalenae
CTCAGGGGTGTTGAATAATGGCGTGATGATTCTGTAGAAGAACACAGGCCAGGAGGACACTTCCCAATGTGACTTTATTTACATTTGATGGGCCATTCAGAGTCCATCTAACACTGCTCGAACAGGACAGAGGGTGTCGGAGCCACCCGAAAACCAAACACACTCTCCATGCATGTTTGCCCCGGGATATGTGCCAGAAGTACAGTGTGTATATACACACACACACACACACACACACACACACACACACACACCACACACACACCACACACACACACACACACACACACACCACACCCACACACACACACACACACACACACACCACACACACAGTAAACTGAGAGAAAGAGACAGATAGTGAGAAGAGAGAGAAAGAGACAGAGAGTGAGAGAGACAGAGAGAGACAGAGAGAGAGAGTTGAGAGAGACACAGAGACAGAGAGAGAGAGAGAGAGCGAGAGGACACACAGAGATCGAGCGAGAGGACAGACAGATAGAGAGAGAGCGAGAGACAGGACAGATAGAGAGCGAGAGACAGACAGACAGGGTCATAGAGCGCGCGAGAGACAGATAGAGAGCGAGAGACACAGACAGAGTGAGAGAGCAAGAGACAGACAAGAGTGGAGAGAGCAAGAGACAGACAGAGTGAGAGATCCAGAGACAGACATATTGAGAGAGCGAGAGACAGACAGACAGCGTCATAGAGAGTGAGAGACAGACAGACAGTCAGAGAGAGAGAGCGATAGACAGACAGAGAGAGCGAGCGAGAGACAGACAGAGGGAGCGAGCGAGAGACAGACAGAGAGAGCGAGCAAGAGACAGACAGAGAGAGCGAGCAAGAGACAGACAGAGAGAGCGAGCAAGAGAGAGACAGACAGACAGACAGACAGACAGACAGAGAGAGCGAGAGGCAATACAGAGAGAGCGAGAGGCAGGGACAGAGTATGGCAGACACTTTCTTCTTGCATTCCATTTTCTCCATGAAGGATCCCTAATACAGTCATGTGGACCTCCTTATTACAGACTATTTCTTGTCACTGCACCTTATTACCTCTACTACCATCCTCTACTGGCTCACCCCTCAAAAAGCTCCATGTATTGGGCCTTAAAAAGCAGCCTGGCTGAAATACAGATAAGCAGACGTGCTAAACTGATACAGACCGAATTGGCGATCACATGTAAATATATACCATGGGGGGGGGGGGGGGGGGGGGGGGGGGTTGTGGACATCACAACCAGGATGAGCTCAAAAAATGGGCCACGTTGGTTTCCATAAACGCCCAGAGTGATTGAATGGTGGCTTTCTAAAACAGCACACAGGTTTACATCACAGGCTCCAAAAAAAAACCGCGAGGAACATTCCCTCAGTGATAAAGACCCTTCAATACCGGCATGAGGCATGACCCTTGCGCAAGAAGCCATGCACAGAACCAGAGTTCTGGTTCAACGGTTCCCCTTCCAGGAGAAAATGCATGAAATCACATCACACCGAGCAGGCCTCCTCTCGCTTGCTCTGGAGAAGTGAAATGTACTGTTCCAGCCAGTCACAAACATGTCACCAAAAAGGCAAATCCTGCTCTCTCGCTAACGAAAGCAGTTGTGGGATGAATAAGAGGCACCATTTGAAATTTAATGAATGTGATTAATGTGCAGAGGTACTGTGATCATTAATATGAATTAGAAATCAGAGACAAGCTGGAACTAACGCGCACTTTTAAGGACATCGAGTTGTCTATTGTTTTTGGCCGTGAGAGGAGAGAAGGAGGAGAGGAGGAGTGAGACATGGGAGGAGAAAAGGAGAGACATTTGCATAAAAGCCAAAAAAAAAATTACAACATTCTCCCCTCTTTTACCCACAGATGCTGCTGATCAGCCATGACATGTTCGGTGTTTGGTTTAGCACCAGAGCTACAAGGCTAACACAGCCAACAGGTGACACAAGCATGTGGCCAACCCATAAGCTTTACATGCTGTTATATTTAACAGGGAAACTTTAAATACAAGATGCCCAAACCAATTTTGCTATATGATGTACTCTTGGCCATGTTTTATAGTAGGCAGTGCCAGGAACCACATCAGCAGGTGTAACTGAAGACCGTTGAGGCAAGCGCATGATGATTTTAGGGATATCATGAGAACCTGTACTTCTGGGACTAACACCAACATGACGGTACTCGTTTTTCTAAAAAGAAGACGGCTTATGTAACGTAACCATAGCTCACAGCTGCAGCTACCGCGCATACCGTTCAGTCACCCCTCACCAAAATATAATATTAGAGTTATGAGTAAATACTTTGGGACTAATGATCTGTCACCACGCCAGTAAACTTAAAACTAACTTCTCTCAAACTCGTAGAATATAAGAGGTTTGCGTGTGCCATTGCGTGTGCCATTGCGTGTGCCATTGCGTGTGCCATTGCGTGTGCCATTGCGTGTGCCATTGCGTGTTTTGCAAATCGAAAAGCCAAGTGAAATGGAATTTTACTGTTGTTGCTACTGACAACAAAATTTCTGGTATGGTGACATGCCTAGATTTAAAGCGCACAAATTTGCACAATGCTAAATGCTGGCTACAAGCATCAATTAGCTCATTTGTTGACTACATTAGCACACACACACACACACACACACACACACACACACACACACACACACCACACACAACACACACACACACACACACACACGGTTATACTTGTCGCCCAGCTTACCCCAACATTCAACACTAAGCTGGCTTGCTAGTTTGAGTGGTTCCAGCATTGATAACTCTCATAGGCAAGTGTGTTAGGCTTACAACATGCACAGCACTAACCGCTGGGATATAGGTTTCTGTTACTTGTTAGCTGCGTTAGCCTTGTACCTCCAGAACTGAACCAAAGAAGCAAACTTGGGACATCAAGCAGGTCTTAGCTTGCCTCCATTTGGGGAAAGAGGACTGCAGACCCGTGTGTTTATTCACCATGATTAGCTCGAGGGACATTTTGATGGATGTATGCAGAAAGAAGCGTTGAGTTGCACGAGTTTGTTTAATTACAAGGCGGTCAAACAGCTGCTACACTAACACATCTCCAGCCTAGAACCAAGGGCTTGAACTTGCCAGACACATTGTATAATTAAACATTTTTCAACTCCAGAAACTCATCTATGGTAAACTATCTGAAAGAAATCTAAACTAAGGTCGCGTCTAGAGTCTCTTGGATAACTACATCACAGAGCTGTATCTAAAGTAAAGCAGGAGAAGGTGATACGGCAAAAACACATCACCATGCATCAGGCATTTTCACAAACCAGTTAGCGGCTTCACCGTAAAGCACAGCAAACCCCAAGATGGTTAGTAAAGTATTACCATCACTTGGCAAAGCTCATGATCACACGCTCAGTCTCCCAGACACAGATACGCAAGCACAAACATGCGACATGGGTCAGGGAAAACATGACCATAAAAGCCAGAAGTCTTGGAGTTAAGGTTTTAAAAGACTGTAAAAGGGAAACTGGATTTGAAGAACGGGTCACCCCCGTGTGCAGAACATCCACTATGAAACTGGGCAGCACTAGGAGTACTCCCCACATCACCCACTACTTTAACAAACACGTTCTTGCTGGATTGGGCTACCTTGTCTGCATGGTAGCTCTGTACTCTGTACACAAAGCTCTTGGCAAGATGCTTAGATAGCTTAAATCATCTTTATGCAAAAAACCCTACCAGCACTAAAAACAAATGCAAAATCCATTTCTTATTCACTCGCTGGAATTTCCCTGCTCCACCGGCATTATTAGAGGAACACCTATGGTGTCAGAACGTTGTACCATTTGCGATACCATTTAAGGAGAGGCAGTTTATAATAGGAAGCCAACTTCAGATTTGTAATAAAACTACAGGTGGAATAGTTTTTGATAGTCTAAATGCTCTTATCCAGAAAATGTTACGAGCAATAAAATAATAATTTGGATATTTTTAATAGCCTAAAATCAGATTACCAGGTGGGAAGCAATGATTTTGAGGTGGTGAGTCTGAACGGGCATTAACATTAATAACACCATAAAAATAATTTGAACGCTCTTATGTTTGAACTGTATGAACTGGTCTCATGGCCACATGGGTCTCTTTTGAATGTTCATACACGTTTGATACGGTAAATGTATGATCGTATCAGCATTTGTTGTTACTGTAGAGCTATATATATAGTATATATTATATATATATAATACACACACACACACCACCATACCATATACACAGATACAGGGGTTGGACAATGAAACCTGAAACACCTGTCATTGTAGTGTGGGAGGTCTCATGGCTTAATTGGACCAGCCTGGTGGGCCAATCTTCATTTAATTGCACATTGCACCAGTAAGAGCAGAGTGTGAAGGTTCAGTTTAGCAGGTAAGAGCACAGTTCATGCTCTCAAAATACTGCAATGCACACAGCATTATGGGTGACATACCAGAAGTTCCATAAAGAGACAAATGGTTGGTGCATCGTATTTGCTGGCGCATCTGTGACCAAACAGCAAGTCTTTGTGATTGTATCAAGATCCACGGTATCCAGGGTAATGGTCATGCATACCACCAAGAAGGACGAACCTCCACCAGCATCACGTAGTGGAACTGGCCACTATCCCTGCAAGAAAGAATGGCTTACAATCCTCTGGGACCACTGTGCAGGACGCAGTATATGTTCATTACCCAAGATGAACTGAAACGCTGTATTTGGCCGCAAAGGAGGCCCTACGAAAACACCATAACTAATCAAATGATTGTGTTCTAAAACCAGGTGTTTCAGTTTCATTGTCCAACCTCTGTATATATATATACAGATATATATATATATAACTTGATATAATGACTTCAGTGTGTGTGTGTGTGTGTGTGTGTGTGTGTGTGTGTGTGTGTGTGTGTGTGTGTGTGTGTGTATGTATCTGTACTGACATTTTCAGAAAATATTAGAAATAACATGATATTAGTAATAACCAGTTATAATCCTAATACATAGTTTGTACTGGTTTAATCCTCTACTCAATACACATTCACCATGTATTTTTCTCTGAGGTTTAATAAACTGGACTGGACAAAAACAACTTGTAGTGCCACAAATACATAATTCGCCACTGCCACAATACATAGTAACGTATTAGTATTAGCATTGAAACAGCACACCTGTCTATGTGGGGTCTACCACGGTTATAACGTTAGCTGAGATCTGTTTATCCAATGGGAAATCACCTGCTGTGTTCCCGGGATCGGACTGCTTTACTTTAAGACTGTAAGGGAGATTAAGGTGCTCTTGTTAACCTGATCAGTATGAAAAGGCGTTCAGTCCTGGCAACAGGCTGCACCAACAACTTGAGTTTCATTTACATGAAGCTAAACCAACTGTGAGACTGTGTTTGGCTGTTGGATCCTGTTTTTGTCCGTTTACTGTAGAGGAAAGTAAGGATTAACCATCATTTACACTTGAGGGCTTGGGTTTGCGCTGCGGCAAAAACCGCCAAACTGTGCGCCATCTATGATGACAAAAAAAAACAAAAAAAAAAATGAATACCTTCACCAGAGCTTGGCCATGGTATCTGGAATTATTCAACATTTCCCACATTACAATGTACTGCAATTAATCAGGCCATTATGTTTTTGACATAAATGCTCAAAATAACAACCGAGAGTCACATGGCTCTCACCCTTAAAATATAATTCCAATAGTCATCGTATTCATTTCAGGGTGTCACTGATGCAATGCTCTCTAAAGCACCATTGCGCAGGACTGAAAAACATGCATCTCCTTTTTTTGTGTCGTTTTTAATTTTATGCACTATTTGAACACAGCAGCTGCTCTTTACACTGTGTGGGAATTTCAATGGCGAACAGGCCAACAGAAACGGCCAAAAATTAGGATTATGGATATATGATGTCCTCTCTGGTACCATTCGGGAGATACTAGTTCGTGTCTGGACAGCGATGACATATAAACTCATAGTCAAAAAAGTAGTTCCACCAATAGCTGCACCCAGAAGCAATCAACCGACAGGAATGAAAGTTGGTAGATAGTTTTGACACTGTGAGACATGTGACTGATTCCAGTTTCACACTCGCCCACACGTGACTTAGACAAAGAACAGGCCTTATTACTGCACCTGACTGACTCAGTGATGTCCTCCATGAGTCATCCCGTTACTGCCAGCACCATTGGCAGACGGCTGCATGACGCAGGACTACATGCACCGCAGACCGTTACGACGACGTAACACCACGTCACCGTCGCCAAAGACTGTAATGGTGTCGTGCCAGACTGTCATGGACTGACTGCTAATGGCAGCGGGTCAAGACAATAGTGAATCCGTGTGTGGAGGAACCGTGATCAGTGCCAAGATGAACCATTTGTCACACGTCCAGAATGCTGGGTGCCACTCCACCGCCACCACTACTACCACACAATCTGCAGGAACTGTGTGAGAATATTCAAGCTACATGGGATGGATTATCACAGGACACCATTAGGAACCTCTACAACTCCAGCTGAGACGTCTGGCATGTTGTGTTAGCTAACGGCAGCCCGACACCATACTGAGAGACAGACTTCTGTATGTGTAGCTCTATAAAATATTAAACCCTTATAATATGCCAAGGTCGTCTGAAGTGTATCATTTATCATCATTTATTGTTCCTGGTAACCTAACATTCTCCCCCAATACCACTGCAATCCCACACTTCCTTCTCAGTGCAGCTCTTCTTTTGATGATGTGGAATAAGGAACATTCATTTTTGTATCGGTTCCTGTGAATGTATCCACCTGCACATTACCACTTACAACACACACACACACACACACACACACGTCAAAGAAGGGGGTTCCCTGAGAGCTGCCTACATCTGAGCCGAGTGCACGAAATCTTGATTCAAAAAAACCCAAAACATTAAAAAAGGATTAAACTGAGCCTCTGAAATGCTCACCCGTTTTGCGAGCCAGATTATTAATAGAAACATAAAAAAACTTTGTTTCCCATAGCTAAAACTGTTATAGTCCATCATGGAAAGTGTCTGCTCCTGTTGCCAAGGACAACCAACCCACGGTGAACTCCTAGTCTGAGCACGTTGCAGAGAGCCGGTGATCCTTGCCCTGCTGGCCTGGACAACAGGCCCGACGAAAACGACTGACCAGAGAGGTTCTGAACGGCGAGAGGAACGCCGTCCTGGTTTACAGGGCTCCGGTTTAATTTTAGCTTCCATGTTGCTACACCGCCATCGAGCTAGTACTGTAAAAATAGACCAGTTTTCAGGAGGGGAAATCACCTCTTCTACTAAAACGACACCTCGATTTTACACGTACGAGGTGCTAAAAGGGTGTTTATAGAACAGGGCTGGCGAAATGACTGCGAGGAACCAAGACGGATTGCAGACTTTCCCGCTGTAGGGAAGCTACGAAACCTGGCCATTAACTGAGGAGTTTGAATCAGGCATCGGTTAAGCAGATCACCTCAAGCACCAAATAACTGCCGCAGGAACCTGGAAGCTCCAGGAAACGGAATCTCGCCCCCAGTTTTCCCCCCTAAAAATAACACTTATGGTTTCCAACAAAGGAGCAGTTTTGTAAGGGGATGACCACCTACTGAACTTGTACTCCAAACAACAGTGGGCGAACATCTCCCTAGAAGATGAACAGTCTCTCCTTTTCCCTCTTCAACTACCTGGCAGTCCTAGAATATAAAAGTTGTGAGCTCAGCAATAAACTTGCATCACCCTAACTCACCAGGAGTGTCTCCAGCGGCTTGGAGGCGGAGACCCGTGTTAATCTCCTTTGATTTGCTTCATTTTTATATCAGCTCTTTAGCTTTCTGTCGAACATGGATTCTTGGCATTAAGAGTGGGCGGCTACTCCTACAGTTCACTGCCCTTAAAGACTCTAACCAGGTGACAGACCTCAAAACGATGGCTGACAAGGTAATGTAAAAGGCTATCAGGTCAGTGCTACGTCTTAATCCTCGATGCTACAGGCACTCTCAGGCACATTGAAAAGTGGATTATTTTGCAGCAAAGGACGAGCCATGGCTAGCTGGCTAGCATGCTAACACCTGCATAGCACACTGTCAAAACGTATTTCTTCATATTATTTTTTTTCGTTCATTTTGAAACATTTATATGTTTCTCCTTTAGGAACCTTCCAGTGAACGGTTCTTTAACAGTGTGTTCACATTTAGTGGGTTTGAACTGTAAAACGAAACCCTGGTGCAATTGCTTAGCTAATGCAGAGTGCAGTGACAAATGTAAACACCGCAACGTGAACCCTGGTGCACATAAGCAGACCAAGCCGGGCCTCCCCAGGGTTCTCACTTGTTCTTGTTATAAACAAATGTGTTCATCATCTCCCGTGACAGTCCTCTGAATAAAGTTCACTTAATCCAAACAGGACAGTTTGAGTGTTAAAAGACTGATGGTGTGTCACCACACACCATCAGTCATATCATATCTGCACACAGGTCATCAGTGTTGTTGAAACCAGAAAGCCACCAGAGGCCATGTTTTCACGGCGATTTCAATCCACATAGCGTCATGGGAAAAGCACAGTAACATGCAGCATCCCATGGCTCACCGCTCTAGAATATCACAAGACAGACAAAACAAGACATGCATTATGCCAGAACACAGCGTGTTGCGGAGAGATCGCTGGATATTAACCCAGTTATTGGCACAAGATGCTTAAGATAAAAAACATTTGTTTGTCCAAATGACTTCATGACTTCCGTTTACACCTTTTGGTTTGATATCAAATAGGTGTGCAACAATAAAACCAACAACATTACAAATATTAGAGAAAGAAAGTGACCTTTAAATAACCAACAGTCAATGAAATCAAACTACTGGGAATATACCTATGTATGTATGTATGTATGTATGTATGTATGTATGTATGTATGTATGTATGTATGTATGTATGTATATATATATATATATATATATATATATATACCTTAATTACATATATATATATTATATATATATATAACACATTACATAGCATACATACATATAATATAGATATGCAACACTAATACATAACACACCACACACACACACATATATATACCCACATACATACATATCCTATATCTATATCTATACACAGTAGTATATATATATATATCTATATCTATATATACACATACACATACATACATACATATCTATATCTATATCTATATATACACACACACATACACACATACATACATACATTTGACTAATATATATATATATATATATATATATATATATATATATATATATATATATATATATATATATATATCTATATATATATATATATATATATATAAAAATACTGAGATATTATTATCTAAATAATAACACAAATGCACAGACACACACAGAGTTGCCGTTATACAGAAAGCAGGCTTGATTCCTCTCCTCCGGCCTGCTCTCTCCCAGGACCTTCTGACTACTGCCTGATAACTCACTCAGGCCTTCAGAGCCACCGCTGTGGAAAGCTAGCTTGGGAAACAAGGCCAAAAAAATACCGATGACCAGAGGTCAGACTCGCCAAAGACTGGCCGCATATGGCTGCCATTAAAGTGGAAGTGGTTAAGAAATCCTCCGAGATCGAGAGAGAAACAGAAAGAGCAGAAAAATGTACCCGGATTTTAAATGGGTGTTATGCAAGCTGGAGTAAAACAACACGCTAGCTTAGCATTCGCATTAGTGCTGTGTGTTTCATCAAACATCTCTCCCGCTTTCTCCATCTCTCTCTCTCCCCTCCTCTCTTTCTCTTCTTCAGAAAAACCACAGGAACATTATTAACCACACATTAAACAAGGTCTTTCTCCAATGCTTATGCTAATAGGAAGTAAACACAGGCGTAGGCCAAGCACAACAGCATTTGCCACAGCATTTCAACACGACAAGGCCTAATTGTATCGAGCTGACCGGCCTTAACAATTAAAGGGAACGCTAATTCAGGAAACGGAGTCAAAACAACAGCACCGTCATCCTTCCCAGCATCCATTACCTTTTTTGGGTTAACTGGGCAGCAGCGAATGGCAGCAAATTAAAGATACAATAACAACACGGCGCAGCAGGCCAGTTTTTGGGGATGTCAAGAAAGGCTTAGTCATCGTTTATAAAGGGTTTAGCATCACGTACATTTACCATTCCCTACATGCAGCGTTATACTTACATTTCACAAATATTTAATGCTGCCCAGTGAATACATAGGAATCAGCCAAAATGACCTGGCCTTTTTTTTGGTTATACTACCACAAAGTGATCACAAAGTTTCACCACGATAATTAGACTAAGACTACGCTAACTGAGATTCTAGCTAATCCCATTTGATTCCGAAGATTTTACAATGGTACTTTACAGTCACTCCATTGAGGCACAAAGCAGTACCTGAGTAGCAGTTTCAAATAGACAATATACTGTATAGGGCTACTACTACTACTACTACTACTACTACTACTACTACTACTACTACTACTACTACTACTAATAATAATAATAATAATAATAATAATAATAATAATAAATATTCTGCATGTGAAATGAGGTGGCCACGGTTTGTCTTGATCCCAACAGACATACCAGCGTATACCATGTAGAGTACTTCTTCACTATCGTCTTGATAAATTGGCCACAGCAGCTCTGTATCCACTATCCACTTACTCGGCTGGAACGCAAACTAAAATGACTTATACACATAACAGGATAAATACAGGTGTGTTAAAGTGAACAGTGCTAGAAAGGAAAAAAAAGTTCTAGAAAATTCTGAAAAGTTTTATAAACTTCTGGAGAGTTCACAATTCCAGAAGCTACTGGAAGTCTACTCAGCACTGACTGTATTACGAGTGTTCTGGAAAATAGAAAATTTATCAAATCATCATCGTCCTGACCACAAAAGCAAAGACAATGGGGCCCAAAAGCCATTTTTTGTACATTTTCGGCCTAAGAAATAAAGAAAATACAGGTACACAGGGACAAGAAAAAAAAAAAAAAAAAAAAAAAAAAAAACCACACACACACAGACAGTAATAATAATAATAATAAAATTATATCTCAAAGTCATCAGTAGAGCTGCACATCATTTAGTTATGTACTGATCCAATACCCTACACTGGGAGTAGGGGTGTACGAAAATGTTGATGCACTTAATATTGGGATCATTGAATTTTGTGATCCAGAATCAGTTAAACAAAAAAATTAATCAAAAGTCACACAATATTGATTTGTAATTATTAGTTTAATTTGAAGACTGCTATTAACTGTGCGCTGTGTTTAAACCCTCGGCCACAGTGTCACAATCTTTAGCTATTAGACTCTTCCACTCCATCGCAAACAAGCGGCATAAGGGTGCACCACTAACATGAGCAGTATAAAATATATATCACATCGGCATCACAAATCACAACATACTGAATCGTAGTCTCCGCATTGCCTAGTTCTCGCCAATACACAGCCCTTATCTGCAGCACTGAGCTTATTAAACCCATTGTGTCAGTAAGACGTGACTGAGGGTCATTCCAAAACACAACACATCAAATTCTCACTTTGGTTACTGGAACCGAATGCTCAACAAAATAAACCACAAGTAATTAAGAATGATCACATTCCTGTCAAACCTGTAAGATGTGAAACTCTGCATGGTGTTTTTTACCAAGGCGTGTCAAAATAAAAGTCTTTCATTCCACAGAAGCGTGACATAGCACAAGGCCAATTCTGATGTGCATCACACGCCAGCTTTCGCTTTGAGTACTTGAGACATGTAGTAAGAAACATTTGTGGGTGATTTTAAAAGAATGAGATGTCCGTTAAGATGTGACGTCATTAGTTTACACAGGCCAAAACCGACTGAGAAGAATGTGGTTGAATAGGAGCGTCCAAAAATAACCAAGAGTGAACTGCTAACATTAGCATTAGCACACCTAAGCATATGGCAGTGTGTTTTTACCGCCATGACAGTTTTCCTAAAATTAGATTAGAATTAGAATCTAATATGAATTAATATATCGCCTTCCTTACAGTATATAACGATATACAGATTTTAAATAAAAATAAATCATTTCAAAATGCATTACCATTTCTACCAACCCTTCTCTCATCTATACAT
Organism: Prochilodus magdalenae; assembly: GCA_024036415.1. NCBI lineage: Eukaryota > Metazoa > Chordata > Actinopteri > Characiformes > Prochilodontidae > Prochilodus > Prochilodus magdalenae. The sequence continues at coordinate 12,118 of JAMWET010007696.1, forward strand.
GTGATTTTGAAGTAGAGGAGTTGCCTAATTTGTGCTTGTTTGTTTTTGTTCGTAAGACGTTTTTATTAATAACAACATGCTGTATCAGCCAATCAGCAGTCTGCATTTGGTAAGAACCATGCCTACTGGCTCACTGACGCAGATAAGGCCGACAGCTAAGGAACAGAAATTTGGTTTCAATACTCTGTGGTGTAAAGTCATTCAGCACGTACCGTTAAAGTATCGCTAGTTATCAGGACTAAAGTTCCCATTTAAAGCCTGGTTTGCTGAGGCAGCCAAAGTTTACCAACAGTTACCTGGACAGTATCAGTTTGCCATGGTCTAAATTAGTCCCGCTACAGCTTCTCAATGAACCGAAAATATCTTTACACTTGTCATAATAACAAACAACATTGTTCTTCTCTATAGCTCTGCCACAGCATCTCTCACTGCCAGTCAGCCCGCTTACCCACACAGGAACTGGGCAGTCTTGCTACCTGGCATTTTGAGAACACAACACTTAGTTGAAGTAAGGCCAACCTTACGAAATCCACCACAGGTCCAAACACAATCAACGGCTTACATTCATGCAGCCAGCACATCCACTAGCCAAGTTGTGTTCTCCCATGAATAACCACGATCTAATCAGAGCTACTGTGAGAATCTAGGGAGCTGTGGTTCTCTGTCAAGTTCTTTGCCAAGGCAGCAAACCAACAGGACTATGGCCGTATTCAAAATGGCGTACTACATACTACTCACATACTAAATCTGCTTAAACGTATAGTGTAGTATACTGTATGTGACCAGACTGAAAATCTGTAGAGCACTGGAGATACCCGGATGGCTTTCTAGTATACACTGGTGGAGCTACTGCCAAAGAAAATGGCGGAGGGTAACAATGGGGAGCAAACACGGCCAACTCAAGAGTATAAATGTGGGTGTAGTGATGGTAGTGGGATATATTTCCATCAGAATGAGCCTCAGAAAGTTAAATATACAGGTCTGAAGATTATGAACTCGCTTTTGAGGTTCAGTTTTAGAGGTAAATAGCTGAGGGAAGCTAACAGCTAGGCTAAACGTATTTCAGGCTAACTGAGCAGCGTTAGCAGCAGCTAGCTGAAAACAGTGGATACGGTAATAGCAGCTCTGAGGTAAATGTGGGTGTAGTGATTGTAGTGGGGTGTGTTTTCATCAGAATGAGCCTCTGAAAGTTATAATTATACAGGGTCCTGAAGATTAATAAAAGATGAACTCGCTTTAGAGGATCAGTTTTTAGAGTGGAATAGCCGAGGGTAAGCTAACAGCTAGGCTAATCCGTATCTCAGGTGAACGTGAGCAGCGTTAGCAGCAGCTAGCACATAAACAGTGGAATACAGTATATAAACAGCTCTGAGGTAAAATGTGAGGTAAAACCGGTTCATGTGACTGTATGTAGTGTATCTACAGTGTAGGTCAAAACGTGTTACTGTACTGTCTATACCACACACCAGGGAGAACCGTAATACAGTGTGCATATGGAAGTACCATACTATACTGTTGTATGCAGTATAGTAGTTGCGCCATTTTGAATACAACCCATGTAGGCACCACATGCCTTGACAATGTAACCATGTCAGGATCCTCTGAGCAGGAAGTCGTTTCTTCATGTTAGGGCTCGTATGTAATGTTGACTTCATGTGGCCTTTTTGTGTCATCATCATTCATAACCACTTAAACCACTGTGTTTATGATCAAACTACTAAAGCAACGACGTTCTAGCATAGTACAAAGATCCAGGCTCTTCATCATGCTCTCAACACAAGTACACAGATTGAATGCACTTAACCTCAAAAATATACAAAGTTTTCCTCTGGGGGTCACGTCCCCAAGACCCCCTATCCCTACAGAGCTCCACCCATCAGAGTCTCACACAATCGTGCAACAAACACTGTGCAAGCACACTGCAAGGGGAGACCCACCACAGGCGGGCAATTCCACATAATGACAAAACCAGCCGCTTATTACGATAATGATGATAGCACTTACGTTCCCAAAACCTCTTTGAAAGTCCGTAGATGTCCTTGATGTCGGACGTCTTCTTGTCTTCCAAGAGTGTCCACTCTCTCCCAAGGGCTCATTTTGTGGCGATCGAATATAGTAAAGCTGGGAGAGAAAAGGGACACAGTTCAGTCCATATGGGCTACAAAAGTATAATCACTCACCCCTCTCCCTCAACCCCCCCTCAATGGTGGCCTCGTTTCAGTAAATAGGTTATGTAATATTTGTAACTATTTGATTGGGGCCGTATTAAAGCTTCAGGAATTATTTTTTCAGCAAATCCGCTGCAGGACCCGAAAAGTACCAGTTTTGTGTCAACGACAAACCTGACCTGACTAAAGCCTCAGGAACTGTCACACATGCAGAGAAAACTAGCTGTATGTCACGTTATTGCTCGACCACCTCGACATGGCCAAAATAAAGATGCCTCATGTGGCTGATTTTATCGTCCCATGGTTGTGCAAATATAAGAAGCCAGTTCATGCATTTTTTAAAAACCTTCAGCATAATTAAACGCATTAAGATGTACAATGACTTGGGGCAGGTTTTACAAGAAAATGAACTGATTTCTCGAGAAAACTTACCCAAGTTCCAAAATCACGCGAAAATGTGGAACCAGAAACGTCTGGAAGCGTTTAAAAAAACTACCTAGGTGAAAAACTATGAACATTAAATATGCGGGACCTGATGCCTCTAAAACATGGTTTCGTAATAGTTTTCCTGCATAAGGGTTTTTGGACCTTTGTTTCATTGGTCAGTGTGAAGTAAGAAAATAAATAAATACTACAAATATGCTACACGGCCTTCACATGGACAGTGGCCACATGCAGTATAATGGGGTTGAAGTGCACTGCTGTCAGGGGTCATGCTGATAATGATAATGCATTCTGTTTACCTACGTTGATTGGTGCCATTACAACCCATCTCAAAAGCGAAGGCTAATAGCAGCATGTCATTAAGGATTCTTGACCGGTATCGTAGTATGTTCAAATGGTTATTTAATGACTAGGCTAGTGGACACTCCAGAGCTACTGTTCCGCAGTTCTTCGGTTTCTTAAAAGGTAACCGTTCCTTTCAAGAACCGAAGTATACTGCGGAACAGTAGTCTGGGTTGGTCACTGGCATTAGTCATTAAATAACCATTTGAAATACGATACCGTCAAGATCCCTTAATGCATGGCTGACTATAGCCTGCGTTTGAGATGGGTTGTAATGGCACAATACAACTGCTAGGTAAACAGACACGCCATTCTCATCATCAGCATGACACCCCTGACCAGCGTGCACTTACAACGCTTTTCCATTTAAAATACCCTGCAGGTGGCCAACTTGTCATGTGAAGGCTGCCTTGTGAGCATATGTCGTAGTATTTATTCTATTTTCCTTACAACCACTGACCAATGAAAAAAGGTCTCCAAAAAACCCTATGCAGGCACTTTTTACGAAACCCATCGTTATTAGGGCATCAGTCTGCATATTTAATGCTCCATGAGTTTGTTCACCTAGGTCGTGTTTTAACGCTCCAGACGTTCTGGTTCCACCCATTGTGTGAGTTTGTGCTCCTGGGTAAGATTTGTTCTCGAGATCGTAGTCTTCTTCTTGTATAAACCTGCCCCCATAGTCATTCAGTACATCTTAGATGGTTTAATTATGCGTCTGAAGTTTTTTAAAATGCATGGATCACTGGCTTCTTATAATGTGTACCACAACCAATGGACGATAAAAATCAGCCACATGAGGGCATCTTATATTTGGCATGATCGAGGGTCCGAGCAATGACGACCTACAGCTAGTTTTTCTCTGCCATTGTGTGACAGTTTCCTGAGGCTCGTAGTCAGGGTCAGGTATGTTTCTTGACACAAAACTCGTACTGTTTCGCTATCTGCAGAGGATTTGCTGAAAAATATTCGCTGAAGCTTTAATACGGCCCACAAAATCCAATAGTGTACAATTATTGACATTAACCTATTTAACGACCGAGGCACCATTGAGGGCTGGGTGTTTGAGGGAGAGGGGTGGGTTGATTATCACTTTGTAAGCCATACATGACTGAACTTTGGTCTTTTCTCTCCCAGTTCAGTTTACTATATTCGATCGTGCCACAAAATGCCCTTTGGGAGTAGGGATGGACCACTCTTGATAAGAACAGAAGACGGTTCCCGACATTCAGAGTGACATCGACGACTATCAAAGAGGTTTTTTTGGGAAGCGTAAGTGCTATCATGCATTATCGTAATAAGCGCTGGTTTTTGTCATTATGTGAATTGCCCGCCTAGTGGTGGGTCTCCCCCTTGCCGATGTTCTTGCAAGTGTTTTTTGCTACGATTGTGTGAGTGACTCTGTGGGTGGAGCTCTGAGGGAGAGGGGTTCTTGGGGAGTGGACCCCCAGAGAGGCAAAACTTTGTATATTTTTAGGTTAAGTGCATCAATCTGTGTACTGTGTGTGAGAGCATGATGAATAAGATCCTGGATTCTTTGTACTATGCAGAACGTTCGTGCTTTAGATAGTCTTGATCATAAACACAGTGGTTGAATGGTATGAAATGAATATGATGACACAAAAAGGCCCACATGAGTCTAACTATTACATACGAGCCTAACATGAGTGAATAAGAACCGAAATCTTCAGGCTCAGAGGCTGTGACATGGTTCATTGTCAAGGCATTGTGCACTACATGGGGTTGTATTCAAAATGGCGCACTACTATACTGACATACAAACAGTTAGTATGTACTTTCTCATATGCACACTCTGTATACGCTCCCCTGGTGTGGGGTATAACCGTACCAGTAAACACGTTTTGACCCTACACTGTAGTTAGTACACTAATCCAGTCCACATGACCTGTTACCTCACATTTGTACCTCATGAGCTGCTCTTACACTGTATCCACCTGTTTAGTGCCTGTTTTTTTGAAAGGCTGGCTTTTTTTGGGCTAACAGCTGCGCATCATTTCACACTCGAGAGTCACGGTTTTGCCAGCTGTTAGCTACCCTCGGCTATTCCACTCTTAAAAAACTGATCACCTCTAAAGTCGGAGTTATCATCTTTTAGTTAATCCTGCAGACCTGTATACATTATAACTTTCAAGAGGCTCATATCTGATAGAAAAACATCACCCCACTACACAATCACTACTACTCACACATTTACACTCAGAGCTGCTTCTATTACCGTATTCCCACCTGTTTCAGCTAGCTGCTGCTAACGCTGGCTCAGTTAGCCTGAACTACGTTTAGGCCTAGCTGTTTGCTTCCATCAGCTATTTACCCTCTCTAAAACTGAACACTCAAAAGCGAGTTCATAATCTTGCAGACCTGTATATTTAACTTTCCTGAGGCTCATTCTGATGGAAAATATATCCCACTACCATCACTACACCCACATTTTATAGACTCTTGAGTTGGCCGTGGATTCGCTCCCCATTGTTCCCTCACGCCCATTTTCTTTTGGCAGTCAGCATCCGACCCCTAGTTTATAACTAGAAAAAGCCATCCCGTTTTTTTCTCTTTCTTGGGTATCTCCCCGTGCTTCACAGATTTTTCAAGTCTGGTCCACATCACATGCTATACTACACTATACGTTTAAGCAGATATTTAGTATGTGAGTAGTATGTAGTTACGGCCATTTTTGAAATACGCGCCATAGGCCTGTTGGTTTTTTGCTGCCTTAGGCAAAGAACGTGACAGAGTGAACACAGCTCCCTCAGTTTCTCACAGTTAGCTTCTGATTATATCGTGGTTATTCCCATGGGACGGAACACAACTTGGCTCAGTGGATGTACTTGTGCTGGACCTGGCATGGAATGGAAGCAGTTTGATTGTGGGTGTTTGGACCCTTTGGTGGAATTTCGTAAGGTGGCCTTACTTCAACTAAGTGTTGTGTTCTCAAAATGCCAGGTAGCAAAGACTGCCCAGTTCCTGTGTGGGTAAGCGGGCATGACTGCCAGCGTGGAGAATGCTGTGGCAGAGCCTATAGAGGAAAGACACAATGTTGGTTTGGTTATTATGACAAGGTGTCAAAGATATTTTCGGTTTCATTGAGGTAAGGCTGTAGCGGGACTATATTTAGACCTCATGGCAAACTGATACTGTCCAGGTAACTGTTTGGTAAACCTTTGGCTGCCTCAGCCAAACCAGGCTTTTAAATTGGTACTTTAGTCGCTGATAACTAGCGATACTTTAACGGTACTGCGGCTGAATGACTTTACACCACAGAGTATTGAAACCAAATTTCTGTTTCCTTAGCTGTCTCGCATCTTATCTGCGTCTGTCAGTCGAAGCCAGTAGGCATGTTCTTTACCAAATGCAGACTGCTGATTGGCTGATACAGCATGACGTGTTATTAATAAAAAAAACGTCTTACGAACAAAAACAAACCAAGCACAGAATTAGGCAACTCCCTACTACTTCAAAATCACCTGCTATAGATGATAGAAGGGTTGGTAGAGAATGGTAAGTGCATTTTGAAATGATTTATTTTATTTTAAAAATCTGTAATATAGTATTATATACTGTAAGGAAGGCCGATATATTAATTCATATTAGACTTCTACTTCTAATCCTAATTTTAGGGAAAACTGGTCATGGCGCCTGAAAAACACAACTGCCATATGCTTCAGGTGTGCTAATGGCTCCAAATGTTAGCAGTTTTCACTCTTGGTTATTTTTGGACGACGCCTATTCAACCACATTCTTCTCAGTCGGTTTTGGCCTGTGTAAACTAATGAACGTCACAATCTTTAACGGAGCACTCTCATTCTTTTAACAATCACCCACCAAAATGTTTCTGTACTACATGTCTCAAGTACTCAAAGACGAAAGCATGGCCGTGTGATGCACATCAGGAATTGCCTTTGTGCTATGTAACGCTTCTGTGGAATGAAAAAGACTTATTATTTTGAACACCCCTTGGTAAAAAAAACACCATTCAGAGTTTCACATCTTGACAGGTTTGACAGGAATGTGTATCATTTCTTCATTAACTTGTGGTTTATTTTGTTGAGCATGTCGGGTTCACAGTAACCAAAGTGAGAATTTGATGTGTTGGTGTTTTTGGAATGACCCTCAGTCACGTCCTTACTGAACACAATGGGTTTAATAAGCTCAGTGCTTGCAGATAAGGGCTGTGTATTCTGGCGAGAACTAGGCCAATGCGGAGGAACTACGATGTCAGTTATGTTGTGATTTGTGGATGCCGATGTGATATATAATTTTATACTGCTCCATGTTAGTGGTGCACCCTTAGTTCCGCTTGTTTGCGATGAGAGTGGAACGACGTCCTAATAGCTAAAGAATTGTGAACCACTGTGGGCCGGAGGGTTTAAACAACGAAGCGCACACAGTTAATAGCAGTCTTCAAAGTAAACTAATAATTATCAAATCCAATATTGTGTGACTTTTGATTAGTTTTTTTGTTTAACCTGATTCTGGATCACAAAATTCAATGCTCCCAATATTAAGTGCATCAAACATTTTCGTACACCCCTACTCCCAGTTGTAGGGTATTGGATCAGTACAATAACTAAATGATTGGTGCAGCTGTCGTACTGGGATGACTTTTGGAGATATAATTATTATTATTATATTATTGACTGTCTGTGTGTGTGTGTGGTTTTTTTTTTTTTTTTTTTTTTTTTTTTCTTGTCCCCTGAATTGTAACCTGTATTTTCTTTATTTCTTAGGCCGAAAATGTAACAAAAAATGGCCTTTTGCAGGACCATTGTCTCTTGCTTTTTGTGGTCAGGACGATGCAATGATTTTGATAAATTTTCCATTTTCCAGAACACTACGTAATACAGTCACAGTGCCTGAGTAGCACTTCCAGTAGCTTCTCGGATTGTGAACTCTCCAGAAGTTTTCATAAAACTTTTCATGAATTTTCTAGAACTTTTTTATTCCTTTCTAGCACTGTTCCCTTTAACACACCTGTATTTTATTCTGTTATCAGGTATAAGTCATTTTATGTTTGCGTTCCAGCCGAGTAAGCTGGATAAGTGGATACTGCTTTGCTGTGGCCAATTTATCAAGACGATAGTGCAAGAAGTACTTCTACATTGGTATACGCTGGTATGTACCTGTTGGGATCAAGACAAACCGTGGACACCTCATTTCACATGCAGGAATATTTATTATTATTATTATTATTATTAATTATTATTATTATTTAGTAGGTAGTAGTTAGTAGTAGTAGTAGTAGTAGTAGTAGTAAGTAGTAGTAGTTATGTAGTTAGCCCTATTACAGTATATTGTCTATTTGAAACTGCTACTCAGGTCACTGCTGTTGTGCCTCAAGTGGAGTGACTGTAAAAGTACCATTGTAAAATCTTCGGAATCAAATGGGATTAGCTAGAATTCTCAAGTTAGCGTTAGTCTTGTCTAATTATCGTGGTGAATACTTTGTGATCACTTTGTGGTAGTAGTATACCAAAAAAAAAGGCAGTCATTTTGGCTGATTCCTATGATTATTCACTGGCACAGCACTTAAATATTTGTGAAATGTACTACGTATAACGCTGCATGTAGGGAAATGGTAAATAGTACCGTGATGCTAAACCCTGTTATCACGATGAACTAAGCCCTTTACTTGGACATCCCAAAAAACATGGCCTGCTGGGCGCCGTGGTTGTTAAATTGTATCACTATTAATTTGCATGCCATTCGCTGCTGCCCCAGTTAACCCAAACAAAGGTAATGATTAATGGTGTGGGAAGGATGACGGTGCTGTTTGTTTTGGGGACTCCGTTTCCCTGAATTAGCGGTTCCTTTAAGTTGTTTAAGGCCGCGTCCAGCTTCGATACATATTAGGCCTTGTCGTGTTGAATGCTGTGGCAAATGCTGTTGTGCTTGGGCCTACGCCTGTTGTTTACTTCCTATTAAGCATAAGCATTGATAGAAAGGACCTCTGTTTAATGTGTGGTTATAATGTTCCTGTGGTTTTTCTGAAGAAGAGAAAGAGAGGAGGGGAAGAGAGAGAGATGGAGACAAGCGGGACGAGATGTTTTGATGAAAAACACACAGCCACTAATGCTGAATGCTAAGCTAGCGTGTAGTTTTACTCCAGCTTGCATAACACCCGTTTAATAATCCGGGGTACAATTTTTCGCTCTTTCTGTTCCTCTCGTCGATCTCTGACGATTTTCTTAACCACTTTCCACTTTTATTGGCAGCCATAGATGCTGCCAGTCTTTGGCGGGGGGGGAGTCTGACCTCTGGTCAATCGAGTATTTTTTTGGCCATTGTGTTCCCAAGCTAGCACTTCCACAAGCGGTGGCTACTCCGAAGGCCTGAGTGAGTTTATCAGGCAGATTAGTCCAGAAGGGTCCTGGGAGAAGAGCAGGTCCGGAGGAGAGCGAATCAAGCCTGCTTTCTGTTATACACATGGCAACTCTGTGTGTGTCCCCTGTTGCATTTGTGTTAGTTATTTAGATTAATTATATCTCAGTATCTGTTATGATTTATATTCATATTTACTATATAACCTTAATTACTATAATACTATTAGTATCTAAATGGACTATATATATTATAGAATGATATATATATATATTATAATATATATATATTGATTCACATGTATGTATGTATGTTGTGTATATGTGTGTGTGTAATATATAGATATAGATATAAGATCTGTATGTATAGTATTGTGTATCGATGTATGATATAGATCTAGCTCATATATATAATCATAACTACTGTGTATAGATATATCGTATCCTATAGATATGTATGTATGTGCTATCATATATATGTGTGTGTGTGTGTGTGTCTCCAGGGTATTTGTGTGGTTATATATTATATATGTAATGTAAATGTATGTTATGTGTATATATATACAGTATATTTATATATAATATGATATAATATAGATCTTATATATTAAATAGTATAGTACTCTACAGTACATACATACATACCATACATATACAGACATACAATACATACATACTATTACATTACATACATACACATAGGTATACTTCCCCGTAGTTGCTTGATTTCAGTGTGACTGTGTGGTTATTTTAAATGGTCACTTTCTGGGCTCTAATATTTGTAGATGTTTGTTGATTTTATTTGGTTGCACCTATTTTGATATCAAACCCAAAAGGTGTAAATCGGAAGTCATGAAGTCATTTGGACAAAACAAAGGGTTTTTTAGTCTTAAGGCATCTTGTGCCAATTACTTGGGTGGTTAAAGTATCCAGCTACTATCTCTCCGCAACACGCTGTGTTTCTGGCATAATGCGTGGTCTTTGTTTTGGTCTGTCTTGGTGAGATTCTAGGAGCGGTTGAGCCATGGGATGCTGCCATGTTACTGTGCTTATTTCCCATGTACGCTATGTGGGAATTTGAAATCGCGTGTTGAAAACATGGCACTCTGGAGGGTGGATTTCTGGTTTCAAACAAACACTTATGACCTGTGTGAAGATTTGATGATGACTGATGGTGTGTGTGGACCACACCATCATGTCTTTTAAACACTCAAAACTGCCTGTTTGTGTAGTGACTTATTCAGAAGACTGTCCGGAGTATGATGAACCACATGTGTTTATAATAACAAGAAACAAGTGAAGAACCCTGGGGAGGCCCGGCTTGTGTCTGCTTATGCTGCACCGGGGTCCACTGGTTGCGGTGTCTTACATTTGTCACTGCACTCATGCATTAGCTAAGCAATTGTCACCCAGGGTTTTCGTTTTAAACAGTTCAAACCCACTAAATCGTGACGACACACGTGTTAAAGACACCGTTCACTGGATAAGTTTTCCGAAAGGAGAAACATATAAATGTTTTCAAAATGAACGAAAAAAGAATAATATGAAGAAACATAGCCGTTTTGACAAGTGGTGCTATGCAGGTGTTTAGCATGCTAGCCAGCTAAGCCATGGCTCTTCCTTTGCGTGCAATACACTATTGGTGCCTGGAGACGGCCCCTGTATCATCGAGGATTAAAGGACGTAGCCCTGACCCCTGATTAGCCTTTTAACATTACTTGTTCAAGCCATGTTTGAGGTCTGGTCACCTAGGTTTAGATCGTTAAGGGCAGTGAAAATGTAGAGTATGCCGCCACACTCATGCCAAGGACTCTCATGTTCGGACAGAAAGCTCTAAAGATCTAGATATAAATGGAAAGCAAATCAAGGGTTAACACGTGGCTTCCAACTGTCCTCCAGCCGCTGGAGAAACTCCTGGTGAGTTAGGGGATGAAGTTTGTTGTTTTTTTTTTTTTTGTGTAAAAAAAAATTGCCTGAAGGGCTCACAACTTTTCTTTCTAGACTGCCAGGTATTGAAGAGGGAAAAGGGAGCGAGACGGTTCATCTTCTAGGGAGATGTCGCCCACTGTTGGTTTGGAGTACAAGTTCAGTAGAGTGGTTCATCTTACAAAACTGCCTCCTTTGTTTGGAACCATAAAGTGTTATTTTAAGGGGGGAAACTGGCGACGCCGAGATCCGTTCCTGGAGCTTCCAGTTTTCCTGCGCAAGTTTGGTGCTAGGTCTGCTTAACCATTGCCTGACTTTCAAACTCCTCAGGTAATGGCCAGGTTTCGTTTAGCTTCCCTACCAGCGGGAAAGTCTTGCATCCGTCTTGGTTCCCTCGCCGTCAATTTCGCCAGCCCTGTTCTATAAACACCCTTTTAGCAACTCTGTACGTGTTAAAATCGAGGTGTCCACGTTTTATTAGATGGGTTGTTTGGGGAGAGGACTGAGGGGAGGGAAGGTGATTTCCCCCTCCTGAAAAACTGGTCCTATTTTTCCAGTACTAGCTCGATGGCGTGTGTGAGCAACATGGAAGCTAAAAATTAAAACCGTGAGCCACTGTAAACCAGGACGGCGTTTTCCTCTCGCCCGTTCAGGAACCTCTCTGGTGCAGTCGTTTCCGTCGGGCTCTTTTTTCCGGAGGCCCAGCCAGGGGAAGGCATTCACCGGCTCATCTGCAACGCTCATCTAGGAAGTTCACCGTGGGTTGGTTTGTCCTTGCGCAACAGACTGGCAGACAACTTTCCATATGGACTATAAACAGTTGCTATGACAAACAAAGTTTTTTTATTTTCTATTTAATAATCTGGCTCGCAAACGGGTGGAGCAATTCATGAGGCTCAGTTTTAATCCTTTTTTTGAAGTGTTTTTGGTTTTTTTGAGATCAAGATTTCGCGTGCACTCGTCTCCAGATGTACGGCAGCTCTCAGGGAAACCCTCTTCTTTGACGTGTGTGTGTGTGTGTGTAGTGTGGTGTTGTAATGTGGTATGTTGCACGTGGTGGATACAGTCACAGGGAACCGATACAAAAATGATATGTTCCTTATTCCACATCATCAAAATAAGAGCTGCACTGAGAAGGAAGTGGTGAGATCTTGCAGTGGTATTGGGGAGAATTTAGGGTTACCAGGAAACAATAAATGATGATAAATGATACATTCAAGACTGATATGGGCAACTATTTATAGAGCTACACATACAGAAGGTCTGTCTCTCAGTATGGTGTCGGTGCTTGCCGTTAGTCTAACACAACCCCATGCCCAGACCCGTTCTCAGCTGGAGTTTGTTCTAGGTGTCTCTAATGGTGTCCTGGTGGATAATCCATCCCATTGTTAGTCTTGATATTCCTCACACACTGTTTTCCTGCAGATTGTGTGGTAGTTAGTGTGTTGGCGGTGGAGTGGGCACCCAGCATTCTGGGGACGTTGTGACAAAATGGTTTCATGCTTGGCACTGAATCACGGTTCCTCCACACACGGAATAATCACGTTATTGTCTTGACCCGCCTGGCTCATTTATGGCAGGTCAGTACACGTGGATAGGGACAGTCTGGCACGACCCAATTAAGACAGTCTTTGGCGACTCCGGTGACGTTGTGGTGTGTTACGTCGTCGTAACGGTCTGCGGTGCATGTAGTCCTGCGTCATGCAGCCGTCTGCCAATGGTGCTGGCAGTAACGGGATGACTCATGGAGGACATCACTGAGTCAGTCAGGTGCAGTAATAAGGCCTGTTCTTTGTCTAAGTCACGTGTGGGCGAGTGTGAAACTGGAATCAGTCACATGTCTCACAGTGTCAAAACTATCTACCAACTTTCATTCCTGTCGGTTGATTGCTTCTGGGTGCAGCTATTGGTGGAAACTAACTTTTTTTGACTATGAGTTTATATGTCATCGCTGTCCAGACACGAACTAGTATCTCCCGAATGGTACCAGAGAGGACATCATATATCCATAATCCTAATTTTTGGCCGTTTCTGTTGGCCTGTTCGCCATTGAAATTCCCACACAGTGTAAAGAGCAGCTGCTGTGTTCAAATAGTGCATAAAATTAAAAAACGACAAAAAAGGAGATGCATGTTTTTCAGTCTGCGCAATGGTGCTTAGAGAGCATTGCATCAGTGAATGAATACGATGACTATTGGAATTATATTTTAAGGGTGAGCCATGTGACTCTCGGTTGTTATTTTGAGCAGTTATGTCAAAAACATAAATGGGCCTGATTAATTGCAGTACATTGTAATGTGGGAAATGTTGAATAAATTCAGATACATGGCCAAGCTCTGAAGGTATTCATTTTTTTTTTTTTTTTTTTTGTCATCATAGGCGCACAGTTTGGCGGTTTGCCGCAGCGCAACCCAAGCCCTCAGTGTAAATGATGGTTAATCCTTACTTTCCTCTACAGTAAACGACAAAACAGGATCCAAAGCCAAACACAGTCTCACAGTTGGTTTAGCTTCATGTAATGAACTCAAGTTGTTGGTGCAGCTGGTGCAGGACTGAACGCCTTTCATAATGATCAGGTTAACAAGAGCACCTTAATCTCTTACAGTCTTAAAGTAAAGCAGTCCGATCCCGGGACCACAGCAGGTGATTTCCCATTGGATAAACAGATCTCAGCTAACGTTATAACCGTGGTAGACCCCACATAGACAGGTGTGCTGTTTCAATGCTAATACTAATACGTTACTATGTATTGTGGCAGTGGCGAATTATGTATTTGTGGCACTACAAGTTGTTTTTGTCCAGTCCAGTTTATTAAACCTCAGAGAAACTACATGGTGAATGTGTATTGAGTAGAGATTAACCAGTACAAATATGTATTGGATTATAATGGTTATTACTAATATCATGTTATTGCTAATATGTTCTGAAAATGTCAGTACAGATACATACACACACACACACACACACACACACACACACACACACACACACACACACACACACACACACTGAAGTCATTATATCAAGTTATATATATATATATCTGTATATATATATACAGAGGTTGGACAATGAAACTGAAACACCTGGTTTTAGAACACAATCATTTATTAGTATGGTGTAGGGCCTCCTTTTGCGGCCAATACAGCGTCAGTTCATCTTGGGAATGACATATACTGCGTCCTGCACAGTGGTCAGAGGGATTGTAAGCCATTCTTCTTGCAGGATAGTGGCCAGGTCACTACGTGATGCTGGTGGAGGTTCGTCCTTCTTGGTGGTATGCTGACATTACCCTGGATACCGTGGATCTTGATACATCACAAAGACTTGCTGTCTTGGTCACAGATGCGCCAGCAATACGTGCACCAACCATTTGTCCTCTTTTGAACTCTGGTATGTCACCCATAATGCTGTGTGCATTGCAGTATTTTGAGCAGAACTGTGCTCTTACCTGCTAACTGAACCTTCACACTCTGCTCTTACTGGTGCAATGTGCAATTAATGAAGATTGGCCACCAGGCTGGTCCAATTAAGCCATGAGACCTCCCACACTACAATGACAGGTGTTTCAGTTTCATTGTCCAACCCCTGTATCTGTGTATATGTATGTGTGTGTGTGTGTGTATATATATATATATATATATATATATATAGCTCTACAGTAACAACAAAGCTGATACGATCATACATTTACCGTATCAAACGTGTATGAACATTCAAAAGAGACCCAATGTGGCCATGAGAAGTTCATACAGTTCAAACATAAGAGCGTTCAAAATTTTTATGGTGTTATTAATGTTAATGCCGTTCAGACTCACACCTCAAAATCATTGCTTCCCACCTGGTAATCTGATTTAGGCTATTAAAATATCCAAATTATTATTTTATTGCTCGTAACATTTTCTGATAAGAGCATTTAGACTATCAAACTATTCCACCTGTAGTTTTATTACAAATCTGAAGTTGGCTTCCTATTAAACTGCCTCTCCTTAAATGGTATCGCAAATGGTACAACGTTCTGACACCATAGGTGTTCTAATAACTGCCGGTGGAGCAGGGAAATTCCAGCGAGTGAATAAGAAATGGATTTGCATTGTTTTTAGTGCTGGTAGGGTTTTTGCATAAAGATGATTTAAGCTATCTAAGCATCTTGCCAAGAGCTTTGTGTACAGAGCTACCATGCAGACAAGGTAGCCCAATCCAGCAGAACGTGTTTGTTAAAGTAGTGGGTGATGTGGGGAGTACTCTAGTGCTGCCCAGTTTCATAGTGATGTTCTGCACACGGGGTGACCGTCTTCAATCAAGTTTCCCTTTACAGTCTTTTAAAACCTTAACTCCAGACTTCTGGCTTTGGTCATGTTTTCCCTGACCCATGTCGCATGTTGTGCTTGCGTATCTGTGTCTGGGAGACTGAGCGTGTGATATGAGCTTTGCCAAGTGATGGTAATACTTTACTAACCATCTTGGGGTTTGCTGTGCTTTACGGTGAAGCCGCTAACTGGTTTGTGAAAATGCCTGATGCATGGTGATGTTAGGTTTTTGCCGTATCACCTTCTCCTGCTTTACTTTAGATGCAGCTCTGTGATGTAGTTATCCAGGAGACTCTAGACGCGACCTTAGTTTAGATTTCTTTCAGATAGTTTACCATAGATGAGTTTCTGGAGTTGGAAATTTTTTATTTATACAACGTGTCTGACAAGTTCAAGCCCTTGGTTCTAGGCTGGAGATGTGTTAGTGTAGCAGCTGTTTGACCGCCTTGTAATTAAACAAACTCGTGCAACTCAACGCTTCTTTCTGCATACATCCATCAAAATGTCCCTCGAGCTTATCACGGTGAATAAACACACGGGTCTGCAGTCCTCTTTCCCCAAATGGAGGCAAGCTAAGACCTGCTTGATGTCCCAAGTTTGCTTTTTTGGTTCAGTTCTGGAGGTACAAGGCTAACACAGCTAACAAGTAACAGAAACCTTTATCCCAGCGGTTAGTGCTGTGCATGTTGTAAGCCTAACACACTTGCCTATGAGAGTTATCAATGCTGGAACCACTCAAACTAGCAAGCCAGCTTAGTGTTGAATGTTGGGGTAAGCTGGGCGACAAGTATAACCGTGTGTGTGTGTGTGTGTGTGTGTGTGTGTGTGTGTGTGTGTGTGTGTGTGTGTGTGTGTGTGTGTGTGTGTGTGTGCTAATGTAGTCAACAAATGAGCTAACTGATGCTTGTAGCCAGCATTTAGCATTGTGCAAATTTGTGCGCTTTAAATCTAGGCATGTCACCATACCAGAAATTTTGTTGTCAGTAGCAACAACAGTAAAATTCCATTTCTTGGCTTTTCGATTTGCAAAACACGCAATGGCACACGCAATGGCACACGCAATGGCACACGCAATGGCACACGCAATGGCACACGCAATGGCACACGCAAACCTCTATATTCTACGAGTTTGAGAAGTTAGTTTTAAGTTTACTGGCGTGGTGACAGATCATTAGTCCCAAAGTATTTACTCATAACTCTAATATTATATTTTGGTGAGGGGTGACTGAACGGTATGCACGGTAGCTGCTGCTGTGAGCTATGGTTACGTTACATAAGCCGTCTTCTTTTTAGA
This sequence comes from Prochilodus magdalenae, assembly GCA_024036415.1. NCBI lineage: Eukaryota > Metazoa > Chordata > Actinopteri > Characiformes > Prochilodontidae > Prochilodus > Prochilodus magdalenae. Next base: position 28,937 of record JAMWET010007696.1, read on the forward strand.
AAAACGAGTACCGTCATGTTGGTGTTTGTCCCAGAAGTACAGGTTCTCATGATATCCCTAAAATCATCATGCGCTTGCCTCAACGGTCTTCAGTTACACCTGCTGATGTGGTTCCTGGCACTGACTACTATAAAACATGGCCAAGAGTACATCATATAGGACAATTGGTTTGGGCATCTTGTATTTAAAGTTTCCCTGTTAAATATAACAGCATGTAAAGCTTATGGGTTGGCCACATGCTTGTGTCACCTGTTGGCTGTGTTAGCCTTGTAGCTCTGGTGCTAAACCAAACACCGAACATGTCATGGCTGATCAGCAGCATCTGTGGTAAAGAGGGGAGAATGTGTAATTTTTTTTTGGCTTTATGCAAATGTCTCTCCTTTTCTCCTCCCATTCTCACTCCTCCTCTCCTCTTCTCTCCTCCACGGCCCAAAACAATAGACAACTCGATGGTCCTTAACAGTGCGCTGAAGTTCCAGCTTGTCTCTGATTTCTAATTCATATTAATGAGCACAGTCCCTCTGCACATTCATCACATTCATTAAATTTCAAATGGAGCCTCTTATTCATCCCACAACTGCTTTCGTTAGCGAGAGAGCAGGATTTGCTTTTTGGTGACATGTTGTGACTGGCTCGAACAGTACATTTCACTTCTCCAGAGCAAGCGAGAGGAGGCTGCTCGGTGTGATGTCATGCATTTCTCCTGGAAGGACCGTTTGAACCAGACTCTGGTTCTGCATGGCTTCTTGCGCAGGGTCATGCCTCATGCCGGTATTGAAGGGTCTTTATCACTGAGGAATGTTCCTCGCGGTTTTGGAGCCTGTGATGTAAACACTGTGTGCTGTTTAGAAAGCCACCATTCAATCACTCTGGGCGTTTATGGAAACCAAGGTGGCCCATTTTTGAGCTCATCCTGGTTGTGATGTCACAACCATGTGTATATATTTACATGTGATCGCCAATTCGGTCTGTATCAGTTTAGCACGTCTGCTTATCTGTATTTCAGCCAGGCTGCTTTTAAGGCCCAATACATGGAGCTTTTTGAGGGGTGAGCCAGTAGAGGAGGTAGTAGAGGTAATAAGGTGCAGTGACAAGAAATAGTCTGTAATAAGGAGGTCACATGACTGTATTAGGGATCTTCATGGAGAAAATGGAATGCAAGAAGAAAGTGTCTGCCATACTCTGTCTGCCTCTCGCTCTCTCTGTCTGCCTCTCGCTCTCTCTGTCTGCCTCTCGCTCTCTGTCTGCCTCTCTCACTCTGTCTGTCTGTCTGCCTCTCGCTCTCTATCTGTCTCTCGCTCTCTATGACCCTGTCTGTCTGTCTCTCGCTCTCTCTGTCTGTCTCTCGCTCTCTCGCTCTCACTCTGTCTGTCTCTCGCTCTCTCACTCTGCCTGTCTGTCTGTCTCTCACTCTCTATGACCCTGTCTGTCTGTCTCTCGCTCTCTCACTCTGTCTGTCTCTTGCTCTCTCACTCTGTCTGTCTCTTGCTCTCTCACTCTGTCTGTCTCTTGCTCTCTCACTCTGTCTGTCTCTCGCTCTCTATCTGTCTCTCGCGCTCTATGACCCTGTCTGTCTGTCTCTCGCTCTCTATCTGTCTGTCTCTCGCTCTCTCTATCTGTCTGTCTCTCGCTCTCTCTGTCTGTCTCTCGCTCTCTCTCTCTCTCTCTGTCTCTGTGTCTCTCTCACTCTCTCTCTCTGTCTCTCTCTGTCTCTCTCACTCTCTGTCTCTTTCTCTCTCTCTCACTATCTGTCTCTTTCTCTCAGTTTACTGTGTGTGTGTGTGTGTGTGTGTGTGTGTGTGTGTGTGTGTGTGTGTGTGTGTGTGTGTGTGTGTGTGTGTGTGTGTGTGTGTGTGTGTGTGTGTGTGTGTGTGTGTGTGTGTGTGTATGTATATATACACTGTACTTCTGGCACATATCCCAGGGCAAACATGCATGGAGAGTGTGTTTGGTTTTCGGGTGGCTCCGACACCCTCTGTCCTGTTCGAGCAGTGCTAGATGGACTCTGAATGGCCCATCAAATGTAAATAAAGTCACATTTGGGAAGTGTCCTCCTGGCCTGTGTTCTTCTACAGAATCATCACGCCATTATTCAACACCCTGAGTTTGTCAGAAGTGTTATGACTCCCCAGAGTAAATGTTTGGGTAAGTAAACTACTGTGGTGCTCCTGCAGCACTTCCTCCTTGCAGAATGGCTTTCTGTGTGCTTGGTTCAAAGACGAGTTTAGTAATCCATTTCTCTCTCTCTTTATTCTTCATTCTCTCCATATTTCTTTTTGTCTTTCCCCTTATTTTTTCTTTTTGTTTTCTTTTACAGTCTTTCTACCACTCCTTCTGTATTTCTGTTTCTTTCTTCTCCATCACTGTTTGCATTTCTCTGTTATTGTCTCTGACACCCTCTGTGTTTTTCTGTCTGTTTCTCTCTCTCTATTCCCTCCATCATGTTCGTTATTTCTGTTACACACTCTTTCGGTTTCTTTTTTTTCTTTTACTTTATCTACACTATCTGTTTACATCGGTTCTGTCAGTCTATCTCTAACCTTGAGGTAGAAAGAGATAGATAGACATCTCTATCTTTCTCTTTATACCTCAACATCTCTATTACTGGTTATTTCTGTGGTCTTGGTGGTTTTATGTTGGTGCTGCTGCTCTTGGTCTGTACATCAGGTTTCTCAGATCATCCTCTCTCTGCTTCTGTTGATGCTGTTCCTCACAGGACGAGCTGGAACGTAGTCTTTAGCAGGGTTCAGTAAAACACTGACCTATAGCTCAGGCTAAAAATGCACTGACTGCTTTATAATGAGACATAAGGGATTTATAGCCACCTTATCCGTCTGCAGGAGCCTGAAGTTACTACCACCGTTAACATGGTGACTAACTGATTTTGTCCGATGAGCTTCTGTTTGTCAAAGGGCTGTATTTCTACTGTTTATGGGCCGAGCTAGAACTGCAGCTAGCGTAGCATATTTCCAGGTTAGTGATAAAGCTGTGTTATCTGCGTTTCACCGTGTGACCTTGTTTCTGTGAATCATTAGTCTGAATATTAGCTTCGTTCTTCTGCACTGAAACGGCTTGTGTGCTTCAGTAGTGATGGTTGTAGCTCGTGTGGCTTCTGTTGTAGCATCAACTGGAATTTAATGTAGAACACATTGATTTGTGGGAGTTTGTTCACCTTCAATAAATTGTAAGTAGCAGTCTTCAGGGCCTAAGCACTCCATGCCCATATATATGTACAGGGGTTGGACAATGAAACTGAAACACCTGGTTTTAGACCACAATCATTTATTAGTATGGTGTAGGGCCTCCTTTTGCGGCCAATACAGCGTCAGTTGGTCTTGGGAATGACATATACTGCGTCCTGCACAGTGGTCAGAGGGAGTTTAAGCCATTCTTCTTGCAGGATAGTGGCCAGGTCACTACGTGATGCTGGTGGAGGTTCGTCCTTCTTGGTGGTATGCTGACATTACCCTGGATACCGTGGCTCTTGATACATCACAAAGACTTGCTGTCTTGGTCACAGATGCGCCAGCAAGACGTGCACCAACAGTTGTCCTCTTTTGAACTCTGGTATGTCACCCATAATGTTGTGTGCATTGCAGTATTTTGAGCAGAACTGTGCTCTTACCTGCTAACTGAACCTTCACACTCTGCTCTTACTGGTGCAATGTGCAACTAATGAGGATTGGCCACCAGGCTGGTCCAATTTAGCCATGAGACCCCCCACACTAAAATGACAGGTGTTTCAGTTTCATTGTCCAACCCCTGTGTATATGACCACTTCCTAGATTTGACAGAGACAGTGCATATCTCATGTAGGAAGTCACGTTTTCATGGCATTGTCTGGTCCCTCTCATGCATGTGGAAGGCACTCTTAACATATTGGATCCATCTCCGACACCCTGATTGTCTTCCCTGGAGTGGATGGGATCTTCCAGCAAGACAATGTCACTTGTCACATGGCTACAAATGTCTGGCATTGGTTGGAAGAGCATGACCAAGACTTTTAAGGACTACCCTGGCCCAGTAATACCCCAGACTCCTCCACGCACCCTCCAGCAGCTGTGGAGTGCACTGCAGTCAGCATGGCTCCAGATACCTGTGACAACCTACCTGGACCTTACTGGGTCACTCCCAGCTCATCTAGCTACTGTCCATACTTCTGAAATTTTGATGGGTTTCATCACATTCCTCTAGACTAAAGAGCCACAGGTGTGTGACGAGCGTGGCCTAATGGCACCGCTTTACGGAGAAGTGTTTAGAGATTGCTTGAGCAGCATCATTAGAGGAAAGGTGTAGTGAAAAGGTGTGACCTCGTCATTGATCTTATTAGAATAATTCAGTTCCTTGCCAGGAGGAGAGCATCATGGTAGCCTTCTCTTGACGCCTGTAATCAGGGCATTTACATTTAATGTTGCAATGGGCCATATTGATTATCACACTGGCACCATGCCATACTTTTATCATCCATCACTGTCAATATAATGGGTCATAAACAGCCTGCCTTTATAGAGGTGGAAAGTGAAGTCACAGTAATGCGTGGCAATGCTGGCAAATTCTACATCATACATCACTGTTGATTCCATGGGTGTGCTGGGTGGGAGCCCAATCCCAATAGGTAAACAGGTTCACTCCAGTGTTATTGTAGTTGACTCGCTTGACTGCTAGAGTCTGAGTCAGTCGCAGGCCTGCCAGACTATCTTCAGATAGACCTCAGGTTCCATGTAGGACCTGTAGGACACAAAATATTTAAGGTTTTAGAATGGCTTTCATTTATGATAGATGTGGGTTCGTGAGAAGAACTCCACTGCTGGGCTTTGGGTTCTTTGGCTCATGGTTACTCCATTCATAAGTTTCAATGCTAGTAGTTTTGTTGTATAGATGACAGCAAATCATACAACTGGTGAAACCACATGAGCAAATTACTTTCGCTAATTCGAAATGTTTCAATTTTCACGATGCTAATGGAATACATTGGAATCTAAAGCTTCCAGTGGACTTGTTAGCTCCGTTAACCTCGTAGCTCCAGTGAAAACCTGAAGAAGCAAACCTCAAACACCAAACATATCATGGCTGATTGACCACATTCGGAGTAAAGGGCGAAATGTGTTGGTGTTCCATTAAACTAGTCCTTTACCTAATTGAAACCAAGAGGAAGGCTCGCAGGGCTGTTGTCCGCAGCCTGGGAATTGGTATGATGGGCCTAACGCGCTTTATGATCTGTGGTATTGATTTTGCTGGTGCATCCAGTAAATTGCTTTTGTTCAGTGGGCCACACTAGCTCAGTGTGTAGTACAGTGGCACTGTGATCCCAGCATGCTTTGTGGGGTGAAAGGTTGAGGAGAGGCGGATGATGGATGGGAGGATGTTTGCGAGCGCTGGAATCACTCTGAAATCAATGTGAAGTATAGATCTGCTCCGGCGCTGCCTTTATTGAATGCTGTGCTGGTGATGATGCCTTTAGTTGCAGTGACTGCACGTGTACACTTGTGACCGCCTTTCACCGCACTGGATCTCTCTCCATCACCGGTGAGCATTTTCTTTTATGATGCTTCTGTTGTAGAGACGAAGGGAGCAACAAAGGAAGCATGTTGGACGGTGTGGCGTCTGACGCGCTGTTGGCTGTGTGGTACTTATTTATTTTGTCATATGGATTACAGGGAAAATGAAATGTGGAGTCAGGGCTGCATTAGTTGATGTGTTTTTTGATTACTGGGAAAATACAGGGGTTGGACAAAGAAACTGAAACACCTGTCATTTTAGTGTGGGAGGTCTCATGGCTAAATTGGACCAGCCTGGTGGCCAATCTTCATTAATTGCACATTGCACCAGTAAGAGCAGAGTGTGAAGGTTCAGTTAGCAGGTAAGAGCACAGTTCTGCTCAAAATACTGCAATGCACACAACATTATGGGTGACATACCAGAGTTCAAAAGAGGACAAACTGTTGGTGCACGTCTTGCTGGCACATCTGTGACCAAGACAGCAAGTCTTTGTGATGTATCAAGAGCCACGGTATCCAGGGTAATGTCAGCATACCACCAAGAAGGACGAACCTCCACCAGCATCACGTAGTGACCTGGCCACTATCCTGCAAGAAGAATGGCTTAAACTCCCTCTGACCACTGTGCAGGACGCAGTATATGTTATTCCCAAGACGAACTGACGCTGTATTGGCCGCAAAAGGAGGCCCTACACCATACTAATAAATGATTGTGGTCTAAAACCAGGTGTTTCAGTTTCATTGTCCAACCCCTGTATGTAGGACATGATAAAGCTCAGTGCACTGTGTTAGTGTATGTGCAAGAAACACCATTTGGAATACTGCAGGGCAAAGCGCGAGGCTCCGCCCACATGTCTGTTCAGCTGTCCAGAATCCAGTCAGCGACCTGTGCCGGCAAGTTCTGTCACTGTAAAGCTCACGTAGGTACACACACACACACACACACACACACACACACAATCCTGCTGCCATATAAAAACAACAACAAACATGCTGAAACAAGAATCGAGATTGGAAGGGCTTTCGAAGCTGGAGTTATGTGGCATAGGGCTTCATTAACTCAGAATCAACCAGGTTACCCCTGAACCAGCTCACATAATGAATCAACTAAATCTTTATCAGTTGAGGGGCTGAATAAAATAATGCTTTGGGCAAACCTCTTTTTACCATAATGCTGCTATAGATTAGGCATTGCACGGGTATGCGTTCGAAGTCCAGTCACTGTTGAGTAACCAATGATGTCATAAAAAGCAGAGGAGAAGGGAATGCTGTGCCGCAAGCAGCTTTAAAAATCTGCCTTTAAAATCCACAGTGAAGCCAAACTCCACAGGTCACGGGGTGACGTCCTTTCCAGCATGTCCCGGATCGCAAGGCCAGCCTTCAGGGAACTGGCGATACAGACCCCATACTCTTGCAAACGACTGGAGTTTCCCCTACACTGCCATGCCAAAGCACTTGCCTGCTGACTCCAGAGAAAGCCAGAGAAGTGTAGAGCATCGGAATAGAGTATCCGGCTTCGACAAACACGCATGACTTTCTTTGGAACCGGAGATAATGACATTCGGTGTCCGATCTTTCAAGCACTGTAGATCAGCAGAAATGATAGAATTAAGCCGAACTGACTTGATGTGTGCTTTCCAGTGAGATTTGGATCACATTGGGTTCAGGAAAACTGAGATACCCACCCCAGAATCACAAGGCTCCTCACCAGTTGACTTCTATTCTTCTCCTCGTCTGTTTTGTTAGGGTCATAACCATGAATTCACTGACCTGTCAGCATCAAACTTAACACATCATCGCCAAGGAGTGAGGTCAACACTGCAAAATGGCACTGCTATGTGAATAAGTATTGGGGAACAGCATGATTAGAGGAGAAGGATGGTGTGATGTAATGGTATGTCATCATAATTGATTGATTTGAATAATTCAGTTCCTGGCCTGGAGAAGAGCAGCATGGTTGCCCTTTCTTGAGACTTATACGGAGGGTATTCACCGGCAGTAACATCGTGTGCAATGGTTGTTTTTAGCTATGAAAAAAGAAAAAACTGCGCTGTATTGAGATGGGCTGTATTGAGTGTCACCCCTCAAGTAACACTGGCATAATGCCAAACTTTTTATCGTCTGTCAGTATCAATATAGCAGCCATATAAGTCATAAACGCCCTACATTATCGAAAGAGAAAGTAAAATGACCATGCGCTGTAATGCCACATCGGTTCTACTGGGCACTGATCCAAATAGGTAAACGAGTTTACCTCAGAGTTATTTCAGGTCATCCCTAAAACTGCTAGAGTAACTGAGCTGCTGGTTGAGTATAGTGGGAAGCGAAGTGATTCCATCCCTTGCCTGCCAGTCTAGCTTCAGATTGACTGGAGGTATCTAGAAATGTTCAAGCCTGTGTATGTTTGAAAGCGAACCACGTTTGTTTCAAAGAAATGAGGGTCTTCGGCAGCTGTGTTACAACAGAGGGGGGTTTTCTGTGTGTCTGTTCATGATCTTAAAGGAAGTGATCTTATACACCTTCCTTGCAGGGCTCAGTAGGCGGAGGTGCGAGGCCGTGGGCTGTGTGGTCTGGCCAACGAACAGCAGTTTAAGAATGTGTGATGTGATATTTTCATTTTGCCTGACCTTGTGTGACCCAAATGGCTAATTGGATCATGCATGACACACGGCATTAAATGTTAAAAAAAATTGTTTTTTTTTTTTTTAAGTATCCAGCTATAAAAATGAAAATATGGGGTTGATAATGCGTCCTGTAACAGATTCAGAAATATTAGAAACACTGGAATGTTTTAAGGGCAATATGGCCGTGGCTGCAGAATAACTGAACAGATTAATGCAAAGCATTTTGTGGGGGGAAAAAAAAATAAATAAAAATAAATAAAAGTTTAGCAGTATTTTAATGGGGTAAGGAAAAAGGCAGACACATACACAGGGGTTGGACAATGAAACTGAAACACCTGGTTTTAGACCACAATCATTTATTAGTATGGTGTAGGGCCTCCTTTTGCAGCCAATACAGCGTCAGTTGGTCTTGGGAATGACATATCCTGCGTCCTGCGTGGTCAGAGGGAGTTTAAGCCATTCTTCTTGCAGGATAGTGGCCAGGTCACTACGTGATGCTGGTGGAGGTTCGTCCTTCTTGGTGGTATGCTGACATTACCCTGGATACCGTGGCTCTTGACACATCACAAAGACTTGCTGTCTTGGTCACAGATGCGCCAGCAAGACGTGCACCAACAGTTTGTCCTCTTTTGAACTCTGGTATGTCTCCCATAATGTTGTGTGCATTGCAGTATTTTGAGCAGAACTGTGCTCTTACCTGCTAACTGAACCTTCACACTCTGCTCTTACTGGTGCAATGTGCAATTAATGAAGATTGGCCACCAGGCTGGTCCAATTTAGCCATGAGACCTCCCACACTAAAATGACAGGTGTTTCAGTTTCGTTGTCCAACCCCTGTACTTTTGGCTAGGGCGGAGCTTAATTTTCTCCTATAAATTAAATTCCTGTTGTTATTTATAATTGTGATTGGTACTCATTTGTATTGGAATATATTATCCACTCATTTATTGGCATTCAGTTAATATTTATTGAGTTGGAACCTTTTGTATGTGGAGCTTTGTAATTCTTACACTTGTATTTGCTTGTGAAAATCACCATTTGTCTTTTCTTTCTGATGGGTCCGTAAGGAGTGAAGTTTATACGCCAGTGCTTGGCACATAGAGCTGTAGTACAGGAGCATTGGTGTGCTCGGCTCCGAGGTCCACTACAGGTCTTTGTGGGCGGCTGTCTGGTGGTAAAAGGGGAGCAGACGGCAGTATCAAATTGCTGCAGTCGTTCAGGAGGTCCAGTTTCACTGGACAGAGCAGCATGAATGAAGTGGACTTTAATTGGCACTGTTAACAGGTACAGTCATGGCTCATGAAGTATTGATTAAACCCACGGTTGAAAATAAATGGATATTCCTCCCAAGGGTCGTATCCTAACGTCCATCCTCCGCAAATGTAGCGTGAAGTTAGCTGGAAGGAAAACCATTTAAGCTAACAAAGCCCATTAATGATGCTTTAGAAGATGCCCTCATTAGAGCGAGTTATTCCAGGACGTTGCTGTGGGTTTGCTGTGAGGTTGTCGGGCTGTTCTAGCTTATGGTAAGGGAGCTGCTCGGTGGTCGCTAAGAGGTAGAGGTGTAAACATTGTAGTTTGTATGAATGGAAGGACTCCTATTCATAGCTAGGGGGATAAAATGTTTGGATGAACTCTGTACCAATGCTGTAGGTCAAATCACTTAATAAGCAAAAGTGACCAATTCGGATATACGGGTTTAAGGTTCTGCCAGGTTTTGTGGTTCTAAGTAACAAGATGGTCATCACTGCGTTCGCAAATAGAGGTTAAGGCTGTACCATGCGAAAAAGAACAGTCTTGTTATGTGTGTTCTGCTGTTCTGTTATTAGGCTCTGTTATTTGGGTAACTGGATGTTCAGGAGTGTTGGGAAGTCACCCTGCATTAAACGTGGCCATTAAGCACAAGTTGCTATTTGCACATGCAATATTGTGCAAAAGCTTTAGCTTTATTGGAAGTGTGATATTTAGATGCAGGAGATTTATTGTATTTAATACAGTGCCCTCTGGCAAGTCACGGTTCAGAGCTCTTTGGCGCTCTTCTTTTTTTTTTTTTCTTTTTTTTTTTTTTCCCCCAAAATGTCTTTATTGTCCTTTTTAGTTTTTCCCCCCCAGACAAACACAACAGTACCCCTTTACATCACCACCCTTCAATACAGCATCAAACAATTCAATTAGTTGAAATAAAAAAAAAAATAATAATAATATATATATATATATATATTTTTACAATGTTCATAGTTTACACATTCTCATTAATTGAGATTTGTATTTTTCATTCGTCATCATAATCATGTATGCTTCCCAGAGACTGACAAAATCCTCTTGTTTGCCTTTGGCGCTCTTCTAGAATCCCAGCGCTCTGAATTTGACGTGTCATTGTTTTTCGGGTGGCAAGTGACACAAAAAAACGAAAAAATTTTTAGAGCGTCCAGATGCTCCAAATAGAACCACTATTTGAACCACATTTAAATGTGGATTTCGTCTGGACACAATCTGGATATGCCAAAAATCTGATCTGGGCTTTGAGGTCTAGCCCAAAATGCATGTGGTCATATTGAAGTCTGGAGTGGCCAGGCTATTGGAACATCAGCAGTAACAGCTTGTTGGTGGCTCCAAATTTTTTCGGATCCAGAGCAGTAAGAGATTGTCAGAGCGAAAGGATGGACAGAAACACTAGAGGTTGTGTTTAGAGAGTTCAGAGAGCAAGAGTGGGTGCCTTTTTCGCCCACTCCTCTGTCAGACAGCTTTCAGTACTGCTTATCAGATGGTGACTGTTTTGGTGGTCTACCAGGTCTTGCACAGGACAGCGGGAGTCCCATTGTCTTCTAGGCCTCCTTATCATTTTGAACCCCAGGTTTGGAAGCTCGCGTTTGGACCGGATCTGAGATCAATAAGGGGTAGTGTCTGACTTTTGCAGCAGGTAGGGGTTTGTGTGCGCCTGC
>JAMWET010007696.1:47500-51706 GCA_024036415.1 Prochilodus magdalenae
ACCAGAGGGTGCAAATGGTACCAGTATGGTTTACAAATCCACCAACAATGTATAGAACTGTTGAACCTGTACTCTGTATCGGTATCATGAAAACGTTGACATCCGACACATGGACGTGGAATTTTATTTAAACTGTGATAAAACTAAATCTCTTTTTCTTCTGTTATTGAGGAAACACCATGCCCAATCGATTATGACGATAATTGGGACCGTCTTTGCACATCGCTGGCTGTTTGCTTGAATAGGATTGAAGAGCCCTCATGGAGATGGAGGGGTCTGCCCCACTTCATTCAGAGAGGTCTCTCCAAAGGGAGCATGTGCATGTGTGAGCACCAGTGTACGTGTATTATGTAACTGCACTGGTTAAAAACAAGGTAGTGCGTACAGTCGGTTGCATGGCGCTACATAATCTATCATATGGAGTTTGTCTCAGCAGAGTTGCACTCATAGCCTGTAACTGCATTCGAGAATGAGCTGGTATAGGAACGGCAACAAAAGCACAAAGTGCTCCTCGTCAGCTCCAACTTTGATAAAAGATCTTCATAAAATCCCGTTCGTGGTCCAAGTTCTGTTTGATTGCTTGCGTGCATGTGCCGACTCCTCCCAGACCCTGCTGCTATCGCTAATGCCATGGCCGCTGAAAGAATAATGGTGATAATCATGCTAGAACTGCTCCCGGTCCGGTGGAGAGAGCAGGTGTGGAAAGGGAGGAAAGTAAGCTCTGCTTAATGTGAGGAGCTGGACTGGAGAACGGGGAGCCAGGTCTAGTTCACTACTTTCAATGGCCCTGCATTCCAGTTCCAAAAACAAACAAACAAAACAAAACAAAAAAAAAAATGGGCAAGGCAATCCCAGGAGTCCCCTCAAGCCCTGCCAGGAATCCCTGCCTCCATCTTGGTTTTCTACTGGCAACCCTGGGAACCCTTGATTTGACTCAAGGGAAGGGAGTCAACACAAGCTGTAAACAACAGGCTCCTTCGCAAACGAGTTCCGCATGCAGTATCGGTAGCATCGGCGCAGTGTCACCGTTCCGTCTGCCACTCTTTACCTGTCTGTTACTGTACAAACCTCACCGTTTCAAACAGCTTGGCTGATTAGGCTCACCCAACCAGTTGTTGCTGAGAGCTGCAGAGAATATTAATAAGACCAGTTCACCGTGTACACCATGACACCATGTCTCTAATTCCTGCTTATTCAGGAATTCCAGTTTCCATAGAAAAGCATTCCCACTCTCAAGTAGGAAGACCTTCTAAGTCAGGCTTCACTGTATATCGTTTCAGCATTGTCTTCCCAATGTGTGCATGGGCAGTACTCGCAGCGCAGGACATGCAGTGTTAAGTGAGACTGAGTGAAACATCAGACTGTGACTTTTTGTGCTGCTTTCATTTAAAAAAATAAAAATAAAATAAAAAAAATAAAAAGCCTTGCCTTGACTCGATTTAAGGCTTTGCAGATACATGGAGAAGAGTGGTCTGTGTTCACCGCTGTTGTTCCTGTTGAATCTGTTTATAGAGCATTAAAGGTCCGGAAAATATGGTTCGAGTTACAAGGGTGTTAAAGTAATTCCTCAGCCGTTTTATTATTTTGATTATTGTTTATTTTTTTTATTATTTAATTATTTTTATTTAATTATTTATTTATTTATTAACATTTTACAACTGATAATGTTTTTTTTTTTTTTTAAATATTGATGTACAGGGTGAAAAAAAAAAAAAAAAAAAAAAAAAAAAAAAAAAATATAATATAATATAATATATATATGATATATATATATATATATATATATATTATATATGTATATATATATATATATATATATATATGCACAGTATGTGTCGCAGTGGAAGTGACTTCTTGGTGTGTTGCCAGCCATACCAGATATATACCCACAAGCATACCAAAATATACAGAAATAAAAGCTTGTGTAGCAAAGCCTCTTCAATGTTAGAGATGGAGGAAAAACTGATACAGCACATTGTGGCGTTATTTTGGGTGGCGGTATTTTGGAGATACGGTGTCGCCAGGTAGCGATATTAGTTTAGTAAATAAATTGCAAATGCAAATTAATCTTTCTGCCACTACAGCAACAGAATCAAGCGCTTTTTCACTCCACTCGATGGAGTAAGGTCAGAGGAGGTGATGGTCAGCGGAGGAAGTTGGTCCAAACCAAGACGAAAGCATCAGAGAAAGAAATCAGAAATGCACCATTTCAACGTTCCCGTTCCCCTTTGTGAATTAGGTCCACACGAGGCCATTCACTAAGCCGAAATCAGCACCACTGTATCTACAGAAATCGGAAAGGTTCAAGAAGAAGACATAAATCTGCACTTTGGTACCGGTGGCATTATTCAGTTAAGTCTTTTGACCCTTTTCGCTTTCATTGTTTCAGTGCCGTGTGAATAATCTTATAAGGAGGAAGGTGAATTAAATTCCACAACAGCAAACAAAGTCTTTCTATTCGCCAGATTCTTGTTAGTAGCAAACCCGTTCCATCTTAAACAGTGCAGGTGCCAGAAAATAACTGCTGCACCATATAAGATGGAACTGGAGCATTCAAACACGAAGCTGACTCTTCCTTTATTGGTGGCAAAATCAGTGTTACATCAGCTCAAAACCACACACTGGTCACACTTCGGCTGACGAAGCCACGCTCCAGTTCTGAGCCAGCTAAGAAAATAACACAGTCTACCATGTATGTGCAAAGACCTGCATCCATATGATGTTAAAAAAAAACAAAGGCTCCCTCACTTTCCTCACATGCTCCCAGAACCCAGATATGTGACACCCATACTGACACAAGCTCTACTGAGAGGCCTGAAGCTGAGGACTATTGGAGTAGAGCAGAAAGGATTGCATTGACCTGGGATGCATGGACGTCCGGGGCAGTGGATTCCTCTGTGAGGATAACAGTTCCTTATCCTTCAGACGACTGGTGAGACAATGCGCTGTTCTCGAACTGAGAGCAGAAACAGGGCGAACACTGCTGACCTCCTGCAAATTGTAGCAAGAATGAGAATCCTGGTGGCTGTATTTGCAGCAGGTTATACATCACAATATATCACAGTGTCTGTTATCAGAATACTCAGAATACCATGACGTTAGATATTGTGATGATATCCCAGAAGAAAAAAAAGAACACTGAAGTATACTTAATTTAATTCAATTCGACTTTATTGCCATTATACCAATACAGGGTTGTACAGTGTGACGAAACACAGTAGCGGAGAGATAGCCCAGCTGCTGCCGTGTCCAGCGCCACTGGAAGCTCTAAGCATACTTAGTGTACTTCCCTAAACTCAATGTACTGAACGTGTGCTATTTTCTTATACTATGAAAATACTATGTACTTAGTGAGCTACATATAATCATAAGTGCTTTTAAATATGTACTGTGATCAAATATATATAGCTAGGATAGTATCGTAGGGCCTATGTATGTATGTATGTATGTATGTATGTATGTATGTATATATATTTATACACACACACACACACACACCACACACACACAAACACACACACACACACACACACACAAACACACACCACAACACACACATACATATATATATATATTATATATATATATAATATATATATATATATAATATATATATATATATATATATATATATATATATATATATATATATATATATATATTGTGTGTGTGTGTGTGTGTGTGTGTGTGTGTGTGTGTATATAGTTCAAAGTCAGTATTATTTTAATTCTTGATGGGCGCGAGGAGCTTCCTGGACTGACCTACTGTATGTCCAGATGTCCTGCTTCTGCCAGATGGCCTGTCGCTTGTGTATTTGACCGGAGTGGAATTTGCTACTTGGCTTCTTCAGATCCCGGGAGCTATATCTGCCTCGTTTGGGACAGCTGCTTTTTTTAAATTTTTTTTTATATAAATTAATCCCTGTTTTGGCTTCTGCACTTCAGGTAGTACTATAGCCAATGCTTGGCCTTCAACATGTCATAATACAGTAAACGGTGATGCTGAGCAGCTGCGCGCCTTGACGCATCTCAGGAACTTCCGTTGAGTGTGCTGGGAGTGATCTGATCAATCACAGGAGTTCCTGTCGGAGGATGATGTGCAGTCGGTCATTGCAGCCAGATAAATGACAGCGGTTCCCACAGTACTCTACAGGTGCAGTCCCTGGATAATGCAGCAGTGTAGAATCAGTGTTGAATAGGAGTGTGT
>JAMWET010007697.1:0-5000 GCA_024036415.1 Prochilodus magdalenae
TAGCGCTGCTGGTACTGTCCCCTCTGACTATACGACCCGCTAGCGATTCTTTAGGAAGTGATTCAGTGAATTGTGAAACCTGATGATTCCCCGTGATTCAATCCAATCGGCTTTCCTTGGCCTGAATGCACATCACAGGCATGTGGACGCCACAGATCAGCGTTCCGGTTGCTTCCGTGTGCAGATAACTGGGTGTGATCTCCAGCGTCTATATAGATTCTGGGGAGTCGGAATTCAGCACAACTCCGGCAAAAGCAATATCAGAAGATACAACTCGAATCTGCTCTGGGCTTCGAGCGGACTAACATTCCCAGACCCTATCGGAGGAGCGTCAGTCTTCCAGGGCGGATTTGTGGTGAGATGGACACAGACTGAATTTATCCCTGCGCATGCAGCCTGAAACGGCACTGAGGAACTTTCAGCATCGCCAAACCTAAAACTCCAAGAGACAGCAACACGGACAGCATTCCAGCCTACAGTCCTCCGTAAATACCGTTATCAGGGATGAACACTCCGCTGGGGGTGTTTTCCCGTTAGCCGTGAGACTGTCTCCCTCCCCTTATCTCTTCTAGCTCTCGCCAACCAGTAAGAGCCAGTCCCAGATTTACTCTGTCCGGCCTCGCTCTCCGTCGCTCCCTCTTTCTTTCTCCCGGCCTCTGCCATGATGTCCATGCTGGGAATACCGAGCTAGCGTCTTCTTTAGCTGCTGAAGATCCATGGTTGTTGGTGTGGGAGGTGGTGCCGTAAAGCTTTGCACAGTTCTGGCGAGAGGTCTCGTACACATGCTCCTCCAGTACACAGAGCTATAGCAGGCATTCCGGATCCGGAGTGGGAACGACAGAGATGCCATCGGAATGATCCTGTAGCTGACGTCTTCAGATAAAATATTACTTAACGTTGTGTTTAGTATGATTGTGATGTCAGACCCTGTTTGTGTAGTCAGTATATTCTTCCAGTGAGGCTCAGCCAATCAGATTTTAGGAATCTGTTATGCTCCAGAATGAATCCTCACTTCCGAACTGATGCACGATGAAACATACATGAGCTTTTACTCTCCTCGTGAAGCTGCTCTGCATATACTGTGAGGGTCTCAGCTGGAGCTCGGGCATTAGAGGCCTGCGCTGCCCCCCGGGGGGCTGGAGGTGGAACAGCTGAACACTGTCAGCAGCAGCAGCGGAATCATCTTTAGCAGCTATCAGGAACAAGCTCTCACTCCTTAATCCACTTACAGCGTGAAGGATGAGCAGCATCATCTCTGCGTAATTCCTGACAAAATAAATTAATATCATTTAGCTAGCTTAGCGCAAACTCCGATTCCCCCTTCTCCCCCAGGTGCTCAGCTGAGGCGTGTTTGGTGTCTGAAGTTCGCTGCTGGAGTGTTAGCGCTGGAGCTACGAGGCTAATGTAGCCAGGCTCCTCCCTTTAGTCCTCCACTGGAGTATCAGTACTAAAGTATGTACCTTCAGATGTACTGAAGTATGGAGAGTACCAGTACTAAAGTATGTACCTTCAGATGTACTTAAGTATGGAGAGTAACAGTACTAAAGTATGTACCTTCAGATGTACTTAAGTATGGAGAGTACCGGTACTAAAGTATGTACCTTCAGATGTACTTAAGTATGGAGAGTAACAGTACTAAAGTATGTACCTTCAGATGTACTTAAGTATGGAGAGTAACAGTACTAAAGTATGTACCTTCAGATGTACTTAAGTATGGAGAGTAACAGTACTAAAGTATGTACCTTCAGATGTACTTAAGTATGGAGAGTACCGGTACTAAAGTATGTACTTCAGATGTACTTAAGTATGGAGAGTAACAGTACTAAAGTATGTCCCTTCAGATGTACTTAAGTATGGAGAGTACCGGTACTAAAGTATGTACCTTCAGATGTACTTAAGTATGGAGAGTAACAGTACTAAAGTATGTACCTTCAGATGTACTTAAGTATGGAGAGTAACAGTACTAAAGTATGTACCTTCAGATGTACTTAAGTATGGAGAGTAACAGTACTAAAGTATGTACCTTCAGATGTACTTAAGTATGGAGAGTACCGGTACTAAAGTATGTACTTCAGATGTACTTAAGTATGGAGAGTACCGGTACTAAAGTATGTACTTCAGATGTACTTAAGTATGGAGAGTAACAGTACTAAAGTATGTACCTTCAAATGTACTTAAGTATGGAGAGTAACAGGAGCATGGTTTATTACGGCTCTAATGTCCTATTATCATTTCTGGAACAGGACTCTTCATCAGCTCAGTGTAGGTGAAGAGACTCGAGTGTCTCTAAAGCCCAAAACACCAGCGACATGCAGAATCACCATATGATGAACAAAATTATTGATAAATGAATGAAATATACCGGGCAGGTACAGACTCGCTTCTCACGCCTTGAGAGACGTCCTCTCTGATGAGTCTTGACCTGAGGATTTGAGCTGTGAGGGTGACCAAAGTCCCTCCCACTGCCGTGCTTTACTAGAACACTGATGCTGTGACTGATTAAAGGAATGATCAATTACTCTGATCGATTATCTGAGTTCTGAATTATCTGTATATTCTGAAACGTCCGAAGTCACTGCAGTCACCTTCCCTCTCCATTCTAAATCTCAGTCTGAACTTCAGCAGGTCTTGACCGTGTCTTCAGCTTCTGCCGTGTGATTGGCTGATTAGATATTTCCGTTAATGGTGAGTTGAACAGGTGTACCTAATGAAGTGGCAGGTGAGCGTACATTTGATGCTGATGAGCTGTTTTACATATGCAGAGCGACTGTGATCATAAGACAAAATAAAATCATAATAAAATATCTTACAGGACAGATTTACTGTATACAGATCCACACACACGCTGCAGAACCAAGAACCCACACAGGAACCCACTGAACTCATGGTTCTAATGGTGGTGCATGTTCCACCTGCTGGAGAGGCAGAACCGTTCTAATCACCCTGATTACCTTCACTGCTCATTCTATACCCTCTAAAGCAGCTAACTAGGCTAATTAGCTAGCTAGCTAACGTGCTGTTTAGCTACTACTACTACCACACACACACACACACACACACACGTCTACACGTACCCAGAACCGTGTGGAGAACCAAACCCAGCTTTTATTTTCCTCTGTCGAGTGTTAATATGAGCAGGAACACTCGCTCTGTGGTTGTTAGCATAAGCGCTAACAGCGTTAGCTTCTCCTAGCGGGTCTCCTGATGTAGTAATGCTCTCTACAGAGTAATAACTCTACACATACGGATCAGAACCTCATCATCCCGTCCTAGTTTACACTCTGGAGCTCTTACTGGAGTATCATAGTGCTGGTGGAGCTTCATCTCCATCTGGAGAGTAAAGGATTCACTACACTGGGATTAGCTTCAGCTGCTAACGTTAGCACACACAGAGGATCCTCAGTGAGGCTAATCCAGCAGCTCCACCTGCTTTAGGAAGCTGGAGAACGGGAAAACCGGGAGTAGATCCATCACATACTCTGGAATATTTAACATCCCAGCCTCAAACAGTGCAGTGACGGTTATAGACAGCGTTTGATCTGTTTGTCTGATTTTATTGTAAACTGTGGAATAAACGGAGCTACTTCTATTCTAACTGGACGCGAGTTATCCCCCTGGAAGTTTCTAGAAGCCTTTACCATGACATTATTTCGTTTAATCTTAGACTGACTATGTGCATACTGACTCTTGGAGCGCTGCCCATGTTTCAACTGCCCTGCAGTCCCTGTGACGTGGTTTCCCTCTCCGAATGGAGAACGACCCCGTAGATTGGGTCTGCTCGGACGCCGGAAGGCTCTTTGGGATGATTGATGTCTGTATCTGCTCCTCTGACAGACATTCCTAAAGCGTACTCCTCATATTCCTGTTCCACTTAACCCCAAACGGGCGAGGGAAGTCCGGGGAATGGACACGCGCCGTTAGAGAGGATTTAAAACATGGCGGTTCACACGTCCCGCGTAGAGACGTCCTTCTGCACAGTGTCAGCACCCAGTGACTCCCTGCACCTTCTCCGAGGTCACCGGCTCGCAGTGTCCGCGCTCTGCCACACAGCATCGAACGTCCAGCGCTCACTGCTCACACTCCTCCTAGCTCGTATCTGGGTATTCACTGGGGTAACTCCTACAGTGGTCACTGGTTTACTGGTTTCACTGGTTTCACTGGTAACAGTGACTGAGCCTTTCTCCGTTACTCTTATGGGACTCCATCAGTTCTGGGTTTTCTACATTCAGTACTGTATGTAGTTGTAGGTTCTGATTTGTTCATGTTGTGTTCGTGCTGGGTTTGGGTTCTGAGTCGTGGTTCCCCCTCTGAGTCTTGGTTCCTCTCGAGGGTTCTTCCTCTCGCTCGTGGGGGCTTTGCACATAAATGCCTTGACTTGACATCTGGCCCATTCCAAAAACCAAACACATTAATCTGGAGTTGGAACACTTTCTACATCCTCTTTGTTTCCACCACACAGCGTGCCAGTGCTTGTGCCAGTGCTTGTGCCAGTGCTTGTGCCAGTGCTTGTGCCAGTGCTTGTGCTAGAGCTTGTGCTGCTTCCCAGGATCTGTCGGACCCGGGTCTCCTGTTCCATGGTTTGAGGCCCAAGCAATTAGGTGGGTGGTCCCTGGTCCAGAAGCAGATGCCGATGGACCAAGCCTTAAAACAACATGGCTGCTGCTTTCATGGTTTTCACTCACTCGTCTGTTTTCATGGAAAACGGCGGCATCACCAGCTTTCATGGCAGCGCCATGTCCTTTAGCCACGTGAATCACGGCTTCCATTGTTTCGGCAAGTTTGTTGGGGTTGGAGCAGCACTGATTGGGAAAGAGCACCAATACAGTGTTGGGGGAAAAGGTCTAGGAGTGTGTCTGTGGGAATTGGGTAGGGAGCATTCCCAGGTTCTTACATCAGACTGCTAGATAGTGAAGCGTGATCCATCATTCCTGAGAACACTGCTCCAGAGTCCAGTGTGCCAGCTGCCACTCAGCTTTGAGTGTAGTGATCTCAGGCTTGTG
>JAMWET010007698.1:0-67500 GCA_024036415.1 Prochilodus magdalenae
AGAGAGGAGAGGGAGAAAAGGAGGAGGTGTGTATATTATAGGTATATGGATGAAAAATGGGAAGGAAGATGTAATATTAGAGTGTTTGTTATGTTTACTAGTTTCAGATCGTAGGTATGTGGGAATTAGATATATAACTATAAGTTTTATGATTGCAATTTAAAATTTTTAGAGTTATGAAATGCCAAGACGGACATAAAGAATTATTTTTTGTTTATTTTGTATTTTACTTAGTTTAGTGTTGTTTTTGGTTCAATGCTTTAGGGAATGCTTTTGGTACTACAGAATCCTGTCATGCTAAAGGTAGGGTTCTTGATTTCGGGCACTACTATACAGTAGAGTATGACAATATTTATTTCTAACGTATTTTTATTCTAATATTTTTGCATTCTTTTCGTTGTATTTTTTTTTTTGGTCATTTTTGTTTATTCTGCATGCTTTTTAAAACATTTGTATGTTTCTCATAGCCGTATTTGCTAGATTTAGCTTATAACTCAATTCGGATTCGTGATGTGTGTCATAAAGTTGGTTCAAATTGGTTGTGAAAGTGTTGTCATCAGAGCATCAGATCTCTTAATTGACACTCGTTTGTGTGTGCACACTCATGGGTGTGTGTTTTCGCAGCCCTCAGAGAGTGTGTGTTACTGGTCCCATGTCACTCAGTGGCAGGACCCCAAGACCTCTGTGCTCATTTAGCGTCTCCGCGGCAACATTATGAAAATCATCCCTCAACGCTGGCGGAAGAGTTTCTTTGTTATGCTGCTGCCGACACCCGGCTCTGTCAAGCCTTCACCAATTACAGTCGCAGGTACAATGGACTATTCACAGGATCGCAGCCCTTGACTAGTGTGGCAAGAGTGATTTGTGAATCATTACTCCAGCGCCTGAAGAGAACGATACCTGAGGAATGCAAATAATCTGCCACATGGTGAACGGCCACACGGCTAAAAGTGGCAAACTCGCCTGCTATTACCCAAGATTGGATTTTTCTCCTTCCTTCAAGAGCCATTTGTCTCCTCGCACTTTCAGACCCTCCAGTCTCCAAGTTCCCACCTAAATGCAAATTTATCTTTTTCAAAAGTGGCCACAGGTTCAAAACACAGGTCTGAAGTCTCAGGTCTGGCTGAAGAGGACCTGGGCAAAGTGTCTGAAGAATAGGAATGACTGTAAAATGCAGATACAAGACATGCATGGCTAGGTATGCTAGAGTATGAAGGTTTCAGTTAACAGCTGGGCAGGTGCGAGAAGTCCAACTAAAGTCTGACTAAAGCAGCTGCCGGTGAGAGGAAATTTGATGATCCTGTTGAGAGTTTATAAAGCCATGGGATTGTGGGAATGGCTCTGAGTGTAATGTGTTTTTAACTTGGCACGAGAAACAGGAAGTTGAGGTTGTGGATAATGACGGGCGTAGCCAGCCACTGAATGCTGTCAGGATCAGCATGAGGAAACAGCTCTGAGGTTCTATTCTTTGAATCAAGACCAGCTGAAAGCATGTGGCTCTAATCTCATAATTGCCCCACAACCCCTCCAATACACACACATTGTTCTGATAGGAAGGCGCTGCCTTGCCCCATACTGTCAGGTGTCCCACTGGGGAAAAGAAGAGGGGAAAAATCCACTTAAAAGAGCTGTAGAACGAGTGATTGACAAAGACGTTCTTGGCCGAAGGTTTTTTTTTTTTTTAAACATTTTTCATTTTCCACCCTAAAATGCAACCGCTCAGGGTTAAAGTCATTCTCACTGAAATAGATGAAAGAGTCTCTGGCAAGAACTTATATGCTAGACATTTAGTCTTCCTTTACTGAAACAGCCACATGTGAGATCAGCTCTATCAGACCTAACTCCTAGACAGCGACAGTCTCGGAGACTTGGAGAGTAATTGTAATGTGTGCGTGTTCACATCATGAGGAACAGACTACTAATTGGCTAATTGGCTTTTTATTGCCACACCATGTGTCTGTAGCAATCTTCTCCGGTGGATCAAGAGGAAATTCAGCACATATATACTAAACAATATACAAACAACCGTAAAAAGATACTTGCATTCAGAGGAAAGTGTAGGATTGCAATACTACTGGGTTCCTAATGGTGCCCTGTGATAATCCATCCCATGCATCTTGAAAATTCTCAGGCAGTTTCCACAGATTCTGTCATTCTAAGTCACTCCATCACAGTCTGGTATTACACCACTGCAGTCATCGGCACATTGGCATGGTGTTAAGCGCAGTTGTCTTAATGGTCTGCCAGAGGTGCTGCACTAACAGGATGACTCATGGAGGACATCACTGTTCACTGAATCTCTGCAATTGTGGCTGTTGGGTCAGTCAGGTACAGCAATAAAAGCGAGCGTGGAAAAACTTAAATTTAGAGCGTAAAACTTAAATCATTTGCATGTCTCTCAACCTACCCACCAAGTTTCATTTCTCTTGCTTGATTCTATCTGGGTGCAGCTACTTGTGCAACTCTTTTGATGATGCGTCTACAATACAGTATACAATATTTAGCATCAAAGTGTCACAGAACATTAGCAAGTAATTTTCCTCAATGCATTCTTACAAAGGCTGGACATCTTGGAAAGACTAGATTCACATGAACTACTCAGAAGAGTTCAGTATTCTTATTGCAATAGAATAAAAGCTAGTTTTGAAGGACGTTGTCTTAAATCTGTAGTGTCATCCAGAAGGAAGTGTTCGGAAAAGAAGGTATGCTGGATGAGAGGAATGTGTAATTATTCTCTTTGCTCACTGAAGGGTGCCCTGAGTATAAACATCCACTGAAGGAGGAGGTATTGCCTGGTCTGGGCTCTGGATTTGGTAAAAAGAAGAATAAAGTTATATATTTTATTATATAAATATGTCATCTGTGAATATTTCATAATGAATGAAAGCAACAAAAACGCTCCACACTGACTTGGAATAATAATCGCATTATGTTAACTTCTATGGGACAATAGAAGAACTACTTTTGGTTCCTTGACCATATTTCTGTAGACCCTCTAGTGGCCATTCTGTTGACAGAATCAAACTGGACATGGATACCTTAAAGCAAATAAGATCAAATATTTTTTCCCCTGTACTTATTTATCAGATTAACTAGGACCCTGTTAGCTATATGTCAAACTCTATGTTGAGCTGCTAGTGAGCAAGGAATGTTGAAAGGGTAGTGGTAAGAACTCCTTTAATCCTGTACCACCCACACCTTAATGCTAAAAGATCGCATCACACACAATGAAAATACTTTTGTAAATGCTGCATTTTCTGGCTACTATGAAAAGGGTCTGGGGAATCTTTTAGTGCATGGTCTTTTTGGGCATGAGAGATGGCTCAATCAGTGTGTGTGTTAGTTTTCAACATTTTAAAATGAACGAAAATGATCTACAGGATGTAAAAAAATATTCGTTTTTGATGGTAAAAACGGTTTGTACAAAGTGGTCTGTGAATCATGTTACAGCACTATCTACTGAAGTTAGCATGCTAACCAGCTAGCCCTGGCTCATCCTCTCTCATAATACCACTATGCACCTCAAGAGGCAATAGCAAATCATTGGAGGGTAGAGTCATGAGTGGATAAAGAAGAAGTACTGTCTTCTCTTGCAAATAACTGATAACGCTGTACAGATATATCCTAAATCTATACATTCTAAATGTTACAGAGAGTTAAAAGCCATATTGGAGTGATAAACTCCAGCAATAAGTACAACACAGTAACATGTTGTGGCCTTAGACACTGAACTCCTTTGAAACAATACATTTAACAGTGATCAATGATAAGAATATGAATAGCTCCTTCTAGTCTTGTTGTGGCTATAGTTTCCAGAGCTAGGTCTGGAGTTGGTGGTCAGGCGGAGTAGAGGAGGCAACTGACTGGGTCATGGCACCATGTGGAGGAGTGCAGAGGAGGAAAAGCAGAGAAGTAGAGGGGTGAAGCAGCAGAGACTGAGAGAGAGGAGCAGCCGTCTCTTAGGTTAATTAGCATTCACTCTCCCCACACTTTATTATCAACTGTGTCCTCCGCGCACTCGTTTAATTGCGTGCGCTGATAGAATAATAAATGGCAGAGTAATTACCATTATAAAGCAAGGATCCCTCTCTTTACGGAACAACTCAGTCAAAGGAGATTTTATTCTAAATTAAGTTTTTAACTGTCATCTGTCATCTCAGGTATAATTATAACTTAGACATTTTGGGCTCATTGTTCTCGCAATGTGAAATTCTCGGCGGAGAGAAAAGAAATTGTGACAGCAGATTTTTTGGAGCATGGAAAATGATGTTAGGAAGAGTTTTGAATGTCTCTAAATGAGACAGCAAGTATGCTAATTAATCAAATGCGCTCATAAGGGAATAATATATTCGGAATTGCAGACATGAGGTCTTATTTTATTTATTTAATCACAAGTCTATATATTGGAAGAAATATGGCCCTGTCCCAGCAGGAGAACACGAGCTGTGAATAAAAAGGACTCTAGGGGTCAGTTTTTCACCAGGCTGATAATAAGGGCTAATGACTAAGTTCTCTTAGAAGTTGGTTTGGTGATAGAACGTCTCATTGCCGTTGATAAGGGTCCACTTCTCTGTCTTTGGTCTTTTAGCTTGGGTGTCCTCTGCTCAGGTGAAGCATCCAGGTGAGTCCTGCTCCCTTCTACCTGCTCACACGGTTCCAGCACCTGGCCAGTTATCGGCCACCTCCAGCCTGGTAGCACAGCGTCCTCGCGCCGCTGCCGCCACAGGCCGCAGAGAATTTCAATTACAGCTGGAGCTACTGAGCAGCGAGCAAGGGGCTGCATTGATTGAGGAGGGCAACAATTGATTTTGTCCATTACGTGGTGAGAATGTTTCCATCCTGCGCAGATCAGGCTGCCCTCCTCCTGCCGCTGGAGATAAGGCCCTACTGCATTGTGGCTGCCTAATCTGTGTGACGGCGCTTGTCTGTGCTGAAATTGATGTGGCTTTTCATGCGGCCGTTTGTGGGCCTGTACAGGGGGGTTCCGCCCCCTGCGCTTCTGTCTCAGTTTTGCTAGGGCCACCGAGAGTTGAAGCACATCAACAAACATGAGAGGGATTTGCATCAATACAGATGTTTGGCTTAGCATTCACTCGTGCAAATGTTTGTAAAGAGAATAAAAGGCTTCGGGGTGCTTGTAATGAAGTCGGTGACTTGTTGAGCTCTTGAATTCTCTTTTGCCACCGCAATTGTATGCTGGTTAAGAAAAGCCCATTTGCTTCAGTCGGAGGGATTAAAATCAGGCCTCTTTCTAAGCATGTGAAAGTATTTTAAGGAACAAAAAATGCAAAACTTCATGAGGTACTTGCCTTTAACAAGTCATGTAAGCCTACTTTTGAAATGGGTGACTACATGGTGGTTAAGCGTGTGGTCCTGAGTGTGAACGCTGCCCTCAAGTAGCACACTTTACTTGAGTAAATAAGAAAGAACTCTTTGAATCCTTTCAACCAAGGACAACAGCAGCCGCCTAAAAACCCATTCGTTTCGGAAAACAGAGCTGGGAACATAACTGATTGCAGCCAGCCTTGATTCGGAATGAAGGGCATTTAGTCAGGTAAGCATCAGTGAGTAACTATATTAACGCAATACATCTTACACTGTAAAAACTACACTCTGTAACACACCGCTGCTAAGCCCTCTGGCATGCTTTATTAGGCAGGCTCGAGGTGAGCATTATCTATCAGGCTGCTCTGCATAGCTGTCGCTCTCTCTGCCGCGTCTTCCCCCAACAGCGACCCATACGAGGCAAATCACACACTCATCTGTTCCCCTCCACACAGACAAACCATGATGCTGATTAATGGTAGTTAAACTTACAGGCACTCTGTCAGTGAGATTACACAGGGTGGGTAATGTATTGGAGTCATTAAATACACATCATTCTCCTGGCATGAAATATGTTGACCCCAACCTTATTATATACATAATTAAAAGTGCTCAACAGTTCCCCGGCCGCGCTCCACGGAGCAGTGAAGGGATGCGGCGCAGCTCAACGACAGGCTCAAGTCATATTGATGCAGAGCAGGAACGTCATTTGTTTGGCTCATTTGTCACTCTCCTTCCACCTCATCTATGCATATAAATGGTCTTTTATTAGAGAGAGCAGCTTTGCATTTTAGAAGATCTGGTGGAACGGCCAACAAAAGCAGCACTTTGTGTGTTTATGCATTTCTGCGTATATTGTTTAGATGGCATGGGTTTGCAAAAAGCAATGCACGGGCAAATACAAAATTCATTGTGTAAAACCAGTCTTTCCGTTAACATTTGCATAGACGGTCATGGGGATACATTGTTTGTCCAGCATTATAAGTTCTATTTGTGTTTCACAGCCAGGGCTGGAAAAGTTACTACGAAATGTTTTGGTATACGGTGGATGAAATTATTTTTAAAAATCTGCAACCAAATCTAAAGGACTAAAGTAATGTTATCTTATTCATTAAAGATTACATTTTACTTTTGGATAACCAACGATCCATCTATCCATCCATCCATTCGTCCAAAGATAAACCTCCAAAAATGGTAGTGTTAAATGTTAAAAACCTCCAAAATGGTAACATTACAGGGGTGGGCAAAAGTGTTCTTTACTTTCAGTGTAAGTTAATGTAAAGAGATTGTATTTGAAGCAATTTTGTTGCTTTTTCTATTGATCCAGACATGAAAAAACTAAATGTAAATGACTGTGAAACTGCTGGATACAAATAAATCCAATCCAGTGAAGTTATTAACATAAAAACATTTAGCAAAAATGCTTCAGAATAAAATATGGCACCTATGTTAAATCACATATGTCTAAACACCTAAAGTTGTTCACGAGAGGAGCTGCCAGCATTTGTGTGCCTCTTTGAAAGAGAGGAAACCCACAACAGTAGTACCACACCAATGCGAGCTATATAGCACTTACACTGTACAACAACATACACTGCAACAGTTAAAATAATGTTATTATTCCTTCTTCTGCTGAATCACATTAAAATAACAACATTACTGACATACCTTATTACACTATGGATAATATGTGCCACATTTAAAGCATACATTTCCTCTAGGTACATTGTGTATTCCTATTTGTGTGCATAATCCGTGTATATGAGCTTGACCTGGGGCAGGTGGTAGCGCTGTTGCTTTGCAGCAAGAAGGGCCTGGGTTTGATATCCCTCTAGGGCACCCGGGGTTCTTTCTGTGTGGAGTTTGCATGTTGTCCCTGTGCCTGCATGGGTTTCCTCCGAGTGCTCAGATTTCCTCCTGCAGTCCAAAGGCATGCAGTCAGGTGAATTGGTGAAGTAAAAATTTCCGTAGACGTCAATGTGTATGTCTGTGGGTCTGCCGTAAGATGTTTCCTGCCTTCCACCCAATGATCACTGGGATAAGCAAAATGAATAAACGCATGTGTCCTTGAGCAGCGCCTACATAACCCTGATAGATAAAGACCATCAAAGAATAGAGAGCCTCACCTGCAAAGGCCTGATTTTCCCTCAGCTCTTTAAACTCTATAATATATTCATAAAGATGTTATTCTGAGGTAGCTGTTTTTAGGTTATGTCTTTTAATAAGACATAACCGACTGTCTTGTTTAAAGAAACGAACCATTTAAATGATATTTACTGTGATTGACTTTAAATAAGGAACTGAAAAGTTTCTCTTGTACTTTCATGTTATGTGTACAATCCATAAAGATTTGTATGGATTTTAGAGAGTAGCAAGAAAGTAAGAAGTTATTACATTTTTTTTCCAGAGCACCATAGTTCAAAAGAAGTTATTTCTAATTTGTAGCTTTTAGAAATGCACCGCTATGGGAATTCATGTGAATATCCGATGATGCCAATACAAAAAAGAAAAAATATTTAGAATATTTTTAAATGTAGAAATTGTGGATTATCATTAATAAGCAAGCAACATTTAATTCTGTGAAATTCTATAAGGTAACAGTCTTGTACAGTACTCAAATATCAGTTTGAAATATCGGTCAAATCTAAATCTGCACTATGCTGATATAATTCCAATATATTGTCATGTTTAAAACAACTGTAAAAGGATGCATGTGCCAAATGTAACTGGAAACCCAAAGGTCCGTTCTGCTCTCTCTCACAGTGAGCTAGGATTGCCCCTGCACAGATCAATAGCAAGTGTGGATGTGGATCAGCAGTGTGGCTGGAGGGCATTGATATCTGCTCCAAGGCTTTATCAGACCAAGCAGTGTTTGAGGGCAGAGTTGAGCAGAGTGGCATTCTCAAAATTATCTGCTAAGGACGCGCTCCACCTGCCAGCAGCCCTCAGCTCTCACCTATTCACATGCCCTAAACCCCTTAAACACCTTAAATCTCTCTACGCCCAGTGATCAGAGACATCAGTGAATCTTCTACCACGCACCAGGACACTACCTCACCATAAGCCTTCCGCTACTTCACAATATATTCCTCTCTCTCTCTGTCTGCTCTTCTCCTTTCTCGCTTTCTCTCCTACTTTCCATCTTCTCTCTCTTTCCTTTCTCTCTCTCTCTCTCTCTCTCTCTCTCCCTCTCTAAATGTTTGCACTGCCTATATCTGTCCTTCTCTTTTCCACTGTCCCTCTCTCAGTCTCTATTTCCTCCCCGCTCTTTCGTCTGTCTACCCCCACCCCTTTATTCTTTCGTTCCTATAGCAGGAGAGGAGCAGAGACTCTGCAGGTATTCCATGGTGATCCATGTGGGCTTTTGAAAAGGGCCTTCATTATACCTGGAGTAATGAAATTCGGGTATTTCCAAAGCGGCTGGCCAAGGGAGCGCTGTCAGGGTGCAGATGAGGGAAGTCTCCGGCGATCAGAGAGAACTGACAGTACCACCGCACGTAACAGCAGCTCACCTTTACCTTTCCACACAGGGAGAAATTACTGCACAGGCCTGACAAGCCCACTGATCGCCACTCTAAACACTGCTGCCCCCCACCCGCTGCATATCCACAGCACCCGCTTTACTAACCACAGCCTCCAGCCTTACACCTCTCTCTCTCTCCTCTCTCTCTTTTTCTCTCTCTCACTCTGAGGAGATTCTGCCCGTTCTGAAGCATTCTCTATCAGGAGAGTAGGCCTGCTGCATTAGCCGTATGCACCCCTCAGAAGCTGCAGCACAGTGACACTGATAGCATCAGGCGAGTTAAATAAAGTGTGAAATTCTTTACATAAGGACTGTTACACGGATGAAGAGAGCAAGGATAGAGGCTTGCATATCTTCTTTCATGACTGCCGACGTGCTGTGACCTATTAACTTAGCTGGCCTGTTTAGATATGAGTACAGCATTGGGCATATCGTAGCTGTCCTATCAAAACCATGTATCTCTGTATTCTGCTGATTTATATTTTTTTGATCCAAAAGTACCTGGAATTAAATTAAAACATTATCAGTTAACTCAACATTTGTGCATAATTAAATGGTTAAGATGAAAACAAAGCCATTTGTCATCAGAGTGGTTAGCTGTGAAATGCTTTGCTACAGAGAAGCTAGCCATGTCAGAACAGTTTACAGTGGAGGTGATGGGAACCAAACGTGTTTAACGTGTCTAAAAGCTGCGGTACCTTTAAGGGAGTTGTTGCATGATTTTAGTATGAATACACTGCATGGTAACTGAGACAGTATTTTGCAGGAGTATGATGATAATGTTTACCCTAACCCTGTTTAATTCATTTATTTAATACATCATGTTGAGTCAGGAAACGTGTGTAGCTGTAGTGGTGGTTTGGGAAAACAAATATAATGATTACATTTGTGCTATAGACATTGTAACCCCTGGTTCCTATCACCACCACTGTAAAGCAACTGGGAAATCATTTTGCATCAAACTTTTAATGTGAGCTTTTGACAGTTTTGAAAAATTGGTGGAATTTCCTCCATTAAAAGGTAAGAATCTTTGACCATCTCCTGTTTGGAGGTATTTTTGCCAACTCCAAAAAAGTTGGGACAGTGTATGAAATGTAAACCAAGACAGAGGGCAGCCATTAGTAAATCCTTGCAGACTTGCAGACAAAAGTATACTTAGCACTAGCATACCATAAATTGTAACGACGACAACATCATCAATAAAAACATTATGTTGCTGCTTCCACAAAAGCACATATCAATAGTCATATATCCTAACATCAGGGAAGAGATGCTACCAGCTTATCTGAGCTTGAACTAAAATGTGCTGAAGTCATTTTTAGATCTTTTTCAGGGGCGTCAATGCCTATTTCAGCATTTCAACACCAGGCCGCATTCTGCAGTGTTACCACAGCATGGCCGCATAATCAGAGAGTGATTAGTCTAAACTGGTCTGTCTGTCTCCTATAGAAAACGTGCAGTGCATTCTGTGTATGTAAAATACGCTTGCGCTGTTGAAGACTTGCAAGACTGGCAAAATTACACTTTCAAAACTGGATCAGTTCGTGTCTTTAGTCCCCAAATGATTATTAAATGTTAGTAAAGTGATGTGTAATGTAAAAGACGTTTTAAACATGTTGCAGGTAATACAGGTGAAAATGTCCTACTCGCTGTTTTTATTGGTATTTGACCTCATTTGTAAAAGAACAGTTGTGCTTAAACTTCAGATCATAGGCTCCATCCCTTCACCATTTATTGAAATACAAAAGTTCATAGAATATAAAACTCATTCTATTGTTGTGTTCGTTTACCATTAGAACTTCTGAACTGTTTACTTTTTAGGTTAAACACTGAAACAAGTTTTACAGTGTAGTGCTTTATAATATTTTGTTTACATTTAAATCAGTGCATTCATTTTTTTTCAGTGTTGTTTGTATTTTCTTTCAGTGTTTCTCAGAGCTGAGAGAAAAATATCACATACTCTAAAGAATATTAAAGAACTAATGGAACTTGATGGAATTCATAATAATTATTAGTGTAATAAAAATATTATATAGTGTAATAAAAATATTAAAATACAATTAAAACGTTTCCATACAATGATTGGGCTTTTTTATGTTGTACTGTAAAGGCAAAGCCAGTGTAAGACACACAGACTGACTCCCAGACTGATATCCGAAGCCACTTTTAAGGCAGCAGTGCCTGTGCTGGTTCTATACTGCTCTACACTGGAGTCCTTAAAGTAAGTGTTATAAACATGTGTCTCCAGCTGAAGACGAAAGACAGTGTTTTAGGAATTTTCTCAGGCTCTTGATGGTCTGTGCAGATGTGTCTTCGTCCTGAGGGTGACTAAGAGACATTTGTCTTAACTGCAGCATCATCCCATTGTGGCATGTTGTGGTTTACCCGGGAAGCGCCCGAGGCCAGGAGCAGCATTCCACTACACTCTATCTCACACAGTTATGACTGGATTAGTATCCTCAGTCCTTGCACAACAAAAACCGACCTGTCGATACTGCTGCTCGGTCCTTTTCCCTGTTCTGTACAATTAATAAATAAAATAATAGTGTATACTATATAATAATACATAATGTAAATTCTCTCTTGGCCAAAATGCCCCACACATTTTAAACAAGAGCTTTATTTCTGCTTAAGTTCTAGAAATCTAACTACACACTACAACCCCAGATGTGTGTAAATCCTTTATTAGTCAAAAGAATTGACCCTTAAAGGGGTCTTTTGTATACTAGCATAAAATAACCACTTTTGGGTTCTTAAGCTTTGGTAAATCAGACATTTCTAAGATTAAGACACTTAAAAATATATATTTTTATCTCTATACCCATTTACCAGCCTTTATTTGTAAGAGTGAGTTGAGTATAAATTTGGAATCCAGCCTTCAAATAAATGTGAAAAAATGTCACTTGTTGACACGAGTTACACTAATGTTAATGTGGCTGAATTCGTTGGCTGTTTAGAATTTAATGAACATTCAAAGACTTCCCCCTACCTTGAGTATTCTTAACGTCTGTGCATTTGCATGTTATCAGCAGTAGTACATTGTAATGAGTGTGTGGGCTATTCAGGTCAGTCTCTGAGGGAACGCATGCCCTGCAGGTATTTGTGCTACAACACCTGTTCATGCTAATTTGCTCTTGTTCTCAGCAAAATGTTGTAACGAGGTACTTTAATTGGGTTTTGTATGGCGCTTAGTGGGAGTTAACATATAAATACAGCCCTCCAGTTGAAAAGCATAAAATTAAGTCCTACTTAATATGTGTAGATCTCAGTTAATATGTAGTCTCAGTGATATTACTGATTAACAACAAGCAAAAACACAAACAGATTGCTCTGAAATTGTTACTGATTTAATAATTTAAAAATAATCTATCTATCTATCTATCTATCTATCTATCTATCTATCTATCTATCTATCTATCTATCTATCTATCTATCTATCTATCTACCTCTGATCAGATTGCAGGTTTTGTTGATTTTGTAAGTGAAATCAAGTATATGTTTTCTACAGAGAATGCACTACTGCACATTTGACTGTGTCTGCTAAATTTCTTATACTGAATCAAAAACAAAGCAACATCTTGGCCACATTTTACATTGTATGTTTCGGATATGTTACAGGAAGAATGTGTAAGATAATGTTAAAATTTCGTATTTTGTAAACTGTCGTTTATCCAGTCTGAAGAATCACTTCAGTTCAGCCAACTTTATTCCTCTACTCACCAAGAGAATCTCCAGCAGCACCAATGTAAACTCTTGTTTTGCTCTTATTGTAACTTGTTTTCTTTGCTTAGGACTGTGTTTTTGCCCATAGCCCTTATGGGGAACAAAGACGCTACAGTGATCACGTGGTATTACAAGGCAGGACAGGGCAAGGCTAGCAACTTCCGTTGATAAATCTGCAGCATAATACAAATACATCTTTGACATCTCTTCAAAGGGCTATTTCTTTACATACTGGTGATAATATGAGTTTTTTAAAACATTATTTTACCTATTGCACCTTTAAAGTCGATAAAAAACTGTTTTTTTGGTCACTAAAATTTACAGAACAAAACCAGGTTGAAGTTTTTTTTAAGTTAATTATTTTCTATTAGAAAAATCAACAAAACTGTAACAGTTTGAACAGGGCTGGCCAAACGTTTGCATGTGACTATCTATCTACTTTTGTGATACATATTCCTTAAGAATAACTGCTTTAAAATGAAGAAAAATGAAGAATTCAGGTCTGTGTAACCTTTGCCACATCTGTGACCTGTATTTTATTTTTTATTTCTGTAATGAATGAGAAGCAGGGGGATTTAGAATGAGATTCTATCATGATAGGTGGATTAAACAATTAGGGATCAAATGATAGCCCAAAGCAGTGAGCTTTAGAATCGAGTGTTAAGCGGTAATCCAAACAGTGTGTGTGTGTGTGTGTGTGTGTGTGTGTGTGTATAATTGAGACAGCCCTTTAACCCTGATTAGGTGCAGCTCAGGGGACCTGACACATTTGTTCTCTACAACAACCCACATAACCTGAAAGCCTCCTTCATTTTCTATTCCTTATTTGACATAGCTTTTCTAAGAACAATGCACCATTTCAGTATAAATACAGCATAGTTCTTAAAAACTTCAAACTTTCCAG
This sequence comes from Prochilodus magdalenae, assembly GCA_024036415.1. Lineage (NCBI taxonomy): Eukaryota > Metazoa > Chordata > Actinopteri > Characiformes > Prochilodontidae > Prochilodus > Prochilodus magdalenae. The sequence continues at coordinate 13,476 of JAMWET010007698.1, forward strand.
ACAAGTGGTCACCATCACTTGTCGAATATACTGAAGGCTAGAAATGACAAACATCATTTATGAAATCTTATAAGCCGAGTAACTTTTTTATTTGATTCGGATTCTATCAAAGAATATATTTGAAGTCACAGGCTAATCCAGATATCTGGTTAATGTGTAATGACGTTTGACGGGCGTTGGTTGGCTCTTTGAGGTTTTTAGGCCTTTGCCAGCATCATAAGGGTGGGACCCTTCATAGTTATGTTAGTGTCAGGCCCCTCTTCTATGCCCCCCCGCCTTCTGTATGTGTGTGTGTGCATGTTTCAGTGTCTATCTGACTTCTCCCAAGGCAGAAACCAATGCTTTTTAATTTCAGCAGTGGGAATTGGCTGTTTGAATAGGCTAGTGTACGGGTATATCACATTATTAGTAATCATATCTGCTTAAGCCAAGCTTGCTGCTCCAGATGGCTGCTTTCAAGTGCAAATGAAGCAGCGAGACGAGGCTGTCTTTAATACATACTCACGATTCACAAATAGCCATTGATTTTTTTTTCTGTCTCCCTCTCCATCCAGCCAGTCTGCTGGTATTGAGCTTGGATTAAATGGTCTCCTGAGTCTTTAAAAGGAACATTGATTCTTCTAATTAATTGTGCGCTGTTCAGAACCAGAATGCATAAACTCGTCCGTATTTGCACTTCAAGTCAATTATTTTGAGTTTGGCCGGAAGGGGAACAAACGGACCTAATGTATACAGAGAGAGATGATGGCAGTTATTTTGTTTCCTTGGGAAGTGTGAATACTCTCAAATGAAAGAGAGTTATTTCCATTTTAGTTGTATGTTTGAATAGGAATTGACAGAAGAAGAGGTATAGTCACCCAGTGGGATCCTAGATGCCCTATGAATAAAACATGGTCATTTTTCTTCTGCGTGTGGGGGTGTAAGAGGAGAGAGAGGGAAAGAGAGAGACAGAGAGAGAGAGAGGGAGGCAACAGTCTATGTGGACTTGACCAATTCTCACTTTTTCGCACCTGTCATTATTTAAAATGAAATCTTTGTCCTGGCCTTCACAAACACAAACAGGGCTGAAAACAGCAGTGTTTTATGAATTCGCCCATCACGGAGGAGCATCTTGAGAGCATTATTTCATCCTATAGAAGTGAGCGCTAAGGGAATTAGTTTAGTGGGAATGAGTGGGGGGATTTTGATAGCTACCTGCCAGGAGGCACCCAGCCCCTCTTTCGACCTGCCCCACCATCGCCGCCGCCGCCGCTGCATTATCTGTGTCTGCTGTTCTCTGAGAGCACTGTACTCCTCCGTGCCAAAGCGAAAGGTCCTCTCACCGCTGACAGCTTTGCTATTTAAGACTGGGATGGCCCTCTACTCCAGATTGTAAGAGCGCTTGAAGAAGCGTATTACTCTCCTGATACTTCATTAATCTCCATCAAACGCTGCGACTCTGCCACAGCTGACAGCGGGGACAAAGCGGGCCGCTGCTCCACTCCCCGCTCAGATAATGCATGTTTTACAGTAGCCCAGATGTCCACACTCAATAAAACATTGGAGAGAAGCAGGCGCCGTGTGTTTAGGGATGTCTGTATTGACTGGCTGCTGTGTGGGAACGGTGATATGGGGAACCTGCTGTTCTCTGATTACAGAATTAAAAGACTGGCCTGACAGAGGGACACAGAGAATAGTATCTGTGCAGGGATTTCACCACTGCATCCTGTCCTGATTATCTCCTGTAGGAGGAACTGTTTCTGAATTAACCTTTATTTGCCTTTTTTGGTCAGGTGTTTTGCAAAGGATACACATGAGCACTGCTATTTTCACACACTATTTTTTTTTTTTGCTAAATGATTTAATCCCCTGGTCACAATTATGACAGAAATGCAATTTAGAGTTTGTAACTCAAACCACTCCAAATATGACCCAGATCACCCAGAACTGAAGTTTTCCTTAATGTTTAAAAAACACTTATCAAGGAAAAACAAGTTTCAGCCGAAATCAACCAACAGGAATGAAAATTGGTGGGCAGGTGCGACATTGTGACACATCTGAATGATTCAAGTTTCACGCTCAGCCGCGCATGTGACGTAAGCAAGGATGGTGGACATAGTGATAGTGCGATCATCCTGTTAGTGCCAGCATCTTTGGCAGATGACTGCAGGACTGCATGCACGCAGACTGCTACGACAGCTGCCCTTAACACCACATCAATGACGCCAACGACTGCATTGGTGTCGTGCCAGACTATCATGAAGATGGCAGCTGGTCATCTTCAGTAATGAGTCCTGCTTTTGTCTTGGTGAAAACGACCAACGAATCTGTGTGTGGAGGCCCTGTGGTCAGCACCAGGAGGAACAATTTGTTGTTACTCATCACACATCCAGAAGGCCTGGTACCACTCCACTTCCACCCCTACTGCAAAATCTGCAGGAACTGTGTAAGAATATTCAAGCTGCATGGGATGGATTATTGCAGGACACCATTAGGAACCGCTACAACTCCATGCCATGACATCTGGCATGGTGGCCAAACAACATGCTGAGAGACACTGTTCTGTATGTGTAGCTCATTAAATATTGCCCATATCAGTCTAAATTTATTGTTCCTGGTACCCTTCCTGGTCCCTTCATCTTTATTCTGAATAGCATTACAATCCAGCACTTGCTTCTGAATGCACCCGTTCCCACTGAAGTTATAAGCAGTGTTCCAGCCTGGACTGCTTTTTGAATGAGGGTGCCATACAGGACCGCTAATCAGAGGTTATTTATGTGTATCAGTTGACAGGACATGGTAACAAATACACCAATTCTAAAGGGTTAACAGATGTAAAAATAAGTTCCACTTTATTTGTCTCGTCTATAACACCCTCTCTGTGTGTAACTTTCTCCTCGAACGGCTGCACAGCTTTGTTGTTGTTGACTTTTTTGTTGTTGTTGAAAGTAAGTTACTCTATACCTGTGTGTTTCTACAATGGCCACATAGAACTGATAGAACTTATAACTGCACTATGTAAGACTTCTGTGTTAAAACTGGTGAATGTTACTGCATTAAAAGTCAGGAGAAAAACAACAGAAAGGTTTTAACCTGTTTGAGCCTGCTGCCAGAACTGAGCTGTATAACACAGTAACAACATTTTGCACCAAAAGATGCAAATGTGATGTCAGGTGTTTTCCAGCCCGAATTCTGTGTATTTGCCTCTTACATTCCTCTTACATTCCTACACTGTAGCTATACAATAACTAAAGTATTTTTTTAACTAGACAATTAGCACCTAATTTTTTGTCAAGTACAACTTGTCACCATTTTATTTACAACTTGTTATTGCGCTAACTTTTAACTTATAATTTAGTATAATAATTTAGCTCTGTTTAGTGTATATCTAAATGATATTAAATTGAATGTAAGGATATTTAACCCTTTGAAGTATATACAATACTGTGTTACTTTAGCTTTACTTTACTTTAAGTAAGTAAGCTTCGCTACTTAACACAGTCGCATAAAACCACTTGACACTACATTGTTTCATAACACGGTTCATAACCCTTGAAGTACATAGATTAAAACTACAATGCAGGTAACAGACACACCCATCCCCTCCCCCTTCCCTTTTTACTACCATGACCAAAGATGTTATGTAGCATCTTTAACGGGACAAAAACCTCATATTAATCATATTTATGTTTGTGAGAAATGTAATGTAATGACTATGCATTAAATATCCTTTTAATTCTCGACTATTAAAACTGATATACCTAAAATATGACATTAATAACCACCATGTAAAGCTGCTTTGCTTGATATTTATACTGTGTTTTTATACAGTGTGTTTATACTGTACATGGTTCATTGTTGTTATGTTTGTCTAGCTGCAGTATTTCTGAACTGTTTTGCTAGCTATTTGATTGTTAGATAAAATACCAATAAACAGATGGTTAAAATAATAACAATCTAATGTTTGTGAGACTTTTTTCAGAAGCTGTTAAACACTTTATTAAACATTTCTAAAACACAGAACTAGAGCCCTGTATGTCTTTAAACCTTATAGCTTTCCATTATCATAAACTCTACTGGGTTGAATATCCTTTTTGATTTTTCACATGTTGAAGGATGGAATGAGGTTGTATAGAGAGATTGTGGAGTGTGTGTGTGTGCGCACATGGGTGTGTGTGTGTGAGAGAGAGAAAGAGAGAGAGTCATTTACGTGTGTGTAATGGCATGGCGATGGCTGTAAGGCGAGATTGCGTTCTCTGCAGGAGTTCGAATAGAGAGGCGATCGCTCCTCGTCTCACAACACTTCTCTCCAAGACACAGCAAATCACTCCTTTCACTCCGACTAGAAATTGAATAAAAATTGTCATCTTTACTTGTATTTACGAGACAAAAGTCTGTGTTGATTCTGTCTAGTGTAGTGTTCACCGCTGAAATTGCACTCTAAGATGCTGGAAATGAAACGACTTTCCATTTCTGCTGCAGTACTTCAGTATGTGATAGGCTAGAAAATATGCTTGATAAGATGTGAGAGTTGATAGAATATTATAAATTGTAGTGGTTTACATGTTTTGATTGTGGGTCATGTTGAGAGATATCTATATTTACTCCACAGGAAGTCTACACATCCATACATAGTGAATGTGTCTGGTTCATACTTTCACACGCAAACCATTCGATGATTTCAGCAATCCTGCAAACCGTTTGGATTTTTTTTGCAAAGTAATCACAATCTACATCAGGGAAAAAAGACAGCCAAGTTTAATAGTCTCAGGTCGGCCTAACTCTCCAGTCCTTTCGTTGTATTAGTTTCTTCTGGTCTACTGTACACATAGAGGATTCGCATATAAGACGACTAGAAAGCCCAGACCAAAAAAAAAAAAAGAAGAGGACAGCAATATGATTTGCATCGCTCATATTTACATGAAGGGAATGTGTTACATTGTTGCTTGTTTATTGGCTAAAAGAAGGATTGTGGTTTCGCCCATTTAGGAAGTTCCATGTAGCGAAAGTGGGGCTTTGGATTTCTCTTTCTTTTCTTTTCATGTATGAGCCTTAGTGGCGTTGGCCAAGCCTGAAACCCATTATTGAGGCCTTCTCGTCAGACTTAAATGGGCTGGGACTGACAAGTTGTTTTCTGTGGTTTGACTTCAGTGTTTTGTTTGTCATACAGTCACTAACATTTTTGGAGCCGTAATAAAGTTATTTAGAACTATGCAGATGTACTTCATAAGACAAAACATCATAAAACTCTGGTATTTCATCATGTCAGAGGCACAAAGATGGCTTGGACTGAATGCCAGCAGGCTGACTCTAAAGTCACCAGAGAGGAATCCATGTGATTCTGCTTTGCTAAATGAACTACACATCTGCAAAGCTCCAGCTTTGTCTCTCGTTCTCAGCTGTTTTCATCAGATTTCTGCGTCATTGTAACAGATTTGTGAAATGAAGGATTAGAGGATATCAAAGGCTGATTAGTGGCTGGTTTGGGCTCTCTGTGTCTCTGCTACAAATGCACTGTCAGTGTCATCAATCAAATGGTGCCACTCCGCCCAGAGGCAAACCACAATGGCTCCACACCAAGACAGGCAGAAGAAATAAAGAGCTTAGCCCATAAAAGCCAGAAAATCCTTCCATAATAAATCAGAATAGTGCAGTGTTAACCCTGAGGAACTTGGAAAAATGCAAACATCTCTGATATTGAAATGGCATAAATAGGAATAAACTGTGACACTAGCGACATCTTTTTAGAATAAATGATGAACAAGCTTGGAAAGACAGTGATATACACTGATCAGTCAAAACTTTAAAACCACGTACTGTCCTTTTAGTATCTCCTATAGGTTAACTTTGTTTTTTTACTATTACAGACTGTAGTCCACCTGACACTCTGCATCATTTGTATTTCCCTTTTTCTCAGACTCCCACAACAGCAGGTATTATGTGGTTTATGGATCATTCTTAGCACTCCAGTAACACTGACGTGGTAGTGGTGTGTTACTGTGTGTTAAGCTGGTACGTGTGGATCAGACACAGCAATACTACTACACTTTTTGAACGCTGTGTCCCCTTACTGTCTGCACTATAAGACACTCCTACTTTATTGGTCCACCTTGAAGATCTGCGAAGTCTGATACGATAACACATCTGTTGCAGCACAGTTTATGTTAGTCATCCTCTAGTCCTTAATCAGTGGTTGCAGAACGCTGCCCACAGTTTGCCACTGGACACCCCCTCGGCTAAACTGCGAGGCGATACATTCTGTAAAATAGTAGCGTTTACTTGGAGGAATGGTGAAACCAGGGACAAAACAAGCGATTATCTGTTTAAAGTGAAGGCAGCTGGGTTTGACAATTCATCCAAATTACCAAAGGACCAGTGGTCCATGGACATTGACATGTGGCTATGAATCTGACATTTATTCCTGACATATGTGTAGATCTAATTAATCTTAAAGACAGAGAAACACACTCAGCAAAGGCATATAAAAAGGCAGACTAAGGACTTGACACATGGTTGTATTTCAGGACAGGATCTGTTGGTGAAATTAAATGACAAGGATTTGCACATATTATTTGTACTTTACTCTGACAGCTATGCCTACTGTGTTTGTAACTTGTTAAAAATCTGAAGTCCTATGTGACTAAAGTACTTGATATGATAAATTAAGGGGGAAGTTTTTTTCCCTTTTTTTTTTTAAGATATCAATTTCATATTTAAACACTGTTCAAGTTTCAAAACATACTGTTCACTCCTCAGCCCATGTGGTCCATATTAGAAACTTTACATTTGTTTTAAAAAAGGGACACATTTATACATCCCATTACCTACATTTGGCCTACAGGAATTTAGCCCGGCCTATTTAGTTTAAGAGATGAAGAGTATTGCCGTCTGTAGTGCTTTTTTGTAGTAAGTGTGACAAAAGCCATTTAGAACTCAGACAGAACTCATTGATTCATTCAATGATCTTTAAAACACAGCAACAAAAATAGCCACTTCTACAGGATGCTGAGAGGTTGGGAAAACTGTCATAAAAAATGGAAGTTTATTGGTACGTAAACACATGCAAATTACATACAAAAAATACAAAGCTAAGTCCTGAAATTACATATCATTATCCAACCTATATCAACTTTTCTACCCCACTGTTGATACAACAGCAGCAATACTGTGTGCACCCCAACTTGCTGGATTCACAGAAAACCCAACTCTTTACTAAACAACACCACAGTTCAAAAAGCACGTGTCTGCCCAGCAAAGAGAACAGAAGTTAAAATTAGACAAATTAAGAAAAACGACACAACAAACATAGGCTAAAATATAGTTTCTTGGCCGGCATGAAAAATATTAATGGATCATTAATGCCCCATCCTTGAAGACATGAAGTAGAGGAATTAGATGTTTGCTACATGTTTTTACAGAGCTCATATCAGCTCTTGTAGTTAAATACCTATATAAGTACAAAGTCTGCTAACCACTGTTGAGTTATTCTCATCTTCACAGATCCCCCAGATACATGCAGCTGGAGCTTCCAAATTAAACACCGGGCCACAAATAATGAACTGAAGACCTGAAGTAAGGATGCTAAGCAGTGATTGATTAATAATATTCTTACCCCCTTTGATCAGGTAGGCTAGTGATCCATCTCATCCAGCCCAGGCCCACCAAGACCTACCAGAGGTTCCTCCTCTGTATTTAATTAAACTTACTTTATGGACTTATGGGTTGACTGATTTCTTCACATTTACGCTCAGGAAAGTTCAATGAACATATGGGCCAAAGGACTTCACATATCTCACATACAGAAATGAATGGGTAAATAAAACAATCTATATACAGCACTAAGGACACCTATCCATTATATGATGAATTAAATGGAAAAGAACAAGTTTATATTATGGCTATGCTGTAGCTGCTATGTTTGTAAGAATGCATAAAAATGTATTTATTGTCCTTTTGAAGTAAGAAAAGACTACAAAAACCTAAATAGCTACTCCATAACTTCTCACACAGTATACAGACTTGAAGAGTCACTTTGAATGTCAGTATCTATACTTCAATACTGCCCTTATTGTGGCCATTTTACTGGCATGTCACTGAGACACATTTCATATTCCAGCCACACTTTGCCCAGTGGTAACCTACTGTTTGGAAACCTCCCAGTGAGGCTCCATTTCCCCCAGCCTACAGGAATCTCCAGCCAGACCAGCTCTCTCCATGTGGTCCCCCACCACACATCAGCCCCAGCTAGTGCCTCTGTCAATATGTTAATGTGACACTTTTGCAGAGTTACTTGGTCAGCAGGCCCCGCTATTTTCACTGCCGCTCACAGCGCACACCATACCACTGCACTCCACAAAACACCTGACAATGACTGATTTCCCTCCACAAGCCAAAAATGTAGATTACTGAAATAAATCATAGGATTTATATTCAGTGGCTTTGAAATAGTTCTGTCTCGTCCATTTGGAGGCGTGCAATCTTGATTCATCAGAGAAACCAATTTTACACATATCTGTACGTAGAAGTTAGCGGACACAACCTTGGCACGTTTTGTGACACTTGTGTTACCTTATTCTAACTCCTACAAAGCCCACCAGATAAAGCAATTGTTTCACACATCCTTCCTTTTGCTGCCAGCGAGTTGACTCATGTCATTCCCAGCTGGAGTTATTGAGGCTGAATCAGTCAATACCACCAATACAATCACATGTTCAACATTTCTGCTCTGATTGTCAGATGATTGCAGATGACACTGGTCTGCAAACTGGTTCATCGACTTCAGAATACATCCTCTCACATACCAAATCTGATGGGAAAGCGCGGCAATTAACTCCTTGTCTCTACCTAAAGATATAAGGCTAAGCATCCCACAGCTGCATTTTGCTTTTCCATTTGCGCATGGGGTCTTTGTGTGGAAGATTGCTGGCAAGTTTGCTCCTGAGCAAAGCTAAGGTGAGTGAGAGAGGCACAGCTGTGAAGCATTCTAAAGGCTCCGTCTGCCAGCCTGTGTTTACCTGACACTTGGACTGACAGCAGAGTGATTGGAAATATCCACCATTCACTGGCGCGAGCCCCTGAGTGCAGGGAAAGTGCTTTTGTAGTCTGGCTGTAATGGCTCAAGTTTGAATTGAAGGTTGAAGGAAAATGCTGCACTCTGGCCACTCTCAGGGAGGAGCTGACACAGTGGAAATGATGCAGGAACAGTCAGAGTCTCAGAGCAGGAGCACACTGAACGTTTCTGAGCTGTTATCTCAATGCACTCTTTCTAATCTTTTAGCATTTATAGGAGCAACACCACCTCTATGGGTGATGTCCTATACACATGTATCCCCTTTTGAGACATGGAACAATACAAGGTGTAGGAGAGAAGAGAATACAACTTCAAGATTTTGTATTTTTGCTAAATTATATTACACATAACTGAGCAACATTCATTATTCCTTATTAAACAATCTCTGCTTGTTTGCAGCACATAACTGTAATAAAACTTTAATAAAAGTAACTGTGTTCTAGCCTGGTTATACTGGGATAAAATAATGCTACAAGCAACAAGAGGATGTTTTAAATAATAAATGTCTGTGACTAATACACAAAATTCAGCAATTTATAAATGCAGATGGAAGAAAAAGTTTCTTTTGTGATATACAACAGGTCTTCAGAGTGAATTCTGAGAAATGGTTACCAGATAGAAATCAAACTCATATTGATACTGTTCATTTTATTGGCTACACTTGCAGACAATTATTGGCTAACAATTTGTGGAGTTTGTTCCTCAGGCCTGTTGTTTGAGGGACTGATTATTCTCAGCACTTTCAGTGACACTGTCACTACTGGACTGAGATTTGTCCACCAACCAAAACTATCCAGTCAAACTATCCTATGGCCACTGATGAAAGACTAAAGGATGACCCAACAAACTGTGCAGCAACAGATGAGCTATCGTTTCTGCCTTTACATCTACAAAGTGGACCAACAAGGTAGGAGTGTCTTATAGAGTGAACAATGAGTGAACACGGTGTTTAAACCTTACACTGCTGTATCTGATTGACTTAAAGAAATCCACAAAAACGTCTGGGTTATTATGCTTTTAAACTGTGGAACTCAATTCCACCTTTTATTAGACGGTCAAGTTCAGCTCAAATTATACAGAAGCTGACTTAACATTCAACTAGAATTTAATTACTTTTTATTGTGTCTTATTATAGGATTTTACATTAATATTGATAGTTTCTTCTATTAGTGTTAAGCTTTATATTTTGTCTGTAAAGTACTTCTATAAATAACGTATTTGTAATTATTAAGATGCATATGAAGACATTGTATTTGCTCATTTACTTTTTTCTGCACTTAAGCGTACGTTATAACACGTAACCAGTACCCCCATGTGCATGAAGTCTATATTTTAAAAATTTACCTTAAAAATACATTATGAATTAATTAACAGCAGATCAGCTCACCATTTCTCAATGACGAGCTAAAGAGTGCTTCAGCCAGTGCTGCATTTTGAATACAGGGCGTCTTCCTACCACATTAGCATGTTTATTTGCATCTCAACTGGTCATAAACCAGCTTCTTAGGTGGCCAGGCTTATCTCTATACACAATCTCTGGTGCAGTTTCACTCGTGATTTAGAGTCAGAAACTTTAACTGAGTTTGTTAAGGTTAAGGGACTCCTGGCCTCTAACATACCGTATTTTGGTGTTTATGATACAAATGAATTCAGATGAATTAATTTATGCAAGATGCTTTCTGTAATTTATTTAAACATTAAACGAACACAGACATTCCTTAATCACTCATTTAACTTAAAAAAAAAAATCTTAATGAAAATACATAAAACCCTCTTCTGTCTGTGGTTAGCAAATAAAATAAGAACCAGATTATCCTGGGATCTAAACAGCTGTACAATAGACCAAGGGGAACAATACTTCACTATTGCAATAGTTCATCATTGCTGCCAGACATTTCAGTCGACTACGCAATGCAAATCTACGTTTTGCTGTTTCATAATACAGTACGACCTCCGAGGTCTGTAACGCGTAATTGGTCTACGTCAGTATTAAAGTTTTACAGGATAAAACTGTATGCTAGAGGATTAGGGCATAATGTATATGACATTGGATGCTGTGGTGTTCAACCCGACAGATCAGGTTTGCAGACTGATAAAACAACGTTGAGCGCCTTTGCTAATGTTAGCATGCTGCTACTGGAGCTACACAACAAACAAACGGGATGAAAATGAAAGAGCTCTGTGTTATGGATAAACTGTGATCTAAAATGCAGTCGACATTAGATCTCCATGCTCCAAAACATGCTGTTTAAACAAACGGGAGGACAAATGCCAAATGATTTAACTTAAAACATTTATAGGTCAACATTTTAACTCCTTTTTCCGGCCAAGCTCAGTGTTTCAGGAAGAGGGAAATAGCGTTGTCAGGAAATGATTGACGTGTAGCTTGCCCAATCAAAAGAGGATGTGTCGAATACTGCAGCCAATGACGTTGAAGAAGGACGGCGGGACATCCTGTGCGTGACGCAACTTTCACAGTCAACACTGGAAGCCCCACCTTTTGTGTTTCCCGCACCGTCAATCAAAATAGAAAAAATAGGCTCGAATCACCGATCGCAGCCCGCCTCCGAGTAATATAATCATGTTTGGCGTGTAATTAAGCCGATATTTTTTCTATTAAAGTTATTCACGCAATGACTGGTATGTAACATTCAACACATTTTCCATTAGGCGCTTTCCGTAGCTCTGGCTGAGCTAAGCTAATGCTAAGTATGCAGGCTGGGTTTGCTAATCTATCTGTGCTAACTGTTAACATTAGCTAGGTTAGCCGGCTCCGGAGTCGCCAATTCGTGCGCAGATTCTCTTTGTCGAGTTCGTTTAGGCTCTCTTTGTTGTGATGCAGCGGTGTGGAGAGTAGAGCTGGTGTGTGGCCGACTGAGCTGTTTTGCTTCGTTCCTCTGTTTCTGTTGCCTTTTCTCCAGCGACTGAACAGCCTGTGAATCGAGAGGAAATGGCTGCCTTAGACGTGGACAGCAGTCAAAGCGAGCTTCCGCAGCAAGATGGTAGCAGGGGAGACCAGGTACTGTTTTCCGTTTCGTCTCTTTCGCTCCTCGGGCAGGTTTGTTGGAGCTAAAATGCATGGTGCTTTGTGAAGTTCACACGTTTTTAAAATTGTTGTGGAAAAAAAGTGGTACTTCCTGTGTGGCTCCGCACTAACGGCCACCCACTTTCCCTGTGTTTAAACCCGCCCATTGTGGGTAGGACACGCAGCCGTCACCGCTCGCGCTGCTGGCAGCGACCTGCAGCGAGCTCGGCTCGCCGGCCTCCGAGAGGGAGAACGGCGCTGCCGCTGCTGTGGTAAGTCACCGCCTCCGCTGCTAAAGATGAGTCTAGTGCAAAATCAGCCACCCAGTTTTTCTGTGCTCATTTGAATTGGAAAACATATCCGTTACCATCCTTAACCATTCAGCCATGTATATGTTTAGTTTCCAGTCATGAAAATGTGCTTCATGTATACAGTGTTACGGCTACATACACACACCGGGTTTTGAACTGCTTTTGGGTTGTAGTCAACCCACTGCAGGCCTTCTGAAGTCACAGTATACTCTCTATAGTGTCATGTTATAAAGAGATGAATTATTGGCTGACTTTAACACCGTGTGAATCAAAAACCACCATGTTGTAAACAGAACAGATTTGCTCATTTCATTCATTTTAACCACGTATACATTACTTGATTAGCCTAATTATCTTGTAAGCTGTGCTAATGTCAAATAGTCTTGGACCTTTCTGTTGCAACACAGTGACATTTCCACCTTTGTAACACCGTATCATGTTCTTTCCATAGGCAGCAGACCATACATCAGAGCAGTTAACCGGCACATCAGAACGATGGGATGGAACCAAGGATGAGTCAGGCATTGTGCAGCTACCTGGCACAGGCATAGTCACTTCCAATGGACAGTATGTTCTTCCTCTTCAGGGCCTGCAAGGCCTTCAGAGCCAACCCATCTTGCTAACATCAGGGACAGACACCTCCGCCAACTCAGTGCCTAACATCCAGTACCAGGTTATCCCTCAAATCCAGACGGCAGATGGACAGCTGAGCTTCTCCACTTCCACGGTGGAGGGTGCCTCACTGACTCAGGATGCTTCGGGGCAAATCCAGATTCTCCCTGATGGCTCTCAGACCATCAGTGTAGCTGGTACTGCATCTGCCAGCATACTCAGCAACAGCCAGAACCTCATGGCCCAGGCTGGCCATGTCCAGCAGATCCAGGGTGTCACTTTGGGAAGTTCGACTTTTAACACCCAGGGGCAGGTGGTTGCTAACGTGCCTGTGGGGTTGCCTGGTAATATTACCTTTGTGCCCATTAACAGTGTAGATTTGGACTCCCTGGGACTGTCTGGGGCCCAGACAATAGCCACAGGGGTGACTGCTGATGGACAGCTAATCATGACCAATCAGACAATGGAAAACTCTGGAGGTTCAGAGAAAGCAGGGGAGCAGCTATCACAGCAAACGCTAGTGGTGAACAACACTAATGCGACAACAGACATGTTTGTGCCTACCACATCCTCCTCCAACTCTTCACAGATGCCCACCAGCACGATAGATGGAACAGGCGTGCTGACCCAGGCCTCGGCAGTGTCCGAGCAGACAGAGGGCTACCTCTCCCAGGGCCAGGTGTCAGCAGGGCAGCAGGTGATCCAGCTGCAGCAGGTGCCTCTTCAGACCAGTGACGGGCAAGTGGTCCAGCAGCAGATATCTGCTCAGGGCCAACAGCCTTTACAGAACGTACAGCTCATAAACCCAGGGACCTTCCTCATTCAGGCACAGACAGTCACACCATCAGGGCAGATTCAGTGGCAGACCTTCCAGGTAAAGTATGGTGTGGATTGACAGCATTGGTGACCATTACTGTATTAGCGATGATTCATCTATTAGTGTCTGTTATTTGTTATGTGACATTAGTTATGTTAACTTTCACTTTCTTATGGTGTAAATAATCAAGTTCTTTATCCTGACATGATTTTGCAAATTTGACTTGCTGTAGCTAAAATCAAATGTACTTCTTTATCAATAAAATATCTAATTTTACTGCATTTCTGTAGGTTCAAGGTATTCAGAATCTCCAGAACTTGCAGCTACAAGCAGCGCCAGCTCAGCAGATCACTTTAGCCCCAGTGCAAACGCTATCTCTTGGGCAGGGGGCTTCACTGAGCTCCACTCCTGTTAGCATCAGCACCGGACAGATCCCAAACCTTCAGACGGTCACAGTTAACTCAGTGGGCCAGGCAGGGATCCATCTCCATCAGTCTGAGGACACAGACAGCCCTGGAGGTAATACTGCTACTACACAGCAAACATTGATGATGAAATCTCTATGCCTAAAATGGTTAGATATGTCCACAATGGGATTCTTTTTAAAAGGGACAGTCTTTAAAGTGACCTGATTTTTTTTCCTGGTTACTTTATGCCCCTGGTCATATTAAGCATGATTAATAAATTTTTTGTAATTAAAATATTTTTTTCTGCATCTTAAATGTTCTCTGAGATTTCACTAGTTACCTTATACCAATAAAAAGAGGGAAACAATACCAATGTTTCATGTTCTAATCCCATCGCCCTTTACTGTCATTCGGAATGATTAGATTAGAAAGAATCTAGACGTTTTCACCTGGAAATGCATCATTGTACAGAAACAATATGTGCCAGATTACCCTTTGACTTAAACGTCTACAAATTATGATGTGATCGAAGAATAAGGATGGAATATTTGTGACTGAGTGTGACGGAGTCCGGTTTATATGAAAACATATATTTCTCTGTTTTATTTTGGTTGCAAGTTATGACTAGTTGCATTATGGCTAAATATATTATTCTTGCTCTGTTTAGATATCCACATAAAGGAGGAGCCAGACTCAGAAGAGTGGTCTCTAGGTGGTGACTCCACTCTGAATACTAATGATCTGTCTCATCTTCGGGTGAGATTGGTGGAAGAGGAGATGGAGGGGTTGGGCCAGGAGGGCAAACGTCTGCGCAGGGTCGCATGCACCTGCCCTAACTGCAAAGAGGGCGGTGGGAGGTAACACTTGCAGACTTTATGTCCAGAAATGCTAAAAAAAAAAAACATGATATTTCACGCTTCAAGATTCAGTTACAAAAAAGGAAGAGTTCCCTGATAAGTTGTACTGTCAATTTTTTCTAGATCTTTTAAATTCTTGCCAGCAATTTTCATCTCTGACATTAAGTACAATTTCAGTCAAGGCACAATTCACTTACCGTCAGAGGGCAGCTTCTTTTTTAAAGTGTTCATTGCAGGGGTCACATTTACCTTGTGATATCTTACACAGCTACACTTCGCTGCTACTCTGGCTTTCAGCTGCAGCCTTTCTTCGTGTGTGATAAACCACCATAAGAGTGAAGTGCACCCTGTTTGTGGTCTTGCACAATGTAGTGGTTAGGATCTCATACTTGTGCTTCAGCAGTGTACAAATGAATAGAAGTGAAAGAAGCTGTTTACAGCCCTAAAATCTGGAGTGGGAAGTGAAGGATTCTGTTTTTGTCTATTAGATTTCTTGATGTGGCTGTATGTTTTACTCAATCCGTAAAATAAATGAAGTGAAATGAGTAGATTATGATGCCGTGTAATACTAATGCATGAATGTTGTGCTGTAGGGGTTCTAACATGGGGAAGAAGAAGCAGCATGTGTGTCACATAGCAGGCTGTGGGAAAGTGTATGGGAAGACGTCCCACCTGCGAGCCCATTTGCGCTGGCATTCGGGAGAAAGACCGTTTGTTTGCAACTGGATGTTCTGTGGCAAGAGATTCACACGGAGTGATGAACTCCAGAGACATCGAAGAACTCATACGGGTACTTGCAAGCATGCGCACACACAACTCTTGAACTACAGTTTAACACTGATGTGTACTAACAATGTTTTGTGCACTGTGCTGATATTTGTTGTTTGTTCATACTGACATGAGAGGATTTGTGGGTTTGCGAAGTTCATTTAGCTATGTCTCATCGTGGTCTGTGATTTTTCTGTAATCATGCACTGAAATGTGAAATTTATATTTCATTTACTTTTTTCTTCTTTCCTCTCAAATAGCAATATAGCGATATAGGTACCGCAGTCTAAGTATTTGTGAAGGGTTTAGATTAAGCGAGACTCGATCATGTTGGGTTTCCAGAAATCATATTCCACCAGAAATGTTAAAAATATCCTTATTTAGTTATTTATGTGCTTATAAATGTATGCTAATATATGTGATTGCCCTCTTCCTAGAATATGTCCTATTTTTTTCTCCCGTCAATTTAATCAGACTTAAGTATATTGTTTGTAATGCAGTCTTGTTGTTTGTGTGGCAGGGGAGAAGAAGTTTGTATGTCCACAGTGCTCCAAACGTTTCATGCGCAGTGATCACCTGGCCAAGCACATAAAGACACATCAGAATAAAAAGGGAGGAGGTGGCACAGTAGTGGACACTGCCTCATCTGACAGCATCATCACTTCAGGCGGTACCACGCTCATCCTCACCAACATTCAGCCAGGTGCTGTGCAGGGCCTTGCTACGGTTAACGCCACTGTCAATACGTCCAACTCGCAGGATCTGCTGACTACAGCAGAGATCCCCCTGCAGGTAGTCACCGTCTCAGCCAGTGAAGCCACTGAGTGACACAGAGGAGCTGGGTAACCAAAGGGGAGGATGTGGTAGACTCTAAAGGAAGGAACCACTCTGTAGGGATGCAACTGAACACTTTATTTGGCTGCCAAGATTCAGTGGCTTCCTTTTTCCTTTCCATTATCCTCTTCAATTTCTCCCTCCTGGACCATGACCATAGACTGCCCTCTCCCACATTTTTTCTGCTTTTTATACCCATACAGATTATTCTCATTTACGTAAATCTAAACATTTACGTAAATGCATATATATATATACATATATACATATATATATTTTACAAATATAGAATATTGATTTATGTTTGTCCGCAGTCTTTTTACGGTGAGAGTGGAGCAGAAGAGAATTGTTTAATGTGGTTCCCATATAAAAACACTGAAATGCCTTATTTTGTATCATACTTTGTTGTGTACAAAAGTAGAGTTGCTGATGAGTTGTAAAGCGACTGTTTCAATGTGTATGTGTCTGAATGGGAGTGGTCTTTATTAAGGAAGCTGCAGATCCAGTAAATGGGTAAGATGGTAATCTAATGTTGTGATTAGGTTAGGTGTTTGGCATTAGGTGGTCACATGATAAGGGAGGTTAGTCAATGTACAACATGAATGATTGCTAGAATGAAGTGTGCCACTGGCCATTATGAAGTTCTTCATGTCCAAATGTGTCTTTAGCTGTTGCTGATGCTTTTCTCTGAAAAAATGCATACATTATTTCTTTTACGTGGTCCTTTTGTTTAAATCAAGGCTTTGCCAGGCTCCCTCTCTAAGCTAAAGCATTGAGCAGAAATTTGCAGGTGGCAAAACAACAACAAAAAAAACAATCAATGTAATTAAAAGCTGTTTCTTTTCTTGAACCTCTTACAGCTGATCCAATGTTATGCATTTGTTGTCAAGTCTTTTTGAGCAAGAAAATATTTATATGAGGCTTTGCATAGTAAACTGGTTTTGTGGTGTCTACATCTCTTGAATGAACTTTTAAATTTTTTTAAATATGTATAATTATTCCAATATGTCTCTTTTATAAGAGTGAACTATCTAAACTGAGTCCTAATCTGAGTCATTGATATAAAATGGTCAGATCTGTGTTTTTGAAATCAGACATTTCACAGTGTTTGGTTGCATGAATCTGGGATTTTTATTATTATTATTATTATTATTTTTGGACATGTCTGGCATTTCTGGGTTCTGTGTGTGTGTGTGTGCGGGTGGGCGTGCATGTGTGTACAGGTGTGCCACATTCTTATCAGGTAGGGGTACTGCATTACAAGGCCATTAAGATGGCGGTGTTCAAGCAGTTTGGACCAAATTCAATCACATCACTCTCAAAGTGCTTACAGATATGTGGATTGAATTAATACTTCTAACCACCATCTAACAAGCAAAGAGTGTTCACTATGTTCTTTAGGTCAATCTGTTCTGTACAGGAAGTGTGGCATTTTTATCCTACTGTATTAGGATCTTTAGATTGACACATGGTTCTAAAGTGGTTTTGCGTAATTTCATTGAATGAGGTCAGAGTCAGCGGTTTTGACCTTGCTCTGAACACACATTATGTGAGGAAGAGGCAGGCACATCTAAGATGCAGTAGCGAGAGGAAAATAAATTGTCCTTTTCACATAACACTTGTTCATTATACTCAGTTTGATAAGAAAAAAAACTTTTGTAAAAATGATGTGAATCTTTTATATACTTTCCCAGATTGCTGAAGGACGTGTGTCTCCATATGCAGTTTGGTCTTCAAGTGATGGTGTAGGATTATTTTCCCCTTCATCTGTAGGGTTGTTTTGCACTTTCATATGACGGATGATTTCACGTAATCGAGAAATATGAATTTTGAGTTCTGTTGCCAGTCTGTTTTTGGTTATTAAAAACAAGAAGCCTAAACATACATTCAATGATCCAAACTGAAGTACCCAACTTTGTCGAAATGGAAATTGTCATTACTAAATTGTAATTGATGAAACACTATTTTGTTTTCTGAATTAATGATTGTTTTCTTCTTCAAATTTGCTGATATTTTTAATATGATGCCCTAGTTTGTGATGTCAAATCTGATTTTGTTCATTATATATAGCATTGTAACATGTCTCTTGTATTTTTATTTGGTGTTTTTCCAAAAAGCTTCAAACTATTGTACAATGCCCACTTTTGAGGGCAGCTTTTTATTTCACACTAAAATGACTAAACAGAGCTCTGGGTGTCAACTCTCCTAATTTCTGGCCAGTTTGCTGATGTGTATGTTCTCCATGGCTATATTATTTGGTTAATGTTAGTGGTTTAGGGGTTTAAAACATCATTTTCAAACCTCTGACCCCAAAACAGTTGGGACAGTATATGAAACGTTAATAAAAACAGAACGTTTGACCTGTATTTAATGAAAACTGTACAAGACACGATACTTAATGGTTTACCTCATTAGCTCCATTGTTATTTTGTAAATCTTGCTCATTCCTAAGTTTATTCCTTCAGCATGTATCAAAAAATGGGACGGTGTTTTTCCCCAAAAACTGTTTTAGTATAAACAAAGCTTCCAGGAAAAAGTGTCCTTTATGAGCCATGAATGATGGGACTCACCATTATAACTAAAAAGCAACATTCTTAAACACCTCACATCAAGGGTTTTAGGCATTTAGCCATCTACAGTGCTTAATATTACTACAAGGTTCAGAGAAATCTGTGTGTAGTTTGCAAGGCTGAATTTAAGATGTGATCCCTCAGAGGATGCAGTGTTAAGCATGTGTTAAAACTTTCATTTTTATAGTAATCATAAACACTGTATTCTCTGAGCCAAATAATAAAAGTACCATCCCGATTTTTGGGAGTGTAAAGTTGAAAAGCCAGGCACTTTAATGGCATGGATAACCACTGCAAATGAAGGCACCATCAACACCGAAAGATATATGACATGAACGGTTGGAGTAGCATGTATCTTCTATACAACGTGTTTGTTCTTCTGGGACATCCATACTTACATAAACACGAGTCACAATCTGCACAAGCTACAACAGAACAGCCATGACATCAGAGATTGTGGGCTCTAGACTGGCCTGCCTGCAGTCCAGATTCATCTTCCGCTGTGCCACATCATGATGCAAAAAATACAACAAAATCCCTCTGCGTTGTAAAGTTAAAGAAAAACTGGATCAGTGGGGCCTGATTTAGTGTTGCTACAAGGAAAGATGATGTATCAGAGCGCCCCTCTGCAGAGCATGTGTTTTTTCCTCCTGCCTGTGTGTAACTCTTTCTGTCTTTAGCCTATCCCCTATTATGTTTGTGTATGTGTGTGAAACCCCTGGGTGCAGTCCAGCAGGTGTCACTGCAGCCACGGTTGCATAGAGGGAGGTCAGCTGACCCCTGGACCACCTCCTTCACTTGTGGTATGCTCTGATGGTCCTGTTCAATAGGTTTCTTAATGTGTTAGGAGATAATAACACTGATAATGCTGTAGAACATTATGTGCTGTGATGAGGTTAGGAAACAGAGCGATGAAAAACAGTAGTAGAAGCAAATTCAGTTATCTCATATATTAATTTAATATAATGATTGAATCTGTTTTAGATTTTTAATGTTTTAATTTAATATTTTCTGCTAAAATGTGAAACTGCTTTACCACCAATAAGCTTTGTCAGTACTTGTGAAATGTATTTGAATGAATGAATGCATTTATTTCAAATGATGGTCATGGTCTAAAGTCACACATAAGGGTTCTATTATTCAGAAGGTGGTAGGTTCTGTATTACCTGCCTTTCTACGGCCACAGAAAAAATCCCAGACACCAAAACATTGAAATTCCGAACAAAACTCAGCATCACAAACATTTGAAGTTATCTTTTTTTCCCTCTGTGAAGAGGATCGCCTGATTGAAAATGTGACTACTAAAATCTTTTATCTGTCATATCAAAGTGAAAAGCACATGTTCCTGCGTTAAAGTCAATTTGCAATAGATGAGATCCAGAGAAAAGCGAGTGTGTGAACGTTAAGAAAGGACACGTCCATTCCCTGGCACCTTTCATTTGCATAATTTAATGAATTCAATTCATTGTAATGCAATACGGAGAGCACGACGAACATGGAATGACAGTTTGAGTTAATGAAATGTGTTAACGGTATCATCATTTACTTGTATGTTAATTAGTCCAATTAATTTCCAGTGCACGGTAATCTGAATATTGTAATAGCGCTGTGCGGGCCTGCAGGAAGAGGGGGAAAGAAGGGCAGAGATGGAGGAAAGGGCAATTCAGGGTTCATGAATCAAAGCCTTACCTTTCCACTGCATGAACACAGCTATTACTGCAAGGTCTTGCAGGAGTTTCGGCTAACTACACTCCGCCATGGAGTCAGGATTCAGCTCTCCTGAATATGGACAGGCTGTCCTGGCCTTTACCTGCATACTGGCAGATAAGGCTCTAACAAATGCAGTCTGATAGGTGAGTTTTGTGTTGGGAGTTCTTTTTGACCTTGTGTCATGTACAGTGCTTGCTTTTTCTCTCCTGATAGAGGGACAAGGTGCAGAATGCTCTATATTGCCATAAAGGCAGCGCCCGTGGTGCGAGGAGATCGATTTTGGCCCTGCATGGAGCCCTGACCACGCGGCCATACTGATAAGTGGAATTGCTCCAGTGCGGATGGAGGAGGAAAGGGGAGAGTTTCTGCTGGACTGCCCAGATAAAGCCTGCCATCTGGGGCCACTTCTCTCCAGCAGGCCTCCTGGGGGGGAAGGTAGCTGGAACTGCTGTGTAGGTGAGGGCTACACTGCAACTCTCATCACTGTTTGTGTTTGTATTTGTTTGCTTTGATGTTGTTTCTGTTGTTGTTAGACGTGTGTTGATCATTGAATGAGGTTTTAGCACCCGGAAAGAAAAAGTTGAGGATGTTAAAGGCAGGCTGGAACGTCTGCCTTCTGATTGAAGATTACAGTGACAGACTTCTGTCTGTAATTATTGGGGAGGGCACTCCTCTCTCTCATTCATATAAACATTTACATTAGGGCACGGCAGTGGTGCGGTTTCTCAAACCTTGTTGAGATGTTAATGCCTGTATTGCGCTTTGGTGTTTGTAGAAATCAACGGCCAGCCCCTCAAGAGGTCCCAGCACAGGACAGCGTAGGAACACGACAGGTTTTAATTTACAGGGAAAAGGGAATTCAGCGGTCGCAATTTTAGGTGTGATTCGGGATGGAGAGCTATAATTCCAAGTGTTCTCTTGCATCTTCAAGGCTGTATGGGGTTTGTGGAGGAAAATGGCTTTTGCATATTCCTCCTTCGCTGGCGCACTCATCCTGAATTGCACAGTAATTGCACAGTCTTCCACTTTTTTTATTGCAATTCATGTGCAAAATACATAAATAAGATAACTAGGAAGATTCAGGAGACTAGCAGGGAACACATGGTATAATAACATAAAGGCATTTTCTGCTGTATTTGTGACACAATTAGATATTCCTCGGGGAGCTGGGCTTTCTGAGGCTGCCTCGTAATGGGAACAGTTGGTAGAAATGGTGTATTTTATTATCTTTACTTCGGGATTTCACACATAAAAAAACATGAGGCCTCACGTCTCTACCATTTAATCTGCTTGTCTAACTGCTTCACTTTCTCATTCTCCTCTTTTTAAGGCTCTATAGAAGCGTTGAAATATATAGCAGCAATTTTCCAAGATGACCAACATTCAATCAGACTGAAAGAGCCAACAACTTTGCACAGTGAGTCTCAAGAATCATTTAAAATGCCACATTTGTGAGCCATATGAACAGTATTTCATTCCCTGCCATTCAGAAAGCCTCTACTGCCTTGATTAGGCAGGCCTAGATTGGAACTACATATGATATTATGTTCACTCAGTCTGTATTGAATATTTACATTCATGTACATGATGTTATGAAGCCAGTGTTGCTAATCAGGGGTATATTGATGAATTCTCATGAAATGGTTGAACTTCAGTTTTTCACAAATTTATACTAGTATTCAGTGATTTATACAGTTCTGGTTCACTCTGAGTCTTCTCCAGCTTGTTTTATTTAGATAATCTGTAAATTGGTCACAGAGATGATCACATTATTATGTATGTATATTTGAATATTTATTTTTATTATTGGAACACTGGGATTTGGAGTCAAGTACATTTGTTGGCATGTTTTATGTGCTGTTTAATTTGGTGTATATTTAATGCAATGTAATAGCTTTCATATGAAATTGCCTGTCAGATCAAAGCATTGTGATGCACTTTATACAACGAGATCTTTTTTATATATGCTTTATATGAGGAGAACAATTCTGATTAAAAGGCAGTTTGATCATTTCAGAGCATCCCAGTGCTTTGATCAGTTTGACACCCTGGCTCTGATGTAAATGTTGTTGTTATGACCTATTTTTCTGCAGTGCTAAAGTGCTGGAGTTCTGGCAGTTCGGCTGTCAGCTGTTTGTCAGATGGAGAGTGATGATGCCGGAGCTGAAAGTTTCTCCTCCGCGCTCCTCTGTCTCCTCTAACTGTCTTTAGAAAGTGAAAGCTCTCGGCGTGCCTCCTACCCACTCGCTCTGCATTCACCGCACATTCCTGCCCTTGATCAACTGCTGAACACACACACAATGAAGCAGATCATTTTCCACGGGCAAGACAACTCAGCATGGATCAACTCAATAATCTGATATTCCCCCACTGCTGAATATGGCCAATTTTGCAGCAGGTCAGTGCCTTTTTTTCCCTGTTTTTTTTTTTTCAAAGTAGAGACAATTTAGTGACCTCCCTCTACACTGCCAGCAGGACTTGAGGAGGTGTGTGTGTGTGTTCGAAAGATAGAAACGCAGAGATATCGGAGGGTGAGAAAATAGATTTAGAGAGAGGGAGAGAGTGACATTGTAGTCAGGGCATTAGTCTCAAGGTGATGGGGTACCTGTGGCGGGAGAGCGAGGGGTATATTATGCAAATTATTCCCCCTGCAGACCCAGAATGCATTGCTTTGGACAGGTTTTTGGGGGTTTTTTTTGTCTGCATGTTTTCTGCCATTATTTGTCATCTGCATTTAACTGAGGTGTCTTGGAGGAAGCAAGGCTGAGAGAAATAGGGCGAGCAGAAAAATAGAAAGCATCCTGAGCCGCAATTGTTTGATGTGTTTTCTTCGGCCGAGAGAGGTGTGTGATGCTCACAGGGTCTAATTAGGTGCTTTCTTGTTTCAGGGGAAATTACAGGTTTGTATCTCTCTGCTCTTCCAGGGAGGAAAATTTAAATAATATTATTCTTTGTCATCTTTGTTTGTTTAAGAGTTGTTTAAATGACACTTCGCTTTTCAGAAGTGCTGTGCTGCCGAACATGCCTTCAGGATTAAGAACAGACTTTGCACTTTGTTGGCTTTTTTCTTGTTTTATTAAAAACAAAGAAAGTATATGCAGTACTGAGATGTCTCAGGCACCTACGCAAACTGTTTAAAACCACTCATCTCAGTAGTAAACGTTTTTTCCCCAGTAAGAAAATTCTATGCATAATATTAGAATAAATGCAGTAAAAATGACTGGCTTTCCAAAAATGGAAAACTGGAAATCCACCATTAAGTGTTTATTCATTCTTCTAAGCTGCTTATCCTTCTGGGTCGTGGGGGCTGCTGGAGCCTATCACAGCGTTCACTGGGTGGGAGGCAGGAAACACCCTGGACAGGCCACCAGTCCATTGCATGGAAGTCCACCAATTAAATCCATATTTAAAGTACATCAAAGTGTTGGATGCTAACTACAAACATTACTAGGCTTCCTTGAAGAGAATTTTGGAAATGGTTAAACTAACACACTGACAGAAATAAAATAAATATGTATTAGTTATTTGTAGTTATTCTAATATTTGTGTTTTCTCAACCCCTAAAAGATTTGCACAATACTGTGTATTCTTTCTTACTTTCCTTGTTTGTCTTCTTTGTATGCTATATTGACTAAATGTTTATTATTCAGTTCAATTCCTTCAGTTCTGTTTATTCATCCCGTTTTCATCAATCTCAAGGCCTTCCAAGGCCTGGAACACTCTTTCCCCCTCACTCACACAGTAAAAATGTATAGAATCAATAGATTCCTTCATTCTGCTTTCAACTTACAGCCATATAATGCATTTCATTTCCATTTGCCTGCCTAAAACCTCAGCATTACTTCCACCCTTTCTCACCGCAATCACATTTCGAGAGCGGCTGCTCACTATGAGGGCCTGAGGTTCAGGTAGTGATCAGACAGGAATTGTCTCCGTTTTGTGGAAACGTATATTAAGCGGTATGAGCCACTGAATTGAGGCGAGGTCAGTGCTGTGTCCCCATGGCGACATTTACCGGAAGTAAGGGAGCAAACATCCCACGGCTTCACCAAGCTCCATGGAGTGGCAGGTGTCTGATGGCTCTGCATATCTTCCATCATGCCTTTGGCAGGTTTGACACAGGTAATATGCGGTGGGGTGCCGTGGCGTCCATAGCAATGGTGATGTACATATCATTTTCCTGGCTGACTGATTGAAGACTGTAATCTGGGCAGGACTGTCTCTCTGATTACAGCCGTCCGTCTGCAGCAGGAAAAAACACAGCACCTTAGCTGGGCTCTGTTCTGCCTATGCTGCTGCTCCGTGCTCTCTCTCCACAGCCCCGGCGCTGTGCCCCAAAGGCCAGCGCAATCTCCATCCCATTTGTACTCTGCTTACGATTGTTGATGAGACGCACCGCGTGTCCAGTGGTCAAACAGCGTCTGTCTGCAGGCGTCCGACTCACATACGTTTGACTCCCAAGGTCACTGCACTAGCCCCCCTCGCAATAGAACACAATGCTCCATAGAAGAGGAAACTTCTCGTAATGCCTCTTTCTTTGAGTTGTGTTTCTCTATTTTCTCTGAGTAGCCGTGATTACAGACTAGGCCTCTCTACAGGAGTGACCCCTACAGTGGTCTACACCCAGCTCGCAGATAGCTGAAAATGCCAGTGAGTAAGTGGCTGAAAGAATGGGTGTTTTACATGAAGGAACACTTTTCTTTTGAAAGCCCGTCACACATACAATTCACTCTCCTCGTGTACACGCACACTCTGTGATAGAGTGCCCTAAATCTATTTTTCCCAGCAATGTCACATATACACTACACACTTCGCCATTCCAGTAACCTTGTCTTTCACATTAGTCTTGTCTGTAAATGAGGAAGATTTCAGTTTTGACAGTAGGTCGCTGCTCAGCAGACGGTATGTAACACATTAGCGCGTGTTCCGTAGCACATTAGCACTGTTTCCCGTGGGAGAGGTGATGTGTTCGGGGCGATTGCCCCTGACACGCGTTACTGCACTTACACTGAGTTAGAACTGCCGTCATTACCACTTCCTGCCCGTTCTCATGGCAACTCCTGGTCATGTAGAGCAGTATTAGCAGGTATCGCCATGGTGAAGTGAAAACTGTCAGGCACCTCCACTGAAATAGGCTCTCTTCATCTTATGATTGGCCACATTTGAAGCTTTTGAAACATTTACACACAAAATATACCTACATAAATTCACACATATAAATATAAATGTGTATATATACTCATTATCAAAAGAATTGTTGCACCCAATAGGAAGTTTTGTATTGCAATCCTATTCGGAGGTAAGATAAAGGTTACCAGGAACAATACACATACAGAAATAATGTCTCTTGCAGTATATTTTGCAACACAGCATCTCAGACATCTCAGCATGAAGTTGTAGCGGTTCCTAATAGTGCCCTGTGATAAACCGTCACATGGATCTAGAATATTCTCACGCAGTTCCTGCAGATTTTGCAGTAGGGGTGGAAGTGGAGTGACACCAGGTCCACGGTGTCTCCACACATGAATTCACTGGTCTCCAGCCAGATAAAGTGGAACTTATCCCTAAAGGTGCCCCGCTTACATTCTGAGTCACTCCATGATAGTCTGGCACAACACCATTGCAGTCTTTGTTGACGTGGTGCTAAGGCTGCCATCTGCCAATGGTGCTGGTACTCACAGGATAACTCATAAAGGGCATCACTGTTCACTGAATGTCCGCAGTTGTGGTTGTTGGGTCGGTCAGGTACAGCAATAATGCCCGTCATATGCACAACTGAGTGTGAAACTTCAATTATTTGCATGTCTTGTAATGTCAAACCCTCAACTGACAGGCATCTATTCTTTTGTTGATGAGTTGATGTTGATGATGACTGTTAAATATATATATACACACACATTATGATGAATGGAATAGAAACAGCCTAAAAGCCTTGGGGGGAAAAAGTCTGGTTACACTGACTTTAAAAGCAAAGTATGTTTTTGGAGTTTTTGGAGAGTGTTGCTGTTTTTGAGGGCTTTAAGACATGGTAAAGATTTTATATTGCATAATTCAATCACTGGGATGTTAAAAAAGTCATTCAATGTGTTTGGATGTAAAGGTTTAAAGTAGAGATACTTACAGACTCTGATTTCTTTACTGTGGTGTGATAGGAACCAGGGATCACAATCTTTTAATTATCATCCAAAATGCTCAGTGAATCTACATGTCTCCTGAGTCTTTATCTGTAATGTTGATGTTGATAAAACAGCTTATTTTAAGAGAGCAATACATATCAATTTTGGTTTAACCTAACTAACTAAAATTATCAACAGAATGTGAAGAAATAGCTGCTTCGACAGTGTGTCAAAGACGCTTATGAAGTATGTTCCTGAGGCATCTACTGATGTTAGCATGCTAAACAGTTAGCTCCAGCCCATCCTCTCTAATAATACCACTTCATTCCTAAACAGGTGATAGTGAGTCACCATAGCATCAAGTAAAATCAGTTAAACATGAGAAGACAAACAAGTAGCACTGCCCCAACAGTGTATTCTAACCTGTTAAAGGTCATGTTGGGGACCCATTTATGGTCAGCTAGCCAATGAAAGGACTAGTAAATGCAAAGATGGCTAAAGCTCTTAGCAGGATTCCGCATTCAGCGTCAAACAAAATAAGTGACATTTATGAAAGCAAAACAAGTTAATTACCGTACTGTTTATTGCACTGTGCATGAGCAATGAGAAAGAGACATGAGCTGAGACAAGAGAACTGTTAGAGAACGGCATAACAGTGACCAACAACAGCTGAAAAGAAAGAACTACACCTTCTGTGAAAGCTTGGATGTGAGCCTAAATCTTGAGGTCAAAACTATTAAAAAGCAACATCACCGCTGTATATTCAAAACCGGTGTATTCAAAACCTTTTCATGTAATAACTTTCCGTGAGACAGCTTTTAAAAGGCATTAACACTTTTAAAACAACTGGTTCCTATCACCACCACTGTCAACAATTCTGGCACATCAAGTTTCTCTCAAACTGGTATTTCACACCAAGTCACTCTGAATGACTATTTACATCTTAATTTCCCAGAAGGAAAAAACAACAGGACACAGACCACACTGGTCTATGGTGGTCTGGAGCTGGTCTCACTTATCAGCCCAACATGGCCATACTGGTTGACCAGAATACCAGCGTCAAAACACAACATATGCTGGTTTTATGGGTGATCAGCATATCAATTGCCGCTGCTGCTGGTCAACCAGCATACCAGCCTCTAAAACACATGCAACAACATCTGCTGGTGACCAGCCATTCAGGTCATGCTGCTTTTCCTATCCATGTTTAATTTCTTTTTTAGTGTGTAATTCCACTTTTAAATGCAGAGACTGAAGGCCTGCACTGACTTACTTGTAACCAGGAGCGAGAAGGCTCCAGGCCATTGCTTCCAAATGTTTCGCCGGAGTTTTCAGAGTCTCCAGGACCACAGTGACTGCAGCACCCTCTTTGTCTTAGCTGATAGCTATCTATCAAGCTCTCATGCAGATATCCCCCCATATAGTTGACAAAGTCTCGGCTGAAACTATTTATTCTTGTAAAGTAAGCATCAAATTAGTTTTTGACTCCTGTTGTCCCGTCCACCCTCCTCCTCCCCTCCCCCACACATCCCCCCTCTCAGATTTTCTCGTCAAATCGTCTCCTCCACCCACTCTTGTCTCTCTCCTTGTTTTCCCCCGTCCAAAATGAGCGGCTTGGGAAATAAAGGAGAGGAACTTTACATTGTGCTGGAAAAGGGAAGGAAAATTACGGGCAGTGTCAGATAATTGAGCTTGTCTTAAGAGACGCGCTAATAACAGGCGAACACGCGGAAGACGTGTCACTCGGCGCCCGGCGCTGACAGACTCTCTCCGCCGCTGATGAGCTGTTTAGAGCGAAATTGTTCCACACAAACAGCTTCGTTATTACGAGCTGGCACGCCGCGCGCGTGTGTGTACCCAATTCAGCTTGAACTGACAGAATCCAATTGACCGGGACACATTCATGCACTTTATTTTCTTTATGCTCGCCAACAATGCATATAATTACTGCGGCGAGTTAAAAACTGAAAATAGAATTTCGCAGCGTGCACTTGGCGGGAAAAGGGGGGAAAAAACAATGCGCGCGCTGTCACCGCAAGCGTTTCGGTGCCTGACGGAATTGGCCCGGTCGGTATTTACTCTCGGTAGGGGGGAAGTATTTCGGTGTGACTCCCACAGCCTCCGGCTCTCTGCTCACCTTACACTCGCTGTATAACAGCGGAAAATATAAATATATTTATTTTTAAGTAAAAGTGCTGAAATCTGCTCGATCGCTCTCGGGCTCGCGAGACTGACACGATGTAATGAAGAATAAACATGACTGGGACGCAGCGTCCGCCATTTTGCGAAGCGTGTCTTGAGCGCTTTCTGTCAGGGGTAACACGTGTTCTTCTGAGAAGTTGTTATTTTGTAATCAGCAGCCAGACATCAGCGGTTTTCAAGGGCCGATCTCTGTCCACCCCCTGCTGCTCCTCTCTACCCTCACCTTTGGCCTTTGGCCTTCAGACGTGCTTAGATGGCTGACAGCAGGTCAGGGGAACTCCTCGTGTCCTTCTTCTCCTTTTTGTGTTCTGTCTTTGCATTGTCTGGCCCAGATCATCTTCCCCTGCAGATAGAGCTCAGGGTGCCAAGCGGCTTCAAATAAATAACCTTCTATCCACAGCACTTACTAATATTTTCACCCGTCCCAATCTAACACTACTAAGCCTTCAAACTTATACGTGACCTTATTGTGTTGTATGTGAATCTTACGACTCAATATTCAACCATGAAAGTTTTACTCTGCACTAGCTCCTGGACTTCAGGTACTAACATTTACAATATAAACACTAAGTACTGCATTAAGCGGCACAAAAAAAGGACCATATGGAAAATAGATATGTGTGTATATAAGTTAAGAAAATGTACAACATAAATGCTGTACAATACAGTCTGTGTGCGTAATGCAAGTCTGAAAGGCATAGGAGCAGAACATTTGTACAACATGCATTTAGGGTGGCCACTTTCATCAGCCCAAAAAGGAGGACATTTTAAGCAATGGGGCTTGGTGGGAGGGGCGGTTGGGCACGATACTAGAACAAAATTTAAATCATAACCTTACCTATAAAACACATAAATGATTTCTTTACTCATTTAATTGGGTGGAATGGATCAGTCAGACAGGAGCTTACTAAGTGACTAGCATGTAGAGGCCTAACCTGCGCTTAGCCAGTAGGAGAGTCACGGTGACACATGATCTGGGTATACCAATGAAATGCAAGGCATGTCTTTTGACACAGACGTGAGCACACATAATATTGTTTATACGTGAACATTTAAAATTGTTCATCCCGAAAAGAGGACTAATATGGGTCCGCACAGGTATTGCACCGGGCGGAGGACTGGGTGTTGAAATGCAGTACTGGGGCAAATGACAGAACTGTGCAATAACAGCCAGTTACTGACTCAAGTATTCTACATGTACGATAAATGTACACTTAAGTGTACAATACACATAGTGAATATAATGCAGTGTAAACATAATAATACAGGTCCTTATATAAAAGTGATACATTTAATTACCAGGATATGTGCAAAAAGTGCAGTCTGTAATGTTCTGGTGGTCATCTTGTAGGAGAGAGAACTGAGGATGAACTATGTTACTTGTCAGAGTGCTGGCAGAGGAGCACGAGGTAGAATGGTTGTTAGAGGAAGTGGTTAAAGGGGAATTCCACCTAGTTTTTAAAATGTCTGTATAATAACATAGTTAAGATATAAACAGTAAAAGTCATCAGGAGCGGTTTGGTGTTAAATGTTCTAGAGAAACTTCAAGAGTCATAATTGTTCTCAGAGGTAGTGGTAAGAATCAGATGCCCATCTCGCTCTCTCATGTGAAATGGTTATGAATACTCATCCCGATACCTGAGACATTGTTTGTTTTACTGTGTAGTGTTTGTATATTTAAACTTATATATTTCAGGTTTTAAATGAACCAATTTTGGAGTTACTGTTTACTTTAACTGATGACTTTATGTCCAGTTTGTCTTCGAGTTCCTTTCTACAAGTTGATTTATTTATATAGTGCTTGCTGTTGTTGCATGTTTAAATTACAGATAACGTATTGACATGAGTGTTTGTCACATTATTTAAATTATTGACTTCAGCTTCTATATTTAAGTTAAATGAATTATTGACAGATTGTTACAAGCACGACCAATCTTTTCCATTGACCTTTTTCAACATCTATTTGCATATTGTTATACTTGCCTTCTTTGTGTTGTCCTCTCCCGCTGCACATCTTCCAATGTGTGTATTTTTATTATGTTGCTGCAATGTTGCTGTTCAAAAAGTTGTACTTGTAACAATCTGTCAGTACTTCATTAAATTTATTTATTAAAGTTGAAAGAAATAATTGGTACAAGTAACAAACCATCATATTATTAAGTTATCTGTACTTAATATAAAAACATGAATTAAAAGACTGAATACTCATAAATCCAGTTAAAATCACAAAATTTAATTTAATAAGGTCAAAGAAGTTATTGTGACTTATTACTTAGAAAAATATTACAGTGTAAGAAAAAGTAAAAATATGTGCTTTTATTTTGGTATTCTTGATTTTCATTAATATTGAGACATGGACTAATATACTGAATGAAAATAATTAATTTTAATTGCTAATTATGCCATTTGCACAGATGCAAGTTAACCACATAACCACATTTGGTGCATGTGCTGATTCTAAGCTAAAAAAGCTTGGTCCTTTTAGACAATGTCAGCAAAAAACCCTGACATATCATTTCCTGAGATTGATTACACTTGTTTGTTTATATAAAGAGTTAAATGCATGTTTGTCGATCTGAAAAGATTAAGTTTTAAGAGTTACATTAACTAAATGGAATTGGGGTGCCATTTAGCCTGTAAGAGTGAGGCTTTTCTGTCCTGGTGCTGTTACCCTACAGCTAACTGTTATCAGAAACGGAAATGTGTCTGTTCACAGAGATGAGTGCTCTCTCTCTCTCTCTCTTTCTCTCTCTCTCTCTCTCTCTCTCTTTCTCTCTCTCTCTCTCTCTCTCTGTCTCTCTCTAGCTATCTCTCTCTTTAGCTATCTCTCTCTTTCTCTCTTTGTAGCACTAACAAGCCCTGCTCAGGCTCCAGCGAAGCGAGAAATTATAACCTCTCTGAGAGGACTGCTGTAGATAAGGCTGTAGTGTGTGAGTGTGTGTGTATTTGTGTGTGGCTTCTCCACTCACAGAAGGATCAGATAAGCGTCAGTCCCACGGCAGGCCGCCAGTGCTCAGTCCTGCCTCTCTATGGAGAGTTATGTCTAATCCCCACGCCTTTGTATTCACTTGCAAATCCGCCTGTCAACATAAATATGTATTAGACCCTCCTCAGACAGTGCTCAATAACTGCTATATAGATTTGTTCAGATTTGGGCCTTTCTTACTCATTTTCACCATTGTGTCAACTGGCGGGAACGTTTAAAGTCCCAATTTATTTATTCTGCAGTCATAGTCATACTTCAGCGGGTCACTGTGTTTGCTTTGGACCTCCAGTTATTCCCTTGTATTTAGCCTTTTATATTAGAACCTGTGTTACATATAATGGGACTCAAGGTGGTTTATAACAATGTGTAAACAGCATTATACTGTAAATACTACATTAAACTACTGCTCAACAATAAAGCTGTATTAAAATAAATGCCTTAGGCGCCTTTTGCCCCTAAACCAGGTGCTGTACATTTGTTTCTTTTAGTTGAATTTTTGTAAATATGAATTTAATTTCAGGGTCTGTGTTGATCTGAGCCAATTATGTGGTCTTAGTTCCTAGCACGTTACCAAGTGGAGGAGTACAATAAAACAAGTCATTACAACCACCAGATTCCCTAGAGAGTAGTCAAGTACACGGTGCATTTGTTCTAAGTGCTGGATCTTACTAGGTGGTGTTTTTACGAGCTGGTAACATGTGTGTAATGGCTATAATCCCTCAAAAGCTGCAGTCGGAGGCTCAGTACACCCCAGTGAGGCGGTGAGCCTACGCTGAACACATATAAATCCCACCGCTGCCAGCAATGCCTCTGCTAATCCCGGTCCTGCACCCCAGGCCCCCTCAGCCCTCTCTGCCCCCTCTGCCTTCTCCTTTTGGCAGACGAGCCCAAATCAAGCTGTCAATTACAGCAGTGTGTTTATGGAAATTACATGTTTGTTAACATGCGGGGGAAATGTGCTCTATGCTCGAGCAGCACGAGAGCCCAGAACAACTTCTCTCTCTCTCAAATCACCTCTCGGATGAGGCAGTAGGTGAGCTGAATCAGATCACTTACTAGGAGGGCACTTTAATATGCAATTACTTTCGAATACAGAGGGAGAGAGAGACAGAGAGAGAGAGACAGTGAGGAGAAGAGAGCCAGGAAAGAAAACTTATGTGGTGGCTCAGCACATTTTATTATTGTGATAGTGTAGTTTGTTATGGCCTATTTTATGTTTGCTTTTATAAAAGGTGTCGTAACCTGTTCACAGGCCATGCTGCATGTTTTACCTTTCCATCCAGTGTGTTAAATCCATACATAAACAGTGATTTTGCTTAAACTTGTGCAGAAGCAAGTTCTCTGTAAAGGAAGCGTTAACTTACTTAACTTACTAAGAGTTTCAAAGCATGTCACCTGAGCAGAGACACACATACTTTTGGTTTTTCTTCAGCTGTCTCTTATGAAACCGCAAAACAGCTTTCATACCAAATGGTCTTTCCTGCTGTAAGTACAGAACAAATATTCCACAATATGAGCAGCATCATCATACAGGAGAAAAATGCTTCTAACACCCATGTGACCAACACCCATCAGATTTTATAATATGGGACAAATCAATGCAAAGTCCTTACTTGCAGTTAGATAACACTGGTAGTGCTGCATTGTTAGAGCGGTTATTTAACCAAGGTATTAAGACAACAGAACACTTTCAGTGACCTAATTAAACATTCCAAATGTTCAGATGTTGTATATCTCTAATATTAATAATTTGACAAATCAGAACGACAATTATTCAACAACCGTGCTGTTGAAACTGTTAAAGCTGTTATGGCTCAAGTGGGACTGTTTCCATTTCCATTAACATGTAACAGGACTGTGTGGGTTTAGCATTAAATTATTATTGCTTACTTTAAGTTATTTGGGTACGATTAAACCACTGTTGTTTTGTAGATTAATGGTAGCAGATTTTGTAGGTTGTCAGACATGTCAGGCTAATGTGCTCGCTAGCAGTGCAAATATACAGTTTGAGTTAGCTTTGAGATGCAATGTTATAGTCCTATAGTGTTAGTCCTAAGATAGCGTTAGGATACATTCCCACAACGATATTAAAACTACCTACGGCAGCTCTACCTGATTTTTAAAAACAGGATGCATTTGACATTAGAGCCCCAAACACAGAGTTAAGAAGCCAGATTAGATATTCTGTTGAGTAGCAGGTACTTAGGCTTTTGTTGTGAGGACTTTAATTTGTAAGGGCAACACTGTGTGCTAGGGTAAACAGTGTGTGCATAGCAGTACAGACAACAGTCCAGGCAGCCAGTAGTAGGGGCCCAAGTATTAGTGCCGTTTCCAAGTTACTCAGTAAAGCCAAAGTATAACCTAGATGTGAAACTTGTTCGAGTTCTTTGGCGAAACCTCCCACACTGCAGTATGATGATGAAAGTCTGCACAATCAAGCCACTGTGTCGCCTTTTCAGGTGAGATGGCAAGTTTACAGCATTACCTGAGTAACTTATGTTCTGTTTGAAGAGCAAATGTCTCGTCTGTCTGTTTGTTTTGTTTTTAAACCAAATTGTTTCCACACCCATGATTTTTTTTTTACCGACAAGACTTTGTTGCTTTCTGCTTCTGCTCGCATGACTGGTAGTTTGCTGCTGCATCATTAGGTACTTTAATGGAAACACAAGCACACAAGCAAGGCTTTATTTGGTGAATTGCAAGAAACTTACACGACATGCTGCCACATTGATGACGCAAGATTCATGACACCACATTGTTTGCTGTATGGTTAATGGACTGATTCAAAATGATAGATGGATATCATGGATATAAGAGGAAGATGCAGCCTGTCCTGTCGGTTTGTTGGAGAAGCATGCTTCTTGTGCTGTGGTTACTTTTTAACAATTATGTCATTATGATGATTACTGTGTTAATTTTGTTCTAAGTTACTGTACCTAGTGATATAGTCAAAACCACTAAAACCAAGTCCAAGGCCAGGACACATTCAAACCAAGTCAAAACCAAGTCTCATAGAAGTCAAGTCCAAGTCCGAAATCAGGAATAGCCAAGACAAGACCAAGAATATGATTATTTTAGAAGACATTTGTTTGTAGTTATAGTGTACATGCATTATCATTAATTGTGTATTCTATATTTTAATATATGCCTCAGATACATAGAAAAGACATTTTATTCTGTTAATTCTGGTTTGATGATATTCAATAATAATTTAGCTTCCAATTAACTCCAAATGAGGATGAGGCCAAAACAAGACTTAGACTGACTGTTTATGATCTTAGCGCCTGACTTGAAAATAACAACACTACCTGTACCTCATACAAAAGCAGAAATGGATATAACAGTTACTATATATAATAAGATAATACTGATAATATTTAAGACTGTGACAGCAGGTTAACTTCATTTGGGGCATTCATTTGTACCAAATGAAGTTTTCGTTTGACAGTTGTGAAGGCAGGGCTACTAAAATAAACAAACTGGAATTAGACAGAAACAGAAGACAGTACAGGAAACAAGATGGGCTGTGAAATGTTTACAGATTAGCTGGAAGTAAATAACATTCAGTTTATATTTGTAAATTTAATTAAAAACTGAGCTGAACTTGGCTTGTGGCCGGGATGATCTACAACACATGTCTTCAGCACAAAATCACAGACATGATTTTGTGATTTTTTGGAAGCAAATTTAAGGTCACTTGCTTACTGAACTAAGTTTAAACTTACTGAGCTACACTGCGCCTTTAGGTGCACAAATCAGTGCTTTCTACACAGTCTACAGGTTCTGTTTTCGCTGATTAAGCCTATGATACATTTTGGTGTTTACTGGTGAAGATTTGTGTTACTGGATAGACAAATATGCTCTCTTGCATTGCTGGCAGGCCACACCTCGGATTTGGGCTGGTTAATGTGGTTAGATAATTATATACTTTGCAAAAAATCCTGGGGAAAACCTATTCCCTTGTTAAAGAAACATTTTGTGCTTGTGGTGTCAGCCACTGACAGCATGTTTTGATTTGGAGCTCATTCTGCCCTCCTGAGTCTGTGACGATGATAGTTTTCTGCTTATGCACCCACTCATTAACATTATGCTGACACCAGTGAATCTGACTGGCTAGGAGAGTTAGTCGCTCTGTTCGGTCTGACTGTGTGTAAAGTTCTAAGGATGTTTATGCCACTTGACAAAAGCATTCCGTTCCTAAGTGTGTGTGTGTGTGTGTGTGTGTGTGTGTGTGTGTGTGTGTGTATATACGTACCAGGTTTATGGGACATTGTTGGGATCACAAGCATTAAAATCATTAGATTTTAGGGTAAGGTTAAGGTTAAGGTGAAGGTAAGGGTAGGGTCAAGGTCAAGGTTAGGGTAAGGCTTAGGCTAGTAGTCGATAGGTTTTTTTCTCCAGGAAACAAGAAATCTATGTAAGGGACCCACAAATAGGGGAGGGGATATAAAATATGCTAGTTATGCCACGCCTTGTACTACATGTTTTATTTGTTGTATAATATGAGCTTAAAAATAGAAATGCAATAGAGAAACAGAACAGATTTTCTTCAGAGGACAGGGTGTACAAACATATTTATAAGAGTATATGTATTGGTTATAATATGATCAGCCTGTGTGTAGAATAGAACAAAAACGTCAATAAAAAAGGTGTTTTATTGTTAGCCAAACTAAAATGACCAAACAATTAATTAATTGTAGGGAAACAGATGCAGACACTGATAACTGCAGTACATTATACAGTTTATTTTTCAAAAAGTTTCCGAAGTCTTTCCCTGAAAAAAAAACCCAACAAATTTTTAAAAAATGATAAATTTAATAATACTACGCTTAATACACTATGTAATACTTATAGCTGTCCTTTACATTGTGTAAACAATTAACACAGCTGTAGATGATTCCATAATAACCGAGAATGCATAAACGGTATAAATAATCTAATATACATTGATGTACATATTATAATATAGGTATTTATATTACAGAAATCCAGCCACAGACTTCTCTGCACTCACTTTGTTTCCAGCTAAGCCAGCCATAAAGTACA
The DNA here is from genome assembly GCA_024036415.1 of Prochilodus magdalenae. Classification (NCBI taxonomy): domain Eukaryota; kingdom Metazoa; phylum Chordata; class Actinopteri; order Characiformes; family Prochilodontidae; genus Prochilodus; species Prochilodus magdalenae. The sequence goes on from JAMWET010007698.1 coordinate 50,786, forward strand.
AGTTACTGATTTTTCAGCATCAGCCGCCTTTACTACAGCTCCCATTCTTTTTGGAAAACTTTGAAATTGTCAGAGAAATCTGCAAGGTTTCCCACACTTATAAAGTCAGTCTTCTGCTTTTCCCAGTAAGTAATTCCGAAGACGTTCAGTAATGTGGTCTGGGTTGCAGCAGCTTCTTTGTTTGATTTGCACATTTTCTTCTTTTTGGTAGTTCTCAGCAACATCTTCTAGGCATCTAAACCTCCAGACCATGGTGTGAAATACCTGTTATTCAGGGGTCCTGTGTCCTCCAGTGGCACTGGTTTGGTTTTTCTGCAAGAGTTTCTTCTTTGTTTGGTCTTCCACACATGAACTGAGGTCTTAATCTCCTTGTCTGTCCTCAGTTTGAAAAATGAGTAACACATTTTATCTCTTGTAAAGATGTGGCAAGTTTTCAAATGAACGAATATGCTACAGTACATTGTAATGTTTTTCAGAGGTATCCCAGCTTATGAAGGACTAGTGTTGCTGCTCTAGTTAAAAATACTAAGTACACATGCTTGCTGATTGTGCAACAGATGAACAATGACTGTTACCTGTACTTATATTTAAGCGTATATTGTTCCCTAATGGATAGCACAGAGTGACCATACATCCTCCAGTTTTGCAGGACAGGCTTCTTTTTGGAAGCTAAAAAAGTTGCCGGACCGGGATACTTAAAATGCCTAAAATGTTTGTGATTTGGTTTTGTGTCTGTCTGGCTGCCCTATGCTACCTTCTGCCCCCCACAGGCCTCTTTTTTTATTTTTTAGCACCCTACACTGTTTAGTGTTTAGTTGGTCCCAAAACATTACTTCACGTAGTTACAAATTAACTGGGTTTATTTACTCATTCAAAAGAACTTTGAACAAACAGTACTTTAAATCAAGTAATTAAGTTTTTTTTTACAATTTGCACTTTTTCACAACATAGCATAATGTCATAGTATGTTATGTTAGGGACACCCCATAATTTCGTTTTGAGATATTCATGGGGTCCAATAGGTTAATTAGGGGGTCTGTGCAGCCAGCACTTATTTATACTAAAAATGAGCACTTATAGCCTCTTCAGTAGGATGACCCTTTGTCTTTCATCTCTCTTAAATAATGCTAATGCTAAATAAAACCAAATCCATAATCCATATTTGAATTAATATTAGATGAAAAGAAGAATGGCAGACCTGAAACCTTTAATTATTATATTACCCGCAGGCATATTAAGTGACTGTACGTATCTTTAAATAAAAATAATCTTAACTTTTTGTAAGCTTTAGTCTGTTTTACGGGAAAAAAAACATCATTGTTGTCAGTCGACTTGAAGGTTCTCAGTCGACTTAAAGGGTCTCTGACTGACGTTTCGACTCGTTGTCTTTTAGAGGGCAACCCTAGTATCAGGTTCACCACTGTAAAAACTGTATATAAAAATTGTGAAGTAAAATTGTAAAGACTTTGGATATCCCAACATCCACATTACATATCATCAAAAAAAGATTTAGAGAACCTGGGAAAATCCCGGTAGGCAGGGGACAAGGCTGACATCAGTACTGGATGCTCGTGATCTTTGGGCACTCCATTAAAAACAGACATGACTGGAACTCACAGCATGGGCTCATAAACACTTCCTGAGACATCGTCTGTGAAAACAGTTTGCTGTGCAATCCACAAATGCAGGCCAAATCTGTATCATGCAAAGAAGAAGCCCTATATCAACACAGTTCAAAAACACTACCGTCTTCTCTGACCAATGCTCGTTTAAACTGTACGCTGTGTCCTGCGGACTCAAGAGAAGACCATCCAGCTTGTTATTAGCGCATAGTTAAAAAGCCTGCATCTCTGATGGTATAGGGTTGCATTAGTGCAAATGGTGTAGGCAGCTTACACATCTGGAAAGGCACTATCAGTGCTAAATAATACATAGAGGTTTCAGAAAAAACATATTCTCCCATCCAGACAGTGTCGCTTTCAGAGAAGGCCTTGTATATTTTAGCAAGACAATGCTAAACCTAAAACTGCATCCATCACAACAGCGTGACTTTGCAGAAGATGAGTCCAGGTGCTGAACTGGCCTGCAGATCTTTTACCAGCAAAAAACATTTGGTGCATTATGAACTGAACAACCCAGAAAAAAAAGACCCAGGACTGTAGCTCACACAATACACATGTATATATATATATATATATATATATATATATATATATATATATATATATATATATATATATATATATATATATATATATACACACACACACACACACATTTATGAGTTCTAAAACACAAGTACGGCAGTAACAAGTGTGTAGGTGTGTGTAGGTGTGTGTGTCAGTTTATGAAGAGTTGAACATGAGGAGATAAAGCCGTTTCCCTCCTCAGCTGAATCACCTGTCAGAGATGATCACAATACCCTGAAGAGCACACTGTGCACTGAAACTGTCATCACACAATTGCTCAACCTACTACAGCTGCACCAACACACCCACACACACACCTCTCTCTCTCTCTCTCTTTCTCTCTCTCTCTCTCTCTCTCTCACACACACACACACACACACGTTATTTCAGCTGCTGTATGTTCACCCCCCCCATCTCTCTTCTTTATGAAAAGATAAAGATCTATGTGATCTCCGCTGGAGTCTTTGTATTCATGTCAAGTTCAATTTTTCTATCTACCTGAATGTGTTTCCTAAAACGTTCACTTGCCTTTACATTCATCTTTTTCCAGCTTTATATGTTTAATCTGTGTTCACAGATACGTACATGATGTACATGACAGCCATGAATAAAACATCACCTTTTGTTCTTTTTCTATCATTATATCCCAATGAATTTTCAGTCTTTAAAGATGAACAGGTCTGTCTCTCCTGGACTGCTCAGATTAGTCAAGTGTGATTTACATTAATATACAAAACAGGGCAGCTTTCTGTGGTGTGACAGGAACTGTTACAAATCATCTCATAGGTAGTGTGTGTTGTAGCAGTTGCTTGAAAATTATCCAGGAATCCATATCCAAATTAGTTTCATAAAAATAAACACGTTTAATGGAAAGCTTACACCTGTTAACCTTAAAACATACAGATACATTTTATTCTTTATGTCTGATAAAGAATGCAGTTGTCCTCTGCTGCGTCCCCATAAATTCCTAACTTAATAAACTCCCATCTAATTGACGTGTACACAATTAGCCTGATTGACCTTGGTCTCGACCCATTAGCACTGAATCAGAGTAATGCTTTTACACTACAGTGCAGTTCAGACAATACAAAACCACAGTGTAGTGCATCTCAACATAGTTTATTTTATCATTTCCCTTTATTATTTATCATACAACTAAAACAAATTGTTTTTTTCTCATGAAACTAGCTTGATAGGAACAATGTACTTTTAAACTATATGATATGTAGCCTATATTTCAGAGGGGGTTTCCTGCTTTAAACTGAGATAGAGATGTTTAATATGTTTTAATATTAAAAGACAGACTTTTAAGAAAAATAAAAAATACAGTTAGATTTCTTATTTCTCCAAGTTCTGGATTATAATAATAAACTATTTGAATGAATTAATAAACTCTGTTCCTGAGGCGTGTACAAGTCCAAGACATTTCCTGTGTTATATGTAATAAATGAGAGGGAATGAGAGTGAAGAGAGTTAACAGCTTTAGCAGCAGCACTTGTGAAACAGAGCAGACTGTACGAGTCTTCTTTAGAACAGCATCCACACCAGCATGTGTTTTTGTGTACAGTGTATATCTTGATTATATTTATGCAGTGAGCAGACACACTTATGCAGAGCAAGTTAGAAAATGGGCAAACTGTGGAAGCCAAGGTAGTACAAAGTGCCATCTCTGCTAAAAACTATTGGTCAAGCTTGGTTTGGTTGGCTTGGTAATCAGCAGGGCCTTAAAATGGATTTGAAATCCAAGAAAAATGCAATGTGGCGATCCATTAGGTTCTATGAGATATCTCAGACCAACTCAACATCTGTTAGCTTTATTTGTTTCTGTTCATTAACAGGTCATGTAAGTATATATCATATATATTGAATTTTAAAAAATGCTACAGGTGTCCTGACTAAGCTATCCCTGTAGCATTGATATCTACATTAGCTCAGAGTCTGCTTGTCTGAGCCGCGCCCGGTCACCCAGATAGGTTGTTGATGGTAAATATTGCATTAATGTATCAACAAATAAAACGTTGATTTCTTTATTTGTCACACTTCAACCTCCATAATGGCCAAAATGAACCAATTAAAAATTATTTCATGGAATGGATTTGAATCATGGAACTTACTATATTGTGATTTGTGAAACCTGCATGTGATATATTTTCTTCTTCCTGACTTGTGAGGTGTCTTGAAATAAAAGATGTAAATGGGGTTATGCAAAATGTATCCCTAGAAATCTGTATATGGAAACATCCTGGTACAACAGTCAGTGTACAACATATGCTCTCCACCACACTGTTATTATTTGGGGAACATAAACACATGCTGTAGACAGCTGTAGATATTACACTATATGTTTGTCAATGTACTGCCCTCTGGCTAATGGGCCAGTAATGTGTGGACACTCACCTGGGCTCATAGCGGCTCCCCAGATGTAGAAATGTTTTGCATCAGTAAATAGAGAGGGAAAAAAAAAACAAAATGTGTACGAGAGGCAGCAGATTGGGTTTAACAAGCCAGATGGGTTGTAATTGTCTGATCAATCCAATGTTTGTGAACTTTTATGCCTTTTATTATGGTTTGTTTTGCTTATGTATTATTCAGCCTGCAGATTCCAGCTTTTCTCCCATGGGAGAGCTGGCATGTCACCCATGTGTCTATTCACACACATACACAAGCACATCCACACAGCCCACTGCGTGCCCAGGTGTGTATATGTGACCAAAGCACGATGGTTGCCATGCCAGGCCGATTTTAGTGCCCACACTGGAGGACTGTATCCCATGGCAACATGCCAACATCTGGCTAATGTGTCCACTTACAGAGGCTAAATGTGTGCATCACAGTGCACAGAGTTATTTAATGTTTCTCAGAATTAAATGCGATATACATTTATATAATGGCATAATTCAGGTTAAACACATAAACAGATCTGTATTTTAATGTTTGAACCGCTGAATGTATTTGACTCAAATGTGTACTTCATGCTAAAAGCATGTTTCAGTTTGTCAGCAGTGCATTCACAGTCTAGTGTATCTGCACAGCTTCTGTGCTTGCACATTTGAGTCCAAAGGCTAGTTCTACGTGTAATTTCTAATGCATCTGTTGCTTTAGTTATTTGTGCCTGTTTGCATGTCGTACACTGTGGCGTATCTTTTGCAGAGCTTGATCAGTCGCTGTATTATCTTTATTTCATCTTTGTCTTTTTCTTACATGAGCAAATTTTTCTTAAAAATTGTTTCACAGTAGCAATTTTTTTCAGAGCCCGCTTCACTATGTCCCCCTCGCAGTAATAATACGCCTTCTAAAATGTTCTCCTTCCCCTTTTCAGCATAATGATTTCCAGGAAGAGCTGACAGGTTAATATGAGCCTAATACACAGGTATGCATTTCATAACCATAATATAAGATTGCTTTGCATTTTAAGGTAAAGGCATGGACTCCTGTGTCAGTGATTGAAATGTAATTCAGCGTGCCACGTGCACTGGCGTGACACATGATGGACTTTTAAAACAGAAATGTGACTGCATGTTTAATGTTCTTCAAATTCTTACAGTTTTCTTGGTATACTGAAATGATTCAAACCCTAACTTGACTTTAAATTGTTACCATGTAAAACTAAAAATATCCCAAAAACTGTTGCCCTGTGCTTTACTTTTCCCTACTGATAACATCATGCTGTATAAAACTTATGTGGACCTCAAAACCTACCATGCCGGTGTTGCCTTATGGCAACAATGCCTTCATTAACATTTTTGCCTAAGAAGTAAAGTTTGTACTGTGATGAAATAAAATTATAGTATTTTAAAAGAACAATATTATTTAAGTATACTATTTTTATTTTTATTTTTTAATCACTGCCCTAGAGAAGTAGCCTGGTAGTATGTTGTTACACTGTACTGATATATATATATTTGGGTTGATTTGAATTGAAAGTTAAAGTGTTTGACTTTTTCTGATCACATGTCTTTCGGACACAATTTTACTTATTTATTCCCAAATATACCGCATGGTCAGGTTTGTGTATAATTCAGTGTTTTGTTTTACATTTTGTTTTTATAGATTTGATAGGTTTGTATAAAATGTACTTACAACAACCGTATGCAACAGTGGAACTGCAGTCTGAGTTACAAAAATATACATGCCAAGTTGATTATTATTTTTAGTATTCCAGGTGACCACTGTTTAATGACAATGCACTGTTTAACTATGGTTCTAATTATTCTAATTATTATTATTAACATTACTATTGGTAGTAGAAGTAGAAGTAGTATTATTCAAAGATTCCAAAGAATGATGGCATTATCACTAAGGTCATTTGTATTTGCATTTTATAAATCAAACAGTAAAAGTTTATTCAGTGTCTTCCAATGAAGACGTTAAAATGGTTAATGCAAAGTTGCTAAAATGCACTTCAAGGACATGTCCTTGAATTTGGGTCTTGTTAAAACTGAATACAGTCTTAAGACATGTAGTCTTTAGCATTAGATTTCTGGTCCACTACAGTGGCACAGTATTTTCTTTCACTGCACCACACACTGGCTACCTCTCAGGCTCGAGTCTCTGCCTGGCCCCCTGCAGAAGCGATAGCGCCATTATGGTACTAGGTGTTCAAGTGTAAGAGGAGTGAAGGGGTTAACCCTCCACTCGGAGCCCGGCGGCTGGCTTTGTCACTCCGCTTTTTATGTGCGTAATTGAGTCACTTTAAACCGCGCTTTTGTTTCTTTTCTTAGGTGTGTAATGAGTGAGATTGCTCCTCCACGCACCCAATCAGAAATGGCTAATCTGACCATATTGTTTGACAAGTGTGTTCCTTACTGCTCCCGGCTACGGAGATGTAATCTGAAACAATTATGCCAATTCCCTCAGAACAGTATGGTGCAGGTAGGTAGCGTGTTTTTCACCTTCTTCAGGTTAAATTCAATGGCCTTTCCGTCTCCATCATCTTAAAAGTGAACTTCATGAGTTAGAGGGTAGTTAGTCAAAGTTTGTGAATTGCTTGGCTCTTTAACCATGGCCTTCAGCGCAGCACTGCTGGCTTGCTGTATGCTCGTATTCCATCTGTGGTTCTAGTACAAGCTGCCATTTTTCAGAAATCTCCAGATTCACCATCACTTCTATGAAGATGAGTTATGAAGCACCTGTAAGTAAGTTTCTTACTTTTTCTTCTTTTTATTTAGCAGATAACTTTAGCAGATACAATTTGTTAACAGCACTAAAAACAAAAACAAGCTACAGCCTTTATCTTTGTAAACATCAGTATTTTAGAAAGGCCCAGAAACAACCTAGGCTAACACAAGCTATATCTATGCTCATTCTTAACAGGCATTATTTTTTATAATTCATTTTAGAGAGAATGCTGATAATGGTTCTATTCACTGTGCAGCAGAGAAACAGATATGGGAAGAGTGCATCCATTCAAGTACAAGAAAAACAGATTTTAACAGTTGAAAATGTGTTCTTACTCATTTATTTATGTATATATAGACAAACAGACTATATAAGACTTAACAGTACATCGCTGAAAAAACTGGTGGCAAGGTGAGGTGGAGTTAGGCAAGTTAGCCAATCAGTGTTTAAATTATATAAAACAGCTTGTCAAAAAAAACAGTACTTTGCTGAGTTACACAGCTGTCAGATATCAGACATTATATAGCTGTCAATTAATTATATCTCTATTTAAAGCTTTGTGTAGTTAAAGCCAGACAAGAAAGTACTATGATTGTTTGTTGACTTATACATTTATATAGAGTAACCAATAGTTCATATTTATTGAGACATTTATCTAAAATATTTATAGCAATTTTCAGGTAATCTTAAGATTTTAATAATAAAATAGGCAACAAATATCTCTCTCTCTTTCTTTCCCTCTCTCTCCCACACGGTATATCTACAATTATTAGTAATAACTATTTGGAATTATAGAATCTATTTTATGTTTGAAATTGTTTGCTCTGTGCACATTGACCCTCATTCTATACAGTCACTGGGTAGAAAGCATGGCCACCTCCTTGCTTGGATCTGTCTCTGCTTTACTAATAGACTGGACTGTGGCTTAGCTACACATCCTCCTAATCTGCACTGCCGGCAGCTAACACACGCACTCACTCACAGGGAAGCGTAAAGCAGGACTCAAGGTTGTAGAGGACTGCCGCTCACCTGGGCCAGATTTTACTCCCTGTGGAGTCTTTAAATTTTATCACTCCTGGTATTTGTTCTCAATGGCAAATTAACAGCCTTCACCCTGCCATTGGGTTTCCTTTCAGGAGACAAGGCTTAAATTCTCTCTAACTGCCCTGAATTTACTACTTTTCTATTTTTCACACGGCAGAATCAATACCAGGACTGAAGTAGAAGAGATAAAAATTTATGGTATCTTGCAATTTAATGGTTGAAAAGATGCAATTTGAAAGATCATAAATTGTGAAGGAGTGTACGCTCCATTGGGCTTGATTCAGTGCTTGCTGTTAGAACTTGATTTGCGAGTGTCTGCAAAGTGTGATTAACGAGGCGACGAGCCCGGGCCTCCGCTCACCATGCCATCGCTAATGCTCCTCATTAGAATAAATAAAATAAATTGACTGCAGCTCTATGAAAACTCTGTAATGGTTAAAAATCAAAGAACGTCATCTGCTGGCTACGATTTAGCTCCTGGAGGCCTGCGGGCACCTCCATCACGTCTTCCGTGACAGGGCTGGGGGCGAGACTGCAGGGGCCCCATCGCTCGGCCCCACATGGAGGCTGGGGAAATGCCACCGGCAGGGAGGAGAGAGGATTGTTTAGTTCACTGGTAATCATATGTCAGGGGGCTTTGTGCTCTAAAAACGCTTTGAGGAGAAGGGGGAGACGGTTTGTGGAGTATTAATGCATAAAATTGCATTTCAAGCTGATAATCGGTTTGTAGAAGGGGTCTGCCCGCAGATTGCTCTGGTGCTGTTGGGTGGTTTTTCACAGCCCGGGCCTTGTGCTCTGTAATAGTGTTTTCCAGGGGCTTTTTCAGCCCTCTCTCCTGTGTCACATTTGCACAGGAAATGGGCTTTGAAGCAGCCCAGTGGACATCCCTGCTCTGAGCTGATGATGGAGTTGTCTCTGAGATGTCCAGCTGCCTCATTTAATGCTGAGATCAGGAGATTGAAGTTACTTGATGTAAAAATGGAAATAGACTGGGAAAATGGGAAAATATTGCATGAAGGTCATGGATTAGAGTAGGCCTAGGGCAAGGAAACAGCGTGTCTACTGCTAGAACTCTTAAGGTGAAAACACTTGTGCAACACGCATGAGGAAGTACTTCATATTTCAATCTCATTTAAACTTTTGTTCGGTTATGAGACATAGTCAGCCCGAGTTTCTGTTGTGATATGTTGTAAATGTGTTTTAGCATTAAGCATTTAATAAAAACATTACATCCTACTTTAACTCTCTTTTCCACAAATATACCTGCATACTAAAACTCTGTGGCTAAAGCCCACAAAGATCACAAGGAAGTGTGAAAACTCGGATAAACGTTTCTAGAGTTTAAGATGATGCCCTTTAATCAGTCAGATAATCCTGTAACTCTGTATATTGACTTTTTTCCTTCACCCTGTAGACGACTTTTTGTTGTCTATGAATGCTCCACAATTGATTTCTTGGTTTCATTTTCTGCCATGTTGTTGAAATCAATGACCAGTGAGCCAGTAATGATATTTTCATTTTTCCTCATTAGCTGTCTCTGTCTGACAGAAGGGTCTAGAGGTCAGCTTCTGCACTAAATATAAGGCAGATTACTATTAGACTGCTGATCACATATAGATTTATGTGTCAGTATCTATGATAAAATTATTCTACATTTATATATATATACAGAACAAGGCAAAAACTTTTTAACTTTAATGGTTAATTAATGTAAAGTTGACATTTTATTCCATTTGGAGCATTTCTATTGGTCCAGAAATAAAAGGCAATATTTAATGGTCAAAAATCCTTCCCTATTTAAAGATGAAAAAGGAACATTAAAGTCATTGTGCAGAAATGAGGTCTCTGGTTCTTTAACCAAGTATTGACTTCATGGGTCTGTATAATGTACTGTTACTGTTCAGTATCTCCAAAATGCCTACTTTACATTTTCTTTATATTCAATGTAAGTCAATATTAGATATAAAGATATATTATTTCTTTTCGCCCATTGGGCTTTACATTTTTACACACTGTAAAAGACAGCTGCCATGTTCAAGTGATTTGGGAAAAATGAAGATGGACAATGACATTGGCTTCATAGCCACAGATTTTATGGAGCTGAAATTCATGTCTGGATTCATGTCTCTGCTTTATAATTTGAGAGTTGATGTGTTTTCATCAAATTTCACATGTTATATAAATATTCTCTCATTGTGATCAGACCACACTGCCCTTTCATATATATTACATTCTACTGGAGCCTGAACATGTGAATATCACTGCTAGATGCTAAAATTCAGCTCTTGGTTGTGGTTGTGCTGGGTGACTCACGCCTTCTCACCCACTCTGCTCTTTATTACTCCTGTCCCCATTAAAGATGACCTCCATGGTTTAGCATGGGCACACACACAGTCAGACATCCATTTTAAACACACATGCTCACTGCCAGACCACCACTGATCACCCACACATACACACGTGCCCAGGACCACTAACCACCGTACTCCTGTTGATAATATGCATAAACTGCTCATGAACTGAAACATGTCCATGCTTTTTCTGTCCCCTAAACTCTCTCTCTCTGTCTCTCTCTCTCTCTCTCTCCTTCACTCACTCACTCTCTCTCTCTCTCTCTCTCTCATTTTTTCTTTTCATTATTTTAATCAGCTGGCAGATTCTGTCTGGACTATTTAAACACTCATGTGCTGGTGCTTGGGTAACTTTACCACTATGAATTAAAGATGAATCCATTTCTTATTTAAAAATGATGCTATTAAGTCTATGTTAAATGGTTTACAAATAATCAGTAATTACTTGAATTTCATTTTCATTAATTGTTCTGATGGGCACATGAGAAATGATGAGAATTACATCTTATGTGGAATAAAGACTTCACATCGTGATGTGTAATTTTAAATTACCACAAAACTGATGACAGTCATAAAGCACTGGTTAAATGTACGTGTTACACTTTTTGTATTATGCACATGCTATAGATATAAAAGTCCATATCTTTTTTTACAGGTTCTAGTTTGTATAGAACTGTAAAAAGTCCCTGCCCACCCTTCATTTAAAAGAAAGGTCATGCATTTGTCAGGAGGCATTTCTGTGAAGATTACTTCAAACTGTGCCAGACCTGGCAGAACAAAACCACCAGCAGATAAACAGTGCTTAAAGCTTTTACTTTAGCAAGAAAGGAGAAATTCAAGCTCCACTGGTACAAAAAATCCACAGATATTTTGTACCATCATTTCACTGTAAGAAGATGGCTTTATGCTATGTGTAGCTGTCAAAAAGTCATTACCACAGAGACCAGATCTCAGCATCACTGAAAGTGGGATTACTTGAATCATGAAAAGTAGAAAAAGCAAACAAGCAGACTGAAGTTTGCAGGTGTTGAAAAGTATGCCCTGGTGTTTCTTGAAAAACAAAGAAAAGGCGTAGTCAAGGCAAAGAGATGCCTTTTGAAGTAAATTGGAAAATACTTGTATTATATTTAGAATAGAAATTTAGAATTCTATTCATATTTGGAATTGTTCTTTGACGACTACATAGAAGAAATGTGAATTTGGTCAGGATCAAAAATGCCTATGTGCAATGTAACAAACCCAGTTACACTCTATGGTTTGGTCCTAAATGAAACGAGATGTTTCCTCTTTTATGGTGAACTCATGACAAATGTGTCCTGCCTACTGCCTTCTGCCCTCTGAATGCTGGAATAGGCTCCAGCAGCCCCCTGCAACCTTAAGAGGCAGCTTAGAAGATAAATGAATAAATAAATGAATGAATAATTTGATGAGATCTGCACTGATTTGCTGGTTTCAGCAAGGCACCGCAATGTTACACAGAAGTAACATATCAAAATATACACAGGCAAGAAAATAAAATGAACCTCTGTGTAAATGAATTAGGTCATCACACTGCTTATTTAGGTATGCATAACATTACTTACTCAGAGCTTGTTAGAAGCTAACATTACCTATACTAGCTACTTACTTTGGATCTCAAAAGCAACACAATCAATTAGTTGTTCCTTTCTATAAAGCTCTGACTTCAACCGGCAAAAAGTGAATAAATCGAACAGCATGGCGGCCATTTACACCTTGGGTTGGTGTTGTAATTCTAATACAGTCCATTTATTCTTTTTACTGTTAAAAGGTGAGCAAGGCCTGCTCGATATTGTTTGAAGTTTGAGAAGCTGCATGTATGTACAGATGAACATTTTTTTCCAATTTTTTACTTTTCTGCCTTAACTGATGCCACAGTTACGTCCTGGCACCTGTAAAAGCTGTAGGATTTAAGGTGTAATGAAAATTTGTAATAGGAAGCAAACTTCATCTTAGTTTAAAGACGAATATTAATCATGCTGCTGACTGTTCAGTACCTTGGAAAGGCTATGAAAAGTGTAGACATCCTCTTCACAACCGGGCACAAAGACTTCTCCACATAGTCCACCATTGTCGATGCTGCTGATGTGTTGTTGCACATACATTTTGGGGGAGTAAATATTAAAGATTCAAGTCAGAAATAAATACCTCCTGACAAATGAATGACCTTTGTTTTAAAATGTCAGTTCCATATACCAAACAATTTGTATATACTTCTTTGCCAACATTCTATTTTATGGCACCTTCAGTGTATATATGTACTGTTTTTTGTCTTACACTGAGAAAGTAGTAACTTTCAGTAACTTGAAATGCATTAATTGAACTGTGGTCTCTGCCTTCTGAACAATACAGTATGTTCAGGAATGTACATACCACAAGAATGTGTTCATTCATGACTTATTTTCATGATGCATTTCTGTGATTGTGCTCCTCTAAAGCCAGAGTGAAAGTGCTGTTCCGCATTTGTTGTGTCTCAGGGGTCCTGCAGTTGTAAGTGTGGTGCAGTATGGGACCCTCTGCTCAGTGTGAATGTGTATTAGGGGCCTCTCGGGTTCTGCGTGACTGAGAGAACAGCAAGGTGTTTATCCTGTCTCTGGTGTGCTTCTATTGCTCTCCCGCAGATATTTTTGCCATAAACCTCAGACACAATTGCTTCAGAAACATTTCACCAGAGATTTCCATGCCCTGAAGTAATTACAGAAGAATTCATTTGAAATGTATGTTTTTGTGTCTTTGATGATTTCCCCCGATATTTCCTTTCAAAATCAGAACAATGTGCTCAATGACTCGATTGTTTGTTTACGTACACTGTCGTAGAGCGTGCTGTAAATAAGCCATGTCTATTAATGCCAGTCTAAAAATGAATAACTGAGCAGAGCCAAATGACAGGGTACAGTTTGCACTGACATAGATAAACTGTACTGAATGTCATATTTTATTGGGTCCTGTAAGATGATCTACATACTTCAACAAATCAGAACACATTGACTATGCTTTAGTTATGTGATAAATCACTGAGGGCCAAATCTGTCTAACCATTAAAAACTAGAGTGAGAGACTAAGGGATCAGAGCATTTCTTCCTGAATGTAACTAAATGTTGTTTCTTTTTACAGTCCATTATTGTGTTTATTCATCCAGCAGTTGGCACTTAAAGTGGTTTGATATACATGAATTTTGTTCTATAGACACTGAACCCATGAAATATTGATGTGAGAAACAATGCATTTAAGCCAGTGCCCAACATCTCAATTAGACTAACTTTTTGTAATTGCCTGATTTTAGTGTCTTAAACTACTAGGACTTCCACAAATGAGTAGATAAAGTACTAATCATATAAAATCCCTATATAAAAAATCACTTGCCGAACAATACTCTATATGTTTATTATCCTGACAGCCTTTAGCAGCTGATTTAATTTTGTCTTCTTTTACTTATCTCTTATTAGCTCTGGACACTTTACCTCACTAGCTGTATGTATGAGAAGTGTTCTTAGCTAAGCCGCAGATCTAAAAGGCTTAGAGTCAATTAAAAAAATAACTAATTAGACGGCAAACTCTGCTAGACTTTTGCTGTTGGAACAACAACGTTCACCTGTCAGAGCTGTAACTGAGGTTGTCATGTTACAGTCCAGGCTTACGCAAAAATAAATAATGTTGTTATTTCTCACTTTTGTCAAAGAGCTTATTGTTTGTTGTTTCTGAGTATAAAAATCTATAAATAAACAGCAACTAGGGACTTTTACTTTGTTACTGTACTAAAAGACTTTTTCCCCCACCTATAAATACCGATTATGTGCTTCTAGCTTGGCAGCTGTAACTTGTCCTGGACACCTCAGACACCATGCTTTCCAAATGAACCTGTGTTAGTAGTGTTATGTAGTAGTAGTGCTAGTATTTAAAGACCAATACTGGTTATTTCAGGAGATTGGAAGAATTGGTAAACTTACACTCATTTACTAAAACTGAAAACACAAATTTGGAACCGTCCATAAGACTGCATTTATCTGACTGCAGATATCACACATACATACATCATCTCTGCTGCAAGGTACACTAATACTGCCAACTCCTGAATATCCAAATTCAATATGCATATAATCATACATTCACCTTCCCTGCAGTACATGAATAATAATGCGCTTTTATTTCCATTTGACCTCCATGGACCACTATTTGATGAGGCTTGATTGTGATCTGCAGGCTCTGTCTTTATCCTTGTAGCAACTTTGTACTGGTGAGAGATGTTAAGCATCAGTTAAGCGTGCAGTCTTCTGTTGCATACTGGAAACCTTCTTGTCTTCTACGTTCTAAAGAAAATGATGTACTGATCTAAAAAATAGCTAATAAATTCACAGGCTTTATAAATGATCTACCTCTGTAGCTGAAATGGCTCCCTAGCTTAGACGTAACAATAAGATGGCATAGCTTTTTGAAGTATTATTTGCCTTGTTTGTTCGACCTGTTTCACCCAAATGGAAACTAGAAGGTTAACCGTAGCCATATAACTTCAACCTGATATCAGAAAAATATCATTATGTAACACTGTGTACTTGTGCCATGTCTGTGTTTGCTCTTTTTCCATTGTGCTGTGATGCCACTAAAGTGTTTTAAGTGAACTGAAATGCTGTTCCGAAAATTTAAAAATACTTCAGAGTAATAAACAGGAAAGCTTTCCTTTTTAATAATTATCTTTTTTGTATCTTATTAAATGTGTTTATCAGAGTGATATAAGTGTAACTGCTCAAATAAATGCAGTTAAAGCATGTACTTTTATACTAACTCAAGTAGAACTATAAATAAAGGACTTCTACTTTCATTCAAGCAAATTTTACAAAGAGATTTCACTAGCGGACAGAATTGGGGTATTTTGTCCATGGCTGGAAAAAGCTGTACTCATTGAAAAAGAACAAGGCTTGTTTGCAGACATCTTAGCACCAAGATGATTCTTAAATGGGCTAGCATCACAGGGAACGCTCTCTATAGCAGTTAAGATGATCATACCTCTAAGATGCTTTTGTATAGAAGCCTGGAGAGGTTACAAGATAATTTCATTATTTGGAGTTAATAATACTGAGACAAGTAAGTTGTGATTCCGAGAAAACTGCATACATTATCTGATCTCAAGATGACAAATGTTGTTTTCTCGGAAACACAACTTACTCATCTTGTGATAAGTCTCAAGATCATAACGTATCTTAAGACTTATCATGTCATCTTCAGAAAAACAACCATTGTAATTTTTGACATCACAAGACAAACATGTCACAATCTCAAGGTAACACTAACTGATTGTCTCCATGAACTGTACTTTTTGGGACATTAGACTAGTAACTGAGCAGGGACGTCTTTTGAGGACTGGACTACTACTTCTGAATGAAACTCTTGAGTACATACTCCTGGCTGGAGTTAAGCTGGATAACAGATTTATCAGTTTCCAAAATGCCTACCAAAAATTATTTTCATTTGATCATCACCATAGCATATCAGGATTGACAGAGCAAAAGATTAAAAATTAGAATCTGTATCTTTGCATGGCCTGCTATGTAATTCAATAAACCTCTATAAACTTTGTAGTCCCTCCATCATCATATTCCAGCCTCCTCCATGCAACAACACGACATGTTCTGAAAGGCAGCAGGTGGAGGTAAAAGAAGGCTGCTGGTGGTGGGGGTTATAGAGTTGAGGGAGGCCTCTGTTCTAATCGCACCTCACTTCAAACTTTAACCAACACTCTGCTGATCACAGTGAAGTGGCGGCGTGTGGGGGGGCTAGACGGGAAGGGGGGGTGCAGGTCAGCAGCGCTGTGAATAGACCTCATCAACGAGGGCCACAGATCAAATCCTCATATTACTCACGGCGCAGTCACCTCCACGACCCCGCCAATATTACACGCCTAACGCAATTATTTGCAATCAGCAAATGTGTGATTCATTATAAAAGATTTCTTACCCTGATATAATTTGCTATTGTTCGCAGGGGAAAAAAGCCACACAAA
>JAMWET010007698.1:72500-182500 GCA_024036415.1 Prochilodus magdalenae
AATTAAGAAAGGACCTGTTGAGAGAGATTTCTAATCAGCGGGCTGAGAATGAGAGTATTCAGAGCATTCTTCTCCAGGCGATCGTGTCTCTTCACACCAGTGTATTTGTGTATGTATGTGAGTGTGTGCGGGGGTGTGTATGTGTGTGTGTGTCGCCCATCTCCAGAGGGAAGCAGCTTAATTGAATACATTAAAGAGAAGAAGAGCCTGAGGCCTTATTTATTTCCTTCTTCTCTCTCAGACTTGTTTAAATGAGACCCACCGCTGGTGTGGGCTCTGAGCTGCTGTCCTCAGGGTGCTGTCCTGTGGGTGAACACTCGCTTTGTTGCTCTGGCGAGCAGTGCTGCGCGTCTTGTTATCCAAAATCTTATTTATGAATGTTGCACCCTTGAGCAGGGAAAATACCATCGCTTTGGCAGTGGTTCAAGCGATAAGCGCCACCACTGTGGTGGAACATGCTGGTGCGAGCCATTGTGTTTACACTAGACCTTAATCTGGTTCCAGTGTTCCAGTATAGCAATGGAAATGCTTCCATGTCTTTGAGCTCCACCTCCCAGAGTCCAATGAGAGTTCCTTCTATCCACTGCATTAGTTTGAGCCAGAGTCTGATCCTGAAAGTCAGGTAGAACAGGCGTTAGACCCACTGCACATTCACAATCCAGTCTGGAGAAGGATGAGTGGTGCGTTTTCACTCTTTTAGCCCTCTGCAAGTTGTGTAGGGCATGCCAGGCTTGCTGGTAGGTGGGCAGTAAGGATTGTGTTATGAGATGATGTCACCTTGTAACAGAAAAGAGAAATTTCAACAAGAGATTTGAGGCAGCTGAGAAAAGTGGAATCTATGGCAGAGAGCTTCTCCCTCTGGTTAGTACTTTGCAGACTGTATACATGCACAAAAAGCCACATAACACACTTATGGAAAGATTTTTAGTTTATCCTTGTTTCGGAGATTTGACAGACTTCCATACTGGCCTCAACTCAAAATGGATGGATACATTTCTTTAGTTATACTGAATTTTCAGGGGAATTATGTTGAGCTGTAATTTGACTGGCCTGATAGGTTTGCATGAAACAAAGCCCAGTCTAAGATGGATTAATCTGGTAATGTGTACATGTAATGTGTGTGTGTGTGTGTGTGTGTGTGTGTGTGTGTGTGCCTGAGAGGTACACATTGGTGCACTATGGATGATTTCTGTTCTTTCATGAGGTCATTACTCATAAGCATCCTCTCTGGGCCCTTCTCATTCATCACAGCCAAACACAAAAGTTCTGCACCAAACAGGCACGCATATTAATAGGACCCTAAACTATTCGTCTTACTGCTGGGAATTAATTTGTGTCATACCATGTTATGGTTCTTTTCTGTATTAGTTTACTCTTTTAGGCTGTGAAACATGTTATACTCTTGTGTGTTTATTCCAGGCTTTATGCAGACCCTAACTTTGGTTACAAGGCCTAATTACAGCAAAGGAGAGTTTATACAGGCAAGCTTTCCACTGTATATACTTATAATGATTTTAATTTAAATTACACTCTTAAAAAAAGTTGGTTCTTTAAGAGTTTTTTAGTAAACACAATGTTTTACGAAAAACATTGTGTTCTAAATAGACACATTTAATGCTTAAATGATTCTTTACATGGTGAAACAGTTCCTAAGATTGATGGAGAATTTGTTATATATGGGTGTGCTGCTGTTACAAGCTTGATGCAACAATCAAAGAAACCTTTTTAGTGCTATATAGAAAATTTGTCTTTATAGGAGCCCATTCTCCGCAAATATTAGGAACCACTTCGAGATGCAATGTGTAAAATGGTTGTATACGAAACGCTTGGTTTTAAGTGTGCACAAAGAATCATGCTATACATGTGAATATACCAAAAAGGTATAGACTGTTTAGGCTAATTGCTTAGACTGCTGTATCAATGTTTGTTGAACTTGATATCTGTATTTAGAATATCTTTACATTTAAAAATAGATTGAGAATTTCATTTTTGCCCAAAAAATACTGAATATGATGGACTAGCAGGCTACCCAGGCTGTTTCCTGCCTTCTACCAATAAGCGCTGGGATAGACTCAAGCAACCAATGTAGCACAGAATGATAAGCGTCTTAGAGAATGAATGAATGAATAAAAACTACTGGATAGAGGAGTGCACCCCACTGGCCTGGGGCAGTTGCCTGCCTTGCCTGCTGGCAAATAGTGCCTCTGAAAACTGTAGTTGCCCCTTATGTTGTGTCCAATTTTTGGATGTATGGATATAACAGAAATGGTTCCAAATGGCCTGTGGTACATATCCACCATTAACCTTGAAAGTTCTGAAAGTTTTGCCTTCTCCTGTAAAGTTATGAGGAAATATTAAGTGTTATTCCAACTACAGCTTGAAAATTACACTAAAAGATATATTTAAAAGTTTTAAAGTTCTTAATGTGTTTAGATATTTAACACCATAAATGTACCTGCGCAACTCTTTTTATTTACTTTCATGTTTACCAAAACATTGCTTTGTAATTCAGCAGCCTTCCTCTTAGCATGTTACAAAGTCCCTTTTCAAAGCACTAATGGCCTGCTCGATTCGTCCGTCATCTTAAATAAACTAAAGGTGCCATCAGCCCACACAAAAACAAACCTGTCTCTCTCTCCATTTAAAAGGGAGCCTTTGAAAATCAATCGCAGTGTCACTTTTCAGTCCCCTCTGTGAGTGTGTCTAAAACACTGTCATTTGAAGATTTTAATCCTTTTTAGTATGGCAACAGCGGGCAGTTTTGAAATGAATGCAGTGATTAAGAGCGAATGTGCTGAGCATTTGGATAGCTAGGCTGTGGGATAATGAATAAAGATTCATGCTTTGGACCCAAATTTTAATTTTTCCACAGAATTTGCCTGATGTAGGCAGCGTTTAATCACCCTTAGTGACAGGACTGAGTGCTTTCATTTAACCTTGACTGAAGATCATGAATTCTAACGCTTTTAATTGGATACATCATTTAACGGCGTGAGCAGAGCAAATTCCCCCCAATTCAAAGCCGTGAGATTGACTGACAGGGGCAGTGAGGCCTGGCACAATTAAAGCAGATCTGTATGCACTGCCCCTGTCACCACATACACACGCCAGCGATATGACTGTTTGATCATGACAACTTTGCAGATTTCACCTTGCTTTGAGTAGGGGTGACTAAATTATGAGATTGGGGTCAGGGTAAGGGCTAAAAAGAGAATACACACACACACACACACACACACACACACAACCTCTGGCCTCCAGGCATTTACCACCTCTGTCTGGATGTACAGCAGAAAAGACAACAATAGGACTCTTCTACCATTATGTTTATTACCGCCGTGTCACTCCTAATTGAAATGTTCCAGAATGGTGGCTGACAGAGGCATCTTTCAGACACGTTGGAAGTCATAACTGTCTCTGACCTCTTTGTAGACAATTGCCCCTATGATGTGGAAAGCCGTATCAAGTGGCACACAGTCAAATGCTTTTTAGACGCCTAATTGTTTTCTTGCCTGCGACTCCGCAGAGAGAGAAAATTAATCTGTGCGCCAGAGCTCTCCTCTGCGACAGAGCCTAACCAACCACAGCATGTTTGGTTAAGGAACCAAGCTCCAGGGTTTAATTTCATATTTTGCAATTACATTTTTTTTTTCCTGGGACAAGTTTTAATGTATTATTTAAATGATCTTAGCTTTGGGATATTTTAGGGTTTTTAAACAATACAATGCTGTTGGGATTTGGGCTAATACAAGGTGGAACTGAGTCAGTTCACTGTGTTCATAATTCCATGTAGACTGTTGTGTTAAGTGGTGATGTAGTTGAGCATGCTTGAATGGCAGTTTCAGTGTCAGGATAATTCTACTGCAGAAGGAGAGGAGGGGGGTGGTTGGCACAGTTTTTCTGCCATATTTTCCAGGCATGTCATACATTAGAGTAACCCAACTACCAGCAAAAGAGAGCACAACAGAGATTTTCATTGTCAGAAGATGTTTCCTGCAATTACCTTCATGACTAAATTCATGCTGTGAATTTATGCCAACCAGCCCTAACACTGGATTGTTTGGTACAAGTTACAAAGATGGTAAGCACAACTTTCAAATGTTACGGTTTCAAGAAACAAATAAAAATAATGTAAGCTTTTAGATTAGAACAAACCACCAGAAAAATATTGTATTTGTTTTATCATTGGATTGTATGGAAGAACAATAGGAAGAACAATAATAAAGTAAATTTAAATGCTTTAAGTAAAAAATAAAAGGTTATTTTTAATTCACATAGTCTGTGACCTTACAGGTAAAAACAACATGTTACAAATTTGCTGAATATAAACTGAATATAACCAGTGATAAAGTACAGAACTGAGCTCTAGACATAGATAACATCACTATCCAAAAACAAGCAACCCCAAAACTGTAACTTTACAGTTAAAGGCATTCTTTGCGCTTAATAGGTGTTTTTTATTTAAAGCTATTGCTATAGCTACATTTGGAGCATGTTTAGTAATCCAAGCACCCTGAAATATTAACACAAAGTACATGGCAGAAGTTGTGCTCATTGTGCTCAACTATGCAGAAACGTAAAAATCCAAATAAAATCTAGATATTTGTTTATTTGAGACAATAATGATATGCTTGACCTGAACCCCAATGCTATTCAGCATGTGTGACAATATGCACTATGTGACAGTACCCATACACATGGGGATGCTGAAACATGTGCCAACAAACCCCATCAAGACACAATTGTGCCCTTTTTTCATACGAGCTGTCTTCAGTTCCCTAACATTGGCACATTGGTTTAATTACTGATTAAAAATAAAACACTTTCTCATAAATAAAGAAGCCTATTTTGTTTTACACACAAAAACACACACAAAAAAATCATTTTTACACATTGTAATGTTCACATTTCTTAAAAAAAATGGATGAATGCTGCTCAAGAGCAGAATCATTTTTATGT
The DNA here is from genome assembly GCA_024036415.1 of Prochilodus magdalenae. NCBI lineage: Eukaryota > Metazoa > Chordata > Actinopteri > Characiformes > Prochilodontidae > Prochilodus > Prochilodus magdalenae. Next base: position 77,460 of record JAMWET010007698.1, read on the forward strand.
TCCATTTTTGTGAGGGTTTATCCCACTGAGTTAGCAGTGTGCAATCCATCCCCAATCTCCTTTGTGACAATATGCTGCTGTTGTTCTGGTTTTGTCCTGTTGTGTAAGCCTGAACTTACAACATTTTCTTTTTTACAGATCCATCTGTAACTTCTACAAATGAGAGTAACTCTTTCCCTCTCAAATACTTATTCAGCCTGTAGGTCAAGTTCAGACAAGTTCAAACTTTTAATATACTTAATGTGTTTAAATGCTTAACATCATACAAATGCCTGCAAGATGACAAGTTCAAACAGCGTGGATACTCGTTATGTGCAGGAGAGTTACTGCCTTGTACCTTCTTTTTGGTAAGATATATGGTCAGCTTGCCTAGTATACACAATGAACAGATGCTGTACAGGCATTTCCACTTACAGAGGTCAAATTAGCATCACAACCTGGATAAAAATAAACCCTGACAGACCCAATTGAGCATAAGCCAAGATGATTTCTTTGAACAATATGGTTTATCAGGCAAGTACATGAAATGTAGTACATGAAAGTGACTAAATCATCCTGCTCCCCCGACCACACATACAATGAGCATTCATAAAAACCAGTAGAATCGATTGTTAAATCTGAGCTGAGGGTAATGAAGACAGCCAGTGGAAGAGGGCATGGAAGCATGCACAAGCACTTTCATGACTGACTGACACTGTGGTGTTAGAGTACAGCATTAAACGAATGGTCCATGGAAGAGGAGGAGGCACTGTAAAGGCTGACATCTATTTCAGAAGCTCTACCAGGTAACAGATATCATCTATTGCACTTCAAGGGACAAGTAGAAACAGAAGACATTGTGCACCGTCACTAAGGTTGTTTGATGGTTATCAGTCAAATCAAACAACTGTAAACTGATACAGTCAGAAATTCAGATATCGGATATCTCAGATATAGATCCTTTGTCAGTGTATAGTGTTCCTAGGACAATTATGGAGGATATTTCTTCTCTGTACTTTTAAAAGATTACCAAGAAACGTTGGAAAGAAGGGAAAAGGGTGTAGAGCTTGCTGATGAATTTAATGGATGACCTTAATGGGCCCTGCTGGAATGAAGACTTAGCTGAGTCTCCCTTTATAAAAAATGATTAAATAAATCATATAAAGGGAAATTTCTGTGCTAGGCTCATCATAATACACGACCCAGGTACTCAGCTTCATCCATTAGTGGCCGTAGCACCCACAGGTCTACAGGTATTTGTTCCAAGCATGTACCACAGTACCTGATTTCTCTAATTAGGTTGCCTTTTTGTTATAAGGAGGAGAGCTCATTAGGGAAATCAGGTTGTGCTGTGCAGGGTTGGAACAACAACCTGTAGACGCTGAAACCCTTGATCAAGCTGAATACCCTTGCAGCAGGGTATTATGATATCAATATCAGCACAGCTGAAAACGAATTCCCCGTGGTTTGTGGTTCGCAAGATAAGAGGAATAAAGGTCTAAAGAAAAGACTTCTGATGAAAAAAATGCTCTTTTCATCTACAGAGGTTAGCAGGAACACTACCTGCTAAGTGATCTGATTTCTTTGCTTTTGGGGGTTTTTATTGGCTACGATGTTTTAATAAAATGCAGATACATTATAGAGTTTATTATATAGATCTTAGAGTTTATTTAGGATTATTATAGAAAAGTCCAGATTTCTACTGTCATTCCCAGATCCGACTGAAGTCTTCTGAGAGTATAATAAACGTGGTGTTTTTCCCTCACAATTCAGCCATAAACACCACTTTGACATTGTATTTGGATTCTTTGTAAACAAGAAATAAAGGAAAACCTCTCATATACTGGATGATATGCTTCTGAGGGTTCATCTTTAGAAATAATTCTAAATATTTCAGATATGATCTAAACATAAAGGTTTTTTAAATTTATAACCTTTGGCTTTGAGTGCTTTGTCAAGTATAATATAATAAATTCCACACTGGTTCTGTTATTATTAATAAGTTGTTTACCTGTTTACATATCAGTCCATTTCTCTAAAATGGCTTGCATTTAAATGTGACATATGAATCACGACTGTCTCTGCAGTGAATTGTGTATTGTAGGTTATTGCGGGAGTGAATTAATGAAGGAAGAACTAATGAAGCTTATGAGTGCCGGAACATCACAGCTGAGGGGTTCTCACTCTCTCTCCTCATAATGTATGATCTCAATAAAACTAGTCTATTCCACCAGTTTGCTCGTATGGTCAGATTAAATGTACATGTTATAGCCCAGCACCTGGATGAGTTATAATTAGACTACCCCCTGCCCCAGTCACACTGCCGTCAAAATGTACAAGGCATGTCATGTACTGTTCCTGCTGTCAGTCCTTCTGTGGCCAGGGGTACAGTGAAACAACGAGTTTTCCAAAACGGTGATTTACAGTATTTCATTTATTTAAATTTAATACTACTATTTTGATACATCCCCATGGGAAAAAATGCAATTTATTATTTTTATTATTATTATTATTAAGAAGAAGAAGAAGAAGAGGAAGAAATATAAGCGTTGAACAAGTATTCAGACTTGTTCTCTCTGGCAAACCTTAATTAATTCAGGTGCACATTATTACCTTAATGAGGCACCCAATTAACTGAGTGGCCTCTGCCTGTGTGCACTGACAGCAGTTCAGTATAAATCCCAGTTAATTCTTCTTCAGAATTAAAACAACTGAGTTGTTTCTCAGCCAGGTGTTGAATGGAGGTCTCTCAGGCAGAGTAACTACTGCTTAGAAAGCACAGACTCATAGTGCACCTTGAGTTGCCAGCAGAAGCATTCTACAAAGTGCTATATGGATGAATGGTGAGACCAAAGAAAGTAGAGACCAACACCAAAAAGTGCAACAAGAAAACCTTTTTCATTCTAAATCTAAAAACGTTGTTTGAACTGTACAAAGTTTCTGCTGAGCTGATTCAAGTATTTCCAGTTAACTGAACTTCTTATAGTAAGTAAACAGAATAAGAATCTTCTTACATTCTTATATTCTGTCAACGTTTTATTACAAATTTAATTGATGAAAACATCCAAAATAAAACTATTTCTAACAGGCTGGTGTTCTAAAGCTTAGATACACTGAAGAAGCAAATTTATTTAAAAGATAAATAAAGATCATTTTTGCAGGTCAGTATGCCAAACTGGTATAGGCTAACCAACAAAAGACTGGAAGTTGTACTTAAGGTCATTAGTCCTTCAGCCAAATATTGACTTCATAGTTCTGTGTAATATATTTTCACTGTCCAAAGAAAAGTATCTCCAAACGGCAGTTTTACAGGAGAAGACAAAAAACAAACTGTAAATAAAGGTAATAGCAATTTCAGAGCATTTCTGTTGCGTCATTCATCATGAAATCACATCACAAGATGTAAAGGGCAGCTGCTATGCTCCAATAATGAAGAAAACTGAGAGACTTGGCTTTTTTAGTGACAGTATGCAATGTGAAGACATTTTTATTCTTTGTGTTTAACGCTGGTGTTTACATGTGTGTTCATCAAATTTCTGATCGGGTATTATGCTTTAAATAAGCTGGGATTTATTTGTTCTTATATAATCAGTGGTGTCTGAACATGAATGATGTCGTACAATGATAATCCATCATTTGCAACAGTACACAGTCAAATGTGGAAATCCCATGTTTTGCATACACACATGCCCATAAACACACATAATCACAAGTGACCTGAAGCCCAATGCAAATCATCTCTATTTACTCTCAAAAATATCCTCTCTGTATCCTGTTTTATATAAGGTTTGTGTCAAATCAAATGTCGAACCCGGCGTTAAGGCGGCTAATGGATTTTGTATTATCCGCCCTTAATAGTTTAATCTCTACAATTCAATCTCTTTACCTCCTTGGTGGCCTTGACACTCCTGGTCAGTGATTGTCTGCCAATTTAGACAATAAGACCTTTAATGGCTACCCCATCTAGCATCACTCACTGTCTCTCTCTCTTTCTCTCAGGTACATGCAGCTCCACTGGAACTTAGGATGCCTGTATTAGAGCTCCCTCTTCAGGAGCAAAACAGTACTGCCCATCTTATTAGACAGCATTAAATAGAGAAAACATCAAAAATGAGATTTCTTAAGCTCAACGTTAGGGAAAAGCCTAAACCTCTGAGTGACTGGAGGTATGAGCATAATTCTCCTTTACACCCCAGAGGCTCAATGTGGCTGAAACTGATGAAGACTCTGCTGGCTTATCATTCTGCTCATTTTCAAACATCAAGTTTACACAGAAAAAGCCCTCCGATCAAATCATCTCACTGGCTCCTCTGTGGGGAGAGGACAAACTAGCGCCCAAGGAATTGATCTAGTATATCAATGTACACATCTGGTCCTCAAACTCTTCATAACATCTTGTGTTTAGAACAAAAACCAGCCTTATTGTGGCAGGCAGAAATAAAAAAGAGGAAAATGACAGAATGGTGAAGTTCAGCTGCCTGGTTCCTCTCCCTCCTCCACGTCTCCGCTGAAAGAAATTCACTATTTATAATGTCATCTTATCTGGCTTGCTCGGAGGGCCGCACTGTGAGTGCACTTATGCTTCCCTTTGTTAGGGTGAGTTGGCAATTTCCTGTGAGATGGAACAACTGCAGGCAGCCGCTATTTTTTCCTGATAATGCTCCTGACACAAGGACCAAACTGCTGTTGGCATCAGAGCGCAGCCCTGGGCCGGAGCGGTGGGAGGCCTGACATAAGAATGTTGCCACGCTCAACCATTCACAGCAAGGCAATAAAATAAAATAATACAAAACAAAAATAACAAAAACAATGAAAGTCAATAAAATAAAATGTATGAATAAAAAACAACTAACTATATCTAAAAAGAGAGGTGGAGGAAAATCCCTGCAGCATTTGGCAAAATGGTATTGACACAAGGACCCCAAGAATCCATCTTTTATTATATGAATGCAATGTAAGGTTTTTATGATAGTTTTAGTCAGTCAGTCTGCTGGACAAGCAGCTTTTGCTGCAATAAAACTGCATTCCATTAGATAAAACATATACAGACATAACTGTGTTTTACATCACACGACATGTAATCACTATACTCGACATACTCAATTCCCAAACACACCCACATACATACACTGCTATATCTATCTATCTATCTATCTATCTATCTATCTATCTATCTATCTATCTATCTATCTATCTATCTATCTATCTATCTATCTATATATGTAGACAGATAGATAGATAGATAGATAAATAGATAGATAGATAGATAGATAGATAGATAGATAGATAGATAGATAGATAGATAGATAGATAGATAGAGATATATAGATATAGATATAGATATAGCAGTGTATGTATGAGAGAGAGAGTGATTCATATATATATATATATATGTGTGTGTGTGTGTGTGTGTGTGTTCTCTCCTTTTCTGTTTACTCAGTTTACCATTTTACCTGTTTCTTGCTTCTTCCTGTGGCCTGGTGAAATACAACTCATTCCACCGACTTTCTGCTTTCTCATTCAGTCAACATTCATCTGCTGGAGGTTTCTGTAAGCAAATAGCTCCTATTGTCCAAACTCAACAGGCAAACTAAGCCCATGTGAGCCTAAGTCCTGATTAAAAGGCTCTCTTAATATAGGGTTGCTCATAATTATCAATCAGAGCTATAACAGCTGCCATGAGCGCTGCAGCCACTGCTTCCTGCACTAATGTGTTATAGCGCCATAAAGGACCTCCGCAGTGTTCAGTAGTAGTGGGCAGCAGCGACCCCGGACGGGGGCAGCATTTACCCCACCTCTCCAACACACCCGCCACATGCCCCCACCCCCCACTCCCCTTCAGGCCCATACACCCCCACCCCTCCTCCGTACAGGTAGACTAACGCGAGCCTCATTTAGCGCTACGCTGCTTTTCCTAATTAGCGCCGCGAGGCCTCATTAAGTCCGCTCTAATGAATAAATATTGTATTTCATAGCCTGATTACCAGATCAGCTCAATGCTCGAGCGTCGTAAACAATTATTTCCCTAAATATTCATCACCCTAAAGTGGATGATCATTGGTATTTAATACCAGTATTTTCAAGTGCATCTTTATTATGCAAATAATACTTTTGGAAGCGTTCGTTTCCTGCAGAACTGAGAAAGATTCACATGGGGAAATAAAAAATGGAGAAATTCTTTAAGAGTGGCGTGCAGTTCCCCCTCTATGCTGATACTGAGACAGTGATAAAGAGACTTCACTTATTATAAGAGGACACTTGGATACCAGGTCCTTGTGTGATTAAGATTAAGCCATCTCCCTGTTTTGATACAGACTGTAGCCCTTACAATCATTTCAATTGATCAGAGGCAAAGTGTTAAAAGGGAAGACAGTATATAAACATGTACCAATTCAGTTCAATTAAAGCTGAAGTAACCCTGAAATTGACGCACAAAATATGCTACAAAACACTGACATCATTACCACATATGACACGAGCAAGACTGTTCACACATGCAGAGAGAGAGAGAGAGAGAGAGAGAGAGAGAGAGAGAGAGAGAGAGAGAGAGAGAGAGCACTAATATGCTTTAATAGGAAAATGATTTACAGGTATAAGATTTCCCATTAGAGTCTGCTAATTATTTCCACACCATTAGTGGCAGTTCTCTAATGAAGGCTCTGAGCAGGCGGTGCAGTATATCAGACTGCTCTAGTAAAAGCGGGACAGAATGGGAGATGGGGCAGGAGAACATTTGCCCTCCCCACTGCACAAACGCACTGAAGGACATGGACCGGGGCACACCTGCACCAATAGGACTTTCTGAAAGCCATACTTCTCAAAACCCAGACCATCTACTCTCAGCTGCCAGCACAGATGAACCAGGTTTTCTCTGTGTGTATATATATATATATATATATATATATATATATATATATATATATATATAGATATATATATATATATATATATATATATATATATGTGTGTGTGTGTGTGTGTGTGTGTGTATGTAGTTATATATACATATATAAGTTGCAAATTGCAACCTGACACTAAACTGGGACAGCACAGCACACATGGGAATTAGAAACTATAATGCTTTTATTGGAAGAAAGTACAAAATTGTTGAACAAAGCTGTTGAACAGTTTCTTCAAGGTATCTTTGTCTGACTGCTGTTCATTCCACTTTATTACCATAAACAAAGCAGACAGCTTTAAAATTTATTCAAAGTATTTTTTACAGTGCAAGGATCATATGAAAGGTTAAAAAAATAATCTATTAATCTTGAAAGACGTTTAAAAAAGCCATTTTCATTCTGTCAATCATGTAGGAAAAATTACAGTACAGTTTTTTATTCCAGGAAAATGACACTAAACAAATCTTGGCAACTTTATACATTTAAAACAATGTAATTTTTTTTTTATCTTGGGTAAACCATCCTCAATTGGCTACTCAAAAGGCACATAAACTTGCATGAAGTTCTAACAGTACACAGGACCAAACAGGCAGTGGTGGAAAAACTTGGCAGGGAAGAACAGGGGCTGCCATTTTCTCACTCACTCTCCTCCAACTCCTTCCTAAGGCTAAAGACAAAAAGTTCACATGTCAAGACCATTTAGGCACTTCAGTTGTACATCACACCATTCCTCATTCTTGCATGCAGCATGAATTAGCAAACTCACAATCAAATCAATAAAACTTTACCTGTTCAGGTAAGCATGAACGTTGTCATAGCCGTGGTACTTGGCCAGATAGACCAAAACACCTGTAGCACAACGGCCCTCTCTGGCCCGGCAGAAGCTGCAGTTACAAATGCCTCTGCATGGGGGGCAGCGCCACTCCTGTAAAAAGAGTTACATCTTAGTCATATACATATCCAGCACTCTGACATGAATAATTAATCAACCAAAATTAAAGGACATTTAACTGACTGACTGGGTGATTATGTAATTGTACAGTACAATCTATTTTAACTAGCTTACAAATAGTTGCAGGATGGTAAAACACCCAAAGCTGGATCTAGATGCTATTAGTTGTATTACTCAGGTATTTGTTGTGCTTTACCATTGTACCTTTGAAGCATGGAGGAAGCCATGCTGACTGAAATTGTCAGATTACATTGTTTTACAGCACTATTTGGCCTTTCCCTCATTCTCACCTATGGACCACAGTCTAAATCAGTCATGCCTACAGCTCAGGCTGAATATCATGTAGTGGATTTCTAAAATACAGTCACCCCATTTGTAAAACATCAGTCTGCATAGCCTCCAGTGCTGTATAGAAGCACGGGCCATTTAACATTAAGTGCAGACCGAAACACTGTGTTCTGTACTTACCGGGTCCAGCAGAGCATCCCGGACTTCCTCTCCATAACGGTTCCGCAGACAGGGTCCACAGAACTGACCCCTGACTCCCACACACTCTGGGTTGCGGCAATTAGTCTTAGTATCTGTTGTCTTTTGACGACACTGGTGACAGGTGGAGCCCTACAATGCACACAGATAGACTTTCAGACCAGATTCTTTGCAGTCCCAGACCAAACTGCAAACGGTGGCCTTAATGACAAATGTCACTCCCAGTTCTTATGTGGTAAGCTAAGGACACACAAGCATAGAGAAGTGACAAATGCAGACAGACATAACTGTAATAACTTACAGTGCTGCGGTTGTAGACCTTCTCTCGGACATTAAAGCAGATATTGTCTAGCTCTGCCTGAGTAATTTCCTCCACAGGTCTTACTACATGGGGGATGGCAAGAACACCATTATAGGTGCGTCGACGACGTGGCTCCTGGTCAAAGACAACTTAAAGTTAAACCCAGAACAGCTTACAAATTTGCGTACAGCTTTGTGGGGACCACAAAGTTCCACCACACTTTCAGGATATACAAAATTATGACATCTTACTGGTTCATAGTCGTCATCTTCACTGTATTTGCTCCTGCGCACCAGGCCAAATTTGTCCTCAGGCTCTTCTTCAGGAGGAGGAGTTGGGGGACCATCCACCAGTGAACGGGAGCGGGTGTGAGGACGTGACATACGTTCAGGATTCTTCCTCCGTGTCCCAGGTGTTCCAAGAGAACGGCGAGGAACACGCCGAGGCTGCAGTATACAAAGAGGAGAGGTGGAACCTGGTTAAGTAATCTCTTAACTCTTTCAAAGGCCTTCATTCTCCAGTCTTATTACTATCCCTGTTATATGCATGTACTTAGCATGTCATTGCTCTGCAACTTACCGTATTGGTCATGGGTAGAGACATCCTCCTGGGAAACAGATGTGGAACTTTGTTCAACTCTGCCATTAGCTTAGCCAGCTACAAAAAAGAAAAAGTAAAATATTAATTTACAAACTTTCAAAGTACTTTCATACAACGTACACTGTAATGATTTAAAAGTAATGTTTGCTGTATAGTGCAGGTGATAGTTTCAAATTCTAAGCTTTTCAGTATTGATGCACAATGACTCACCATAGCTTTGTTCTCTTTAATATTAAGTGCTCTCTTTGCAACAAAGTTTTCCTCCTCATCTGAATCAGACTCTGGGTCTTTGGGTTGAGGAGCAGCCTGAGGACTTGCCGCCTTTTTCTGACTGCCTTTTTTGGCAGGGAACTTCATTGCCACTCTAAGTGTGAAGGAGCGTCGTGATCTCTTTTGCGAATCAGAAGAATCAGAGTCAGAATCCATTTTCTGAAATGACAACAAAGCGAGTGAATGAACAAACAAAGATAAAAGGTGTGATGCAAACGCCAACTAAAAAGGGTACTTGAATAGTACAAGTTTACTGGAACTCACCATGGTACTCATTTCATTACTGATTTCATTCTCCTCAAATCCACTGCAGGCTTCCTCCTCAGACACTGAGGGGGCTTTAAAAATCTTCCCTGCCTGAGTTGAGCTTCTCGTTCGTCTGAGCGGCCTCTTCTGTGTGAAGGTAAACATACACTATTCAGAGATGTTTTTCAAAAAGCAAACTTCAAGAGTAAGAAGGTGGGAATGTTTAAATTAATCACTAGTGAACAAAGACAACAGCTGGAGCTGAGAAAGTTCTAGGCTGGGATTTCTTTATTTCAGATTACTGTACCGTAGTGGCAAAGCCATCAGAGCCAAAGCTGTCACAGCTGTCGTCTGAGGAAGAGGAGGAGGAGGTCTCTATAGGAACCAGAGAGGAGTTTCTGTAACTCCTTAGGTTCATTCTGGTGGGGGGAGGGGGCTGCTGTCTCTGCAGGGTAAAGAAGACCACACCAAAGCAGTCAGCACAAACACCATTTTCCGTTTCTTTGAGGAGAAATTAAATAACTAGTTTAAAAGTTGCCTCGGATTAAAGCATGTTCAGTTAACCTTACCGAACAAAATAAATGCAAACAATAATAAAATAAAACTAACTCTAACAAAGACTTATTTTATGCAAGAGTTTCCTGAAATTCTTTGTGCTGCATACTAGCATTTTAGCTGCGAAGTGAGCAAAGAAACTGCTGAGGCTAAAACACATTTCATCTTAACTGGTGCAACAACTTGTGCAGCAGCATTTCTAACATGAAGCCGTACGTCAGTTTCGTGTTAAACTACGTGCATTAGTCCAAAGAAAGAAAGCGAGCTAGTAAAACGAACAACAGAGTGTCTTTGCCTACCTTGGTGCGCATTGTCTTGTCTTGCCTTGTCTTTTCTTGTCTCGTCCCGTCCAGCAGCAGTGACTGAGTGAAGCAGAAAAGCTTTACTGCAGGGCGCTTAGCCTGGAAGTTCGCGGGAAATTTTCGAGAGGCGTGGCACCAATGCGCGCCACTACAAAGTCCTGCAAGATGCCTAAACATGACTAAGTAAGTCAAGTTAATACCAGACATAATTCCGGCTGTTAAATTCTGTTTCCCTCTAACGCGTGCGTTTATTATATATTATGTCTTTGTAACATACAGTCTAGGCCAAATAATTGAGGTAAGAAAGGCCAATTTAATTATAGACCCCTTCCAGGATCCATAGCGGTGGCGCCAAAATGGCTTTAAAATATTTGCATAGGAGGGCGTGAAGCGCGCGCTATTCGCTCTGGTGACCCACATCCTTCTCTTTGTAGTGGCAAACAGAAGAACACAACGTTTTTAAAATGTCTTTACATTTATTTATTTTGTATCTTACTGAAGCAAACTTTTTATTTTCAGCCTAACAATAAAACATATATTTATTACAGTGCTTAGGTACTGTCAAAGTCATGTGACAATAAAACTTGTCACAGTTCATCTAAGGTCGCTTAGTATGCAGCAGGCACAGGCCCACACAGCAATATACAGCGAGTAGTCAAATCATGTAAAATAATAATAATAACAATAAAAATCTGTTCCTTAAGCTTTATCTCTGATCCAAGGAATAGTGTCACCAGTCCTTTTAAGAATGTGTAGTGAAAACCGCTGGAGCATTCAGACAAAGAAAGTCCTCTGTGAGGAAAAGTTAGGGGGCTGAAGGCTCTGGTGTTCCAGGCATAAATCTCCTCGGTACACCCTGGAACTTGTTAATGTCCCACCCATTTTTTGGGGGGGAAACAAAGACTCGCCAAGGACTGCGAGTGCAAACCAATACCTATCAAAAATCATCAGAACTGAATTAGCGTCTTTGGGTCATTTATAAATTACGGCCAGGTGAGTCCACTCTGCCTGCCATAGAACACCAACAAAAATCAAAACCGAACCTAAAAAATGGACTTGAACATCTAAGTTAAATTAGCTCATGAATATTAAATCATTATCAAAATATTTTACTTTTAAAACTCGAAATAAATGTACTATTCCATGAAATATTTTCTTTACTTTTAAGTCCTGCATTACAAATAGCATGCTAGCTAGCATTAGCACGTTGCTCAGACAACCGACCTAACTAGCTAGACTGGTCATCTAGTCTTAGCCCTAAACAGCATATGGCAGAGGAGATCAGCGTTTCTTAATATGTTGTTAGTATAACCACCCAGACAGTCTTCACCATATTCATTCATACCGGTTAAATTTAGAAGCACATTCTCTGTTTTGTTGTTGTCATTTATGAAGGATGCGGGCTTTGTTTTCCCCCCAGACAGGGGCGTGGTTATAGGAGCCTACTCTGATGTGTTAAAATCAGGAGATGCTTCGTACCCAGTCGTAAGGTCCTCATTATGTCATGGTAAGTCATGTTAAGGTATGTCATGGAGTTTTATGTCAAGATTCTCTTTACCGGCCAACTCTTCTTTTCTTCCACTCACAGAAAAATGGCATTTTCATTGACTGCTAACATGTAGATGCACGGTGAATATTAGACACACATCCGCATCCAGATATTAACGTTATCTTTGTCTGAATTAACTGGAAATTAGGGATGACTGTTGGTTATTAAAAAGACTTTGTAGCCAAACCTTTGCCCTCAAAGCTCCCAGAATCCAGCCTGTTTTAGACCTCATAGATCAGTATGAAAAGGAATACATGAATAAACATCTGTTTATTTCTGCAAATATTGTTTATATTAAAATAATTTATCTATATTTCTTTTCAAAAATAATTTCCAAAAGTATGACCCTTTTTCACAGGGTGTTTTTTCTCATTTGTGTCCCCTGGTGTTTCTTGGAATGATGCTTGTTATGATTAAAACAGTTCATCATGGACATTTTGAACATCCATACACAAAATAAAATTCTTTAGCTCCGCCCTCGCCCTCCTCCTCGTCCTCCCCTCCGTGATCGGCCTCTTGGCTGTCTCTGGTCCTGCTGCTTTGGAGGCTTTTTGCGTTCTACTTTAATCCACCCTCCATCGCTGCATTTGGACTCTTCTTCTGCTGCATTCTTTTGCTTTTCTGCCGTCACTGTTGCCATCCCTGGTATTATCTTTTGGTGGTTCTGTTGTACAGCGTTGCTGTTCCGAGATCGTCCACCATGATGAAATCCTCTAGTCCCACCCTGAGACACATGATTGGAGACTTTAGAAAACTTCCTGTCCCCTGCTCCCGTCATGGTCATGCTGCCATGGTAGTCAGTTCTGGGGTACTTGTACATAGCTCTGGCACTTGAAGGGCGCTCTCTCTCTGATGTACTCTCTGAGGTTGTACTGGATGGGCTACTGCCTTTTGACCCCAAGTGGACAGAGGAGAGTCTGTTAGAGAGTGTAGGTGAAGAGCTTCTGGAGCTGACCCATGGTGAGGATGAACTGCGATTGGGCGATTTCCGCACAGCTGAAGCATATGAAGTTTGGTTCCCAAATGCAGACAGGAACTGCGGCAGGGTCATGGATTCAACTGAGAGGCTGTTGGGTGCGCCATTGTTGCGCTCTTGGATTACGTTCTCCCTGATCTGCTTTAGCCTCAGGCTTGAAATCCACTCAGGATCTATACCTGTCAGAACAAGACCCATAAAACCAATAAAATACAATGTACGGGCAAGTCAACATATAAGGTTTCCTTTAGCATCATTATAATCGATATAGCAAGTATCATTTTAACACTCTGCCAAGAAAATTAACCACACCATTTCACCATTTTAATGAAACCAGGCCAAATGCTGGGAAATGACAATGACTACCCCCAAACAGTCAACATTCAGTCAAATAAGTAATACACTAAATGTTGTAGGTGTCAGAACAAAATACTGAAATACTGTATCTTCAAGATGATTTACAGGAGTAGGAACAAATCTTTCTTAAAATCAACATATGTTAACCTGACCAGGTTTTGAGCCATAGCATTTTGTACTATTTCTATTGGGGCATGAAAGGATAAAATGGCCACACAAAGTAAAGGGAGGCCAGAATTTTCCAATTTTCCAAAAACAGACTAGGATTGGAGACTGGAACATTGGTGTTGTTCCCACAGAGCTAAAATGTGTACACAGAATTTCCACATGAATGAAATAAACCAACAAAGTTATTTTTTTATAGCAAATTAAATACAAATATGCGCCCCTGTAACATATTTAGTTCATGTGGTAATCATATACATATTGGAATCAAGAAAATTCATAAAAATAAAAACAGCTGAAACACTAAACATTCTTTTCCTTTAAGAATTTTCAATGATAACCATGAGTAAAAGTCCATTACCAGAGTTGGAGCGACTCCTGTAGTTTCCTTCACCATTTGATGGTGCAGTCTCTACAAGCAGCTCTACGGCTCTGATTTCGTCTCCCCCACTGCCTGGGCTCCACCTCACCGAGTGCACATGTCTAGTGCTCTTAGGAGACTTGACATCGCTCTGTAGATAAAACAGGAACAAGGTGAGAGATGAGCAGCTGGTGCGGGTACTGAGCTTCTACGGCTTTCCTCTTGTGCCCAAATGGAAGTTTGGAATAAGAAATTGCACTACTGTAAATCCAGTTGTTGGGACAAGCTTCCTGCTTCTTGCCTTCTTGACATACATTTGATTTACACTACATGATTATTTAAATGTAATTACACCAATTATGTCATATTAATTGAAAGTTTACAACCTGCATTTTCCAAAGAATTTCTCTGCTTATTTCAGTACAAGAAAACTGAAACATGCATATGCTATTGACAGTGACGCATGTGACGTCTAAAGGCAGACCATGTAATACATTTGAATGAAGTGTATAGGAAGGTGGGATTCTAGATTAACGGCCGAGGCCTTCCATATGTTGTAGTAAAACAACATATGACAAAGGGCCGCAGGAACAAGGGGGTGAGTAGGCATTTGTTTGACTACTTTGTATAAAAGTACTGGGGTGCCAACCCAAAATTAAATTACATGGACGCTGACCAATAGACATGAACAGACAGAGGGAGTCGAACTCATCGGCTGAACCAATTAAAATCCAAATTTCAGCAGGGGGCCGCAAAATCTCCAGAACAGCAAATACTTTATTAGTTCATGTTCTATGGGAGGAGCTGCATTGCAGTGGTTTTACTGTGATACATAAGCTAATGCACTGGCTCATATTTTGAATTTACTACAGCCCAGTTTTAATATTTCTCACTGCGACCTTGCTACACTAAAGTTGCTTTCATGCCTACTGGTGTCACTCCTGGTATGGCATTTATTTGGAAAGTATACAATTGTGTATAGCAACAAAGTCAGTGAGAACAGAGATGTGTTTTTCCAAGATGCCTTGGGCTGAATATTGATTACCTCATAATTTATAATGCAGTCAACAGTCTGTTTGTCAGATATTCCAACAATCCACTTGTCCATCACAAATGGTGGCTGAAAAAAATGGAGAAAGCACACAATCAGTGTTTGTTTTACGCAAGTCTTTAACCAATCATACCGTGTTGTGCTGTTACAACCTACCTTAGTCATCTTTAACACTTCCACATCTGGTCTATTTGCATTAAAAGTGACATCTTTGATGTAGGTTACGGCAATTTCATCACCGTCCAGCTCCATGTACATTTTCCATTTGCAGTCCTACAGAGGGAACACCACATAGATAATAAGATATCCAGGAACTATGCTTAATGGTCCAGCATTTTAAATACATTGAAATGAGCATCAGCGGACATCAGAGGATATACCTGACAATATTATTAACAGTGTTTCCTTTTTGATTTCTTAATATTTAGTTATATATCACTTGTGAAAGACCTGAGCAAAATAATAGAATTTAACCAACATATAAAGTAGGTAAAAACTCTCATTCCAATTTCAACCTTGTTGACTTGTCCTCACCACTTCCCCCTTGGGGGATTCCCCAATGTCATATTAAAAGTAATTCTATTACTGTTGCTAGACCTAAGCTCACCTAACAAAAAAAAAGTCACCCGTGACTGAAATGTACCTAATAGCGTTTCATATCGCCACATAGCTGCAATATGATTTGGCATGGACTGGACACGGTTCTTTTTTTACGACAAATTTTTTTGTCCAGTGAGCTTATAACCACTTAGAGGTGTATGGGATTAAGCTGGCATGAACACAACATAACAAAACATAAGCCTACAGCTTGCAGCACTTTATTCCAGCTAATTGCTAACTGCTAATTTTGCAATGTAAGCTACCAGATAACCACAGAGCTTCAGACAGAGTAAGGTCATTTTCTTTAACTCCTGGCCACGGATGGCTCTGACACCAGAGACCGAACCAGTGCTCCCCATCCTTCTCATCCTCTGAGTGACCACTTGTGTATTGTAAGTGCTACACACTCTGTGCTAAGAAATATGACATAATCAGCCTGATCAATCTATGCCCTAAATACAGATTTGCATACATACTATTTCACTAAGTGTGTTGCTAATTCTAACCTTTGTAAGAATGTTCCTTAGAAATGTAACTAAATACATACACTCTGGCACCAACGAAAGAAGAAATGCATACTACAAGGTCACAAGAAGGTGTGCAACTGAGCCCATAAACATCCACTCTCATTTGCATTAGCAATGGAAATGTGGCCCTCATCATAGGGCACGTTAAAGCTGGCTGGCTGTGTGCACAGTGCACATGCTGACAGAGCAGTAATGATTCCTTCAATCCTCGAGCCTACTGCGCCAGGCACAGGTCGTTACTTAAAGCACACTGCTTCTACTGCGAGCCAATCTACTGTGTACAGAAAATCAGAGGACACATCACAGGAGAGCCACATACACACTCATCTGTACTGTGCTCCAGAGTGTGTATGTGTTTGGAGGGGGACCTTGCGGAGCATGGATGGAGGCGCGCGTGTGCCGAGGGCACGTTTTGTATGTTTGAGTGAGTATGTGTGTGCGTGCTGGATGGATCTCAAAGCATCAGTGTCAGAGGTCCTCAAAGCGTCTATGTCAGAAGCCCTGTGGCCCTGTAAAGCTGCCAGGCTCCTCCTTGCTGGAACGGGCTGCTAGCGTGTTGGCCCAGCGTTGGTCCCGCTGTTGGGCCCGGCCTAATCACACCGGCAGAAACAATGTGCTGTGATGGCGGCCAGCACAGCGAGCGTCTAATGACGCCTCATACATAATTCAGCACCTTTCCCTCGACTCAGCGCTGATATCCTCATTAACAGCACACTCGCTGCCTGTCAGATGGCCAGTGCACAATCGCAGGCCCCTCATTTAGTCTTTGAGAAGTGCAGCTGCTACCATGACACCGCCAGCAAAGAGGGAGAGGAGAGAGAGTGAGAGTGAGGGAGAGAGGGAGATAGGGAAGGAAGTGAGGCAGAGCAAGAGATGGGGAGAGAGAAAGAGTGAGAGAGAGGAGAAAGATGGAGAGGGGAAGAGTGAGCAAGAGCAAGAGAGGGAGGTGGGGGGTGGGTGCAAGAGAAGGAGAGAGCGAGAGAGAGGGGAAAAGTGAGCAGAGCGGGTTTGTTTTATTTAGTGCAAAAAAACCTTCCAGTTTGTAAAAACAAGGCTGACACGGAGCCTGACACCAGGCAGGGGAAAATAATTAGCTCTCATTTTCTCAGCCTCCTGTTTCCTTCTCCCTGCTGAGTTTCCTCCCCACTAAACCACCACATGTCAGGAGAAATGGGAGGCAATTAGCGGCCTCGCTTCAGCCCCGCCGCACGCACTGAAAGGGGACTATTTATGATGGGACAATGAACAGCTGAAAGATTAAATAACATTTGCCTTTTTAAAAGAAAATGACTTCTGGCTAAATGGGCCATTTTTGATTAAATTCAAGCAGCAAGTGGAGAAGCGGCCTTTCTCCCCTCTTTGAGATCCGAACAAAGCCTTCACGAGCAAAAAGGGGGTGGATGCTATGTATCGCTTTAGATGAAAGATTTATTTATCTTTTTTTCTGTTTATTTTTAAAGGAGAGAAGAAGAAGAAGACGACGATGAAGGGGGAAAAAAACAATCTTGTGAACAGAAAATGTGCTTAGTGAGACGGTGGTCAATAGCTGATGGGGGAATAACAGGCATCTTTATTTAAGGAAATGGCAACTTTAATGTGAAGAGTATCGCTATCTCGACACCCTAAAGAGTCTCAGTTCTATACGCAGATGACAAGCCATCACCCAGTGAACAAAACGCATCCTATTGAACCCCAGCACAGATAACATTACAAAGTAATAGTTGCAAATGATAATAATAATACCAAAAACACACATATCACTCTGGCACACGGTGAAAAATGCATGAATTATGAAAACGAATGAAGGAAAAATATTTTCATAAGAAAACTATCAGCAGTTTGAAAACTCTAAAGTGTCAGCTTTTGGTGCAGCAAAAGCAGTGAAGGAACCAGACATCAGTTCCTATGGCTAAAGCTTCTGCAGTACTGCAGGAGTGTTTCAGCTGTGAGGATGAGTTCATCAAAATGAATGTATTCAGTGTTGTATCTTTACTGTAGCAAAAAAATAAATAACTGAACAGGTTGAAAATTAAAGCCTACAGCAAAGTCTATAGTATAGTTCTCAAGGGAAAGGTAGACGTTCTTAATGTATGTGTAGCACCTTTGGGCCTGTTCCTGCTTTCCAGTGATAACCAAACACCAGCTCCAGACTAACAATTTTCCTCCAACCCTCCTCTTCCTTCTCTCGGGCCCACTCATCCTGACAAAGGGCAGAGGGAACATTACAACATCACCAACACTCTAATCACATCACCCTACATTTAACAAACTGAGCCAAGAAAACAATATGTGTGCAGTAAAGGCAAAGGCAGGAGGTGGGAACGCTTCATCATTAGGCTACAAAATATGAGCACAACAGTTCAGTGAATTAGGAAGGAAAGACTGAATCAGCAACAGCAGAACATTATAGATTAACATTGTTTTAAGTCACAATGTGAGATAAACCAGAACTCAAACAGGCTTCCAGGCATACCTTTGTTAGTGGAGGGAAATGGAACAGTCCCAGGTAATCGTTGGTTAATTTTTCAATTTCGGCCTAAAAATAAACAATAGATAATACCAATGTCATAATCAAGAAAAGATATAACCATTCAAATCCAGTGACATAGCACAGTTTGAATAGATCAGTAAGCAACAAATATCTTTACAGGAAATGCTGGCGTTTTACAAGGACAAATGCAACACATACATACACCATTTTATTTTAGCCTTCTAATTTTCACTAGTTTTCTCTTTTATTTAGTTTTCTATTTTATTTATTATTATTTAGTTTTATATTTTTTAATTCCAGTTTTATTTCATGAACACCTAAGGTTGAACAATTTTACAATTTAGTTTGTTTTTTATTAATTCAGTTTAGGTTTTAGGACTATGATGAACACTATGAAACCAGGTATTTGAGAATAAAAGTATGGAGTAAAACTTAACAAAAGAAAACCAAAGGCTGTTTCAGTAATTAAATTCAGTTTTAATTTGTTCCATATAAGACGCTATACTTTTCATTTAGTTTTTTAAGTTTTCATTTTATTTCCGTTGTTTTCACTGCTAGTAGTGAAATAGTTAACAATAAGACATCCATTTAATATGTTTCATACTGGTGAAGGTTTAACATAGTTCTTTTTGAATTTGTAAATGGGCCATATGTCTTTATGGTTTCTCTATGAGTTCCATATAGCCACATATCCAGGTTATTACAACCTCTTCTTATCCAGTAGAATAATAGATGTTTTTGTTACTATGGTTTAAGACAGATTTGAAAATGACCTTTATTTTGATTGGCTTTTTTTTGCCACAGTCTGAATAAAACACTCCTTTTAACTTATGTGAACAACTATTGTAAGCTGAATAAATGGATCTATCTAAATATCATGTGATGTCAACATAAGCCATCTTATTTCCATATACAGACTGTATGGACAGAGGAGTGAATGGTACATTTTGAACTACCACTCACAGTGTTTGCACACTACATCAAATTATTTTCTTTTCGAAAAGTGCAGAACAATTTCCTATTCCAGAAGATGGACCCTACAACACTAGTTAAAGAGCCTTGTTATTGTGCTGGGTTACTATCTGTTCACTACCTTCAGGTGTATAATATGGCCTTTAGAGGTGATGCCCATATCCCTCATATCTGCCTCAGAGAGGAGCAGCAGCCTGCGTCCAGTGATGTGGTTCTGCTTGAAGACATCAGCATAAAGCTGCATCTCACACTCCCGTCCTGCAGAAACACACATACAGGAAGAAACATAATGCATACTGTTCACATCCCTGAAACACTGAGAAATGAAAGAATAGAACTTCTTACCTGTCCCAAAGATCTGTGACATCCAAAAGTGCTGTAAGAAATTGAGATTTAGGTGAATAAATTTGACCAACTACACAGTTGCAATTCTAAAAATTGCTTTGGCACTGCTGTAACGAGCAGATTTTGAACATGTAGTGATACTGACCACATGTTCTTCTGTCCAAGCATGAATGGCCAAGTTTGGAAGCAGCTATAGAGAGAAAGAGAAAGAGTAAAATGTAAACACAACCAACGGCTCATGACAGTGTAAATATGAAGCATTTACAATGTTGAAATATGTAAGGCAATATACATACTGCAAATAGAAGGGCATTCAATTATTTTGCATAACAAGACATCCTTAACATTATGAAGTTAGACACCTTTGCTGTGCTGCATAAAGAGGTGCGGCAATTTTTTTGAAGACATGTCTTAACAATCTGCCGGGGAACATTTATGGGCAAACGTTAACAGGCAAACGTCAGTCAAAACACAACTTGCGTTACTGCCATGTAACGTTATGGTACAAGAATATAACTGTGGGAAATGATGGGGAGGAAATCAAAATGAATCAGTAATCTGTGCATAGAGGCACACCTCTTACAAGCGGGGTGTCACTCATTTTAAGAGTGAGTGAGAGAGAGAAAAGAGAAAGAGAGAGAGAGGGAGAGCAACCGTTGTGCTTCCCCTCTGTCTGGCCAGATGGGCCCTCAGCTCCCCCGTCTGTGTAGGGCTCATATCAGAGGAAGTAAACAAAATAATAATATAAATTAAAAAAAAAAAAAAAAACATCCATCGCCTGCCACAGTCCCATTACATACATTTGCCTAATTAGAGTGACATAAGAGTGTATTTCGAGCAGCCATCTTGTATTTCACAAATGGGTTCATGAGGATGGGAAGCAGACTGCAGACAGAGAAGAGAGGGGATGAAGGAAGCACGAAGAGAGAGAAGTCAACACGAATGACTCAGTAAATGAAATTCCTCAGCCAGCTCAGCAGAGTTCAGCAGGGTACAGCACGCTCCCTGTCCTCGTGGTCCTATCCGAGACAATACAGTCATATTCTGACCTCACGTTCAGTCAGAGCCAACTGTAGCGTGTTCTAGAGAGCGTTTAAAAGTGTTTGGAGTGTATCAGTTCAGTTCCATCAGAAAATGTTTCCATACTTGCTCTTAAAGCATTGTGGATTATAAAACAGACATGCAGATTTGTGTTTGACTTATGCATAGATGCTTTAGGTTACTAAACCATGAATACTGCAGTTGGTGCCCATGTATGCTTATTCTAAACAATGGTATTTATTATATACTGTATTTTTTCTTCCCACCACATGTAGTTTTCAGCATGTGTATCTTCTTCTGTCCTGTTGGAAAAGCCTCCCAGGTGGCTCCTCATGAAAGTGCTTGAGAGAATGCCAACAGTGTTTAAAGCTGCATTAAGATAAAAAAACCTGAGAAGCTTGGAAGAATCAAAAATATATATTTGTTTTGTTTGACACTGTCACGCTTACAGCATAAATCCAATTTTTAAAAAAGTCTTCATTATTGTAAAACAGTAAGAATTATAAATAGTATGAATAATGTACAATACTTTATTTTTGGATAATAGCAAGAATCAGAGAATTCCTCTAATGAGTAGGGATGTACAAACTGATAGAGACTCAGGAAGGGTGACTGATTTATATCAAGGTAAGATGAGTCACAGATCTAAAAGTATCATGATGCACACCTAACAGGAAAAAGACTGCACCTGCACTACTTTATCCTAAAGCCATGTGGGTCTGAGTCACTAAAGCCTAAAGCCTGTACTTCCAGCAATGCTGACATCCAGAGGTTAAGCTTATTCCCGGAGAGCAATAAAACACAATAAATTACACAGACCATAAAAGGTGCAACCTAAAATTTTAATTAAATTTGTTACAAGCAACTGAATAAGTTTTACTCAAATCAAAAGAAACGTAAAGAATCCTTTCTTTTAGGTTAAATAAATCTTATTCATTTGTATGTAACAAACTGAAGTCTTTTTTTTAGGTTGAACCAACCAAACAAGTTTAACAGTGAAGGGCAACATTTTTATAATAAAAAAGGCAGAAAGATCAAAAGAGTCAAACAATAGAAATAGTAAGAAAGGAAAAGTGTGAAGTTTGAATTGTAACAAACTTTATTGCAAAAGATAGAAAAAGGCAAAAGCAGACTGAATAAAAAAATATTGTAAAGCAGAAATATGAGTAGTACAATGTCATATCACTTACAACACAGGATTTGAGACATTCCTTAAAGGCGAATGCAGAAAAATGTACTGCTGAATAAATAGTACATTATTTTGATTTTATAAAAGCTAATATTATTAGATAATATGCATTTTAACTGCAGGAGAAGTGCAGTTTATACTCCAAAAATGCAAAAAGTAAATGCAAATTATTATTTCCCATTATGAATGTGACTATAGTGTTTATAGTTATTTAACTAGTAGGAACAAATTATTTACTCCTCAGACGTGTAAATGTACCTGAGGTATTTACCCTGTTTATTGCTTGTTTATTAGCTATGGGAAGCATCTTTGGAAAAAAAAAAACACATTCAGTCTGTGTGAGATCTAAAGTGCATCAAATTGCTGAAAATAAAGATCTCTTTTTAATGCAGCAACATATTAATACCACGTTAGACTAGCTAATATAAAGGGGTATAAATGAGTGGTGTTTTAAACTAAGAGTGAAAGTAGCAAACCGATCAGCAAGAACTTCCCTGAATGTGTCTTCATAGCAAAGTGTCACTAAGTTCTGCAGAAAGGAATCTTCCTGTGTCTCTCTCTTTGTCTCTGTCTCTTGCCTTTCTCACTTATGTGCGTCTCTCACAGCCTCACTGCTTTTCCACACTGCTCAAATTGGCCAATCTTAATGTCAGTGAAATGTCACTTCATCATAAAAGCGCCACATCCTCGCCAGGCTGACACGTTGCTTGGTCGTCCCTCAGCATGCTGCTATACATTCACTTCATTTGCCATAAATGACATCCATAAGGACTCCAAGGGCACCAAACAGGGTGGGCTAATGCAGTCCATACATAGCAAAGAGCAAAAATTCACCTTGGACCTCGGCAGGAGATTTCCACATCAACAGTTCTTTCACTTAAAAATGTAGTGTTTGGGAAAATATATTGTTAATATTAAAAAAATGCTAAGAAAAATGAGTTATAATTGTAACTCTATGCACACTGCATAACGTATGTACTTAGTAAAAGCTCATAAAGCATTTCTCATCCCAATATGACTATTTCAGTATTGCATATTAATTATTTTTGCATCTTTGGAGAAACCTGTTACAAGGCCACAGTTTCTTGAGGCAGGTAAATCAACCGATGTCTAAGCACACATTAGGAGTACGGGGGTCCAGCAGCTAATCGCTGTCACTGTCGTCAGACCAGTTAAAGGCCGTCATGCTGATTTTATGTCCCTTCCGCACAGAGCACATTTCAGAGGAGTTTTGAGTGGCCTGCATGCTGACCTGCATGCCGGAGTGGAGCACAGGGTAGGACGGAAGGTCCAGGGTGAACATGTCCTCGAAACCCTTCATCACGGCCTCCAGAGCCATGCCCCCGAGTTCTCCGTTACACGAGCTTCTGATTTCACACGACAGCTCCGAGCTTTTCAACTCCTCCAGCTTAGACTCAAAAAATGACTCCGAGCTTATCTTAGTGGCCAGTGGGAAAAAGAGCTGAGAGGAGCGGGGGGGAATAGCAAAGGAAGGAGAGAAAGTGGGGAAAAAGGAACAATGAGACAATGACAGATTTGGAAAAGGACACCAACAGAGAAAAAGAAAAAAGCCAAAGAAAAAGAGAAAACGAGGAATTAGAATAAAGCCACAAACACCAGCTAGCAGAGAGGACATTGGTGATTTGTCTTTGACAGAAAGGGGTGGTTCTACAGAAAAGGTGGAACAGGCAGAGGAGGAAAGCCAACGAGTTGCACCTCTCTAAGTCCATTAGTGTAGTGGCAAGCATTCTTAGCAAAGCAATATGGATACAAACCGGTTACTGTCTATCAGCATGCTGTAAAAGCAACAACACCAACCAAACAACACGTGAGCCACACTGCAGAGGCTGTTAGCTGCAACAAGTGTTTGGTTCCCCCTATAAATCCCCTTAATTTCAGAAAAAGATTCATGTGGCTGGGCCCACACATTTAATTAAGCCCTCTTAACATGTTGGTTTCATAGTGCTTTATATTTCATTTAAGCTGCTGAAAATCTGATGTCATGTGTTATTGAGAAAAAGAACTTGCCTGTGATTTGGGTAAAGGCATGAGCCAATGACAAGAACCCTAGATCGTCACAGTCTACATCTATCAGGTTCTGCTCACCTTTATTATTTCCCTGATTCACCTGAATCTATCAAGCATTTATAGACCATCTTGTTTGCATTATTATCATTTCTATCTAGCAGTTTGTTTGGTTGTTCTGCCACCATAGCTGACAACTGAAAACTGTATGGCTACTGTCAAAGTCTCCTTCACTTATTAAATGTATTAGATTTTTGTTTTTGTATGTGTAAGTAGACACCTAACTGCAGCATAGTGTTAATCATTATGGGATGCCTTGGAATGATTTACAGGATTGTGGAAAAAATGTATGCTATATTTGTGCTGATATTTGCAATAGACACAATGTAAGTAATGATGAGAGCACCTCTTAACCAAAAAGATTGCTTTATAAAATGCTATGTGTATTTATATAGTTTGTAGTTGTTAGTGAATAGCTTGTAGTAGTTACCAAATCACTCTTTAATAGTTATGAATTTGTTATATGATCGTTATATGTATTTATTTACTGAATAAAAGGACTCAGGGTTAGTAAGTGAGTGGTAAGGTTGACCTGCAGAGGTTAACCGAAAGGACTTGTTTTTTTCATTACCCTCACAGGCAGCCGAGTGTGCGGACTTCACTCATGCTGTCTGACTACAGGCGAGCTGTGACGGTTGAGGGAGTAAGAACTCACCGGTGTGTTGGACTGCTCTATGAGTTTCCTCTCCCACATTTTTAGGCGACGCTCTCTCTCCTTCAGCTCCTGCTCTTTACAGCTCAGGTCCCTCTCCAGCCTCTTCAAGCGCTCCAGAGTGGCCTCAATCTCACGCCTGAACACAGACGTCAGAAACAATCACATACACATCAGTTCTAATATCACACAAGTACTTTTCATTCATACATCAGATACACGTGAACTTTTTGCACTTTAACTTGTCGCATATGTATGTCACGTATGTATACAATATTCATATATATATATATATATATATATATATATATATATATATATATATATATGTGTGTGTGTGTGTGTGTGTGTGTGTGTGTGTGTATATATATATATATATATATATATATATATATATGTGTGTGTGTGTGTGTGTGTGTGTGTGTGTGTATGTATATGTGTGTGTGTGTGTGTGTGTGTGTGTGTGTGCGCATGTGTGTGTGTTAGAACTGAACTGATGCTGACACCTGCAACAAATCAAATTCTTTGAACACATTGTAGTTCATAACTAAAGGACCTAAAGGGCAAACTTATACTCTTTCAGTCAACAACAGAATGTCCAGCTGAGAACAAAACTAGCACATAGCTGGACATTAGCCTACATACTAATGCCAATCTAATAATTCTAATACTGGCCTAATTGTACAGCTGCCACAGTGGCCACCAGAGGGGGCAGTGGAGACCGCAGTATGGCTGTGGATGTTATTCCCACAGCAATATTTATAAACATGTGACACAACTCTGGACCTTCCACTCAACTGGCCCCCTCCCCTTGTCCCTCAGCAAGTCTTCCACTCCCACCCTGAATTTCCTGTGTAATTGATTTCCTTGCTTGTTACTTTCCTGACAAATGCACATGGAATTTCACATTCACATGCGTCCTTTGCCTTGTTTTTTTTTTTTTTTTTTTTTTTTTTAACTGTCACTTTACCTTTTCTCCCTCTCTCTTGTTGTGGCACAAGGAAGGACCAGAGGGACAGGAATCTCCTGTTCTCATCTCCTGGGCCTGTTCCAGATTCTTAATATAGTAACAGATACAGAGAACCTTCTAGACGTGCCTGTCACCAGGCCAAAAGACTGCAACTCCATCTTTCACTACGGGAATTCCTCATACTAACTTGGATTTCATTACCACAGGAAAAACTTAACATGATATGGAGTTACCATGATAAAGTTCTCACTTATTTTCCATATTAAGCAACAACAACAAATATTTATACATATTTATTCACAAAATGAGATTGTCAGCTTGTTCTTGAATGTTTAATTCTTCTTCAATATACGCTTCAGTAAAATTAATTTATGGGCTAAAATGAACTGATCATGTTTGCTTATTTGTTTGTATTGATTTCTGTGACTTTGTATGGGTATGCACACTTTGCATTGATTTTGTTAATGGCCGCACTGGCTCCTCAGGCTTTGTCATAACCCACATGCAAGCCTAATATTAATTATGTATTCTCTTAGTAATCTGCATGATCATGTATGTTTGTGTTTATGCTTGTGCACATGTGTGAATGTCGATAACATTACCTCCATTCTGCCTTGTTTTGTAGGAAGGAGTTGCATTGGTCAGAGAGCTGGCTGTCATTACACATGGCCTCTAGTGTGGACAGGATCTCTTTAAACACAGGTCTTTTCTACAACAGCACACAAATATATTGTATATAAGGGGAACGCATATTCTGTAGGGATCCAATATTATATTACTTATTATATTACTTTTATTTTAAGACATTGCACAGTTTCAAACAGATATGTGATGATGTATTTATTGTACTTCAGAAAAGCAGAACGTTTAGGCAACTCTGAGCTGCTGTTATTTTACTACATTTGGAACCATACAGAAATAAATGTTCTATTTCTTTGTAATGCTAATCCAAGTTGATTTAGTCCCAGTTTCGACCTTTATTGTTCATGAAAACAATGAAAGCACTCCCAGGGAGGAAAACTTGGTAGGAGACGAAACGGCAGACTCCTACTTTGAGCAGCACCAGATAGTGGAATTATAATCAGAGATGAGGTTACATGAGTGAGGTTAAATAAAGGTAAATGGCTTGTGCAGAAGGAAAAAGCAGACTACTAATTATTGCAGACTTATTTAGGATGTCAGATGTACTTTTGCTCTAAATTACATGTTCAGTTGATTTTACATTGAAAATACATCATCTATAGATTCTTGCACATTTTAATGCACAATTACTATGGAAACACTTCATTGGAATTTAGTTTACTTAACTCATTCATGAATTTACCATATGAAAAAACATAAAATGTGGAAACACACATTCCCAATATGTTGTAGTCAGCAAATAAAAAGAAAAGTGCACAGAAAAGCTTTGAGTGTGTTCTCTGTACAGAACATGTAATTTGACACAGATCTGTGCATATGGGCATATGAGAACAGGTGAGGTAAAACCTGAGTACGCAATTCTAAGTGTCTATGGCTAATCAGGGATTTCTTGAAGGCATTCGTGTGGACTGTGAGACATTTTATTGACTCTAAACTGTGGATTGCTCACACTCAGCCCTGCAGTAATGTACGGAATGGTAAATGATTATGTAGCTGTGGTCCGTATTATAAATGGGTTGTTCTAATTTATGTATAACCAACAAGCCAGCCATATACAGAGCAGAGGACTTTAACCCCACACCTCACTATGGGAATCCCTCTCACTAACTAGCATTTATGTTTTATATGATTCATAATTCTTTATGTTTCATTTATGCTTCTTATAAGACTACAACAGTTTTTGGTCATTTATTCACAAAATGAGACTGTCAGCGTATTTCTGAACTTTGTTATTGTTCAATATAGGGTTTACTGAAATCATTTATTGGCTAAAATGAACTGATCATGTTTGCGTATTTGTTTGTTTGTTTACTTGTTTGTACTGATTTCTATGATCTTTTATCACTATGCCCTATTTGCATTGATTGTGATAATGGCACCACTGCCTCCACTCCCTTGTCATTACTGATATGCAACTGTAAAACTAAATATTTATTTTACATTTCTTTGACTCAAACTCTGGATTGTTCACACTCAGTCCTGCAGTATGTTTCATTATAAACTGTGGGTCTAATTTATGTATAACCAATAAGCTTGTCATAAACAGGGCCGTGCACTTTAACAAGGTTAAGAAGAACAGAAATAGAACATTACTTAAAATGTCATAATATATTATACTTTGGAAAAGAAAATCAATGTTCATGAAACATGTGCTTGTATTAGAGACCTGATTAAACCAGTTATACCAAGAAAGTCTTTATGTCTGAAATGTATTTATAAAGGGGATATAAAGACTTTATAAATGTTGTTGTAATACACTTCTAACCCTTGAGTACGTTGGTGTTTAGGGACTTGTGAACAGACTCTTGTGGTAAATAAAAGACTTTCCCCTTACTGCTCCCTAATGATTGGCAGAATCAGGGCTGAGCCAGAGAACATCTATTAATCATCCTCACTGAACTGGGTGGGGAATGTTTGAGGGAATATGTGACCTGACAAACTTAACTAGAGAAGAAAACTGGTTATAGCAGGACTGAAAAACCCTGTTGTTCTCTATTAGCATAATACTCAGATGTTATAGATTATTAAGAACTGGTCCTTTCATCAGATTATGTATTTAGAAAAAAAACTGACTGCTCATTGACTAAGGAATATGTATTTGTTGTGTTATAACTTCCATTATGCATGAGATAATTATCAATGTACCTAAATAACTGTACTTTGTGTTTTAAGTGTTTTACAACATACGTAACAATTTTTTATGTGACTGCAATGCAATATCAAACCCATAACCTACTGCAGAGCGCAAGCCATATATTCAAAGTATACATTAAAATAACTGTGAAGAGAGGTAAATATCTTGGTCACGACAAATGATTTAACTTGATTCTTACCGTTGGGTCTGTTTCCCAGCATTTTCTCATCAGGCCTGCAAAACTGGCAGGACAGCTACTAGGAATGGTTAACCTCTGCAACACACGCCCTCAATACGTTATAAACTCATTCACTGCCCTACACAAACACAGTTAATAATGTATAGTAGATAAGAATGCAGATGAATGAAACCTCGTATCTCAAAAAAAAAAAAATTCACAGGAGATGGAAACTTCTTGAGTGTTATTGTAAGTTAACTGAACTTAGTTAAGAGCATGTTTACACTTGATGAATAAATGTTGATTTGAAGGACAGCTGCCATTTTTACATAGAAAATGGAGATACAAGGTTTACAACAGAACCAATACAGTGAACAATTAATAAAATAATATACCGTGCCAGTCAATAGTGTACACATGCCTACTTGTATAAGGCTTCCTTAATTTTAGTTTAATGCTTTGATTTAGAATAAAAACGAAAGCATCAAACTACAAAATGAAAAAATAAGCACTCATGGAACTATACGGTCACCTATTGGTCTGTTCACCATGACATCATGACTAACTAGAGCTCTTTTGGACAACAAAATATATATTAGAGGTGCCAATATGGCAAAAGTATAATACCGTGATACATCAAGAGTATATGTGGTATATCAATATATTTAGTTTTCCCAGACATACCTTCATTTGGAAGCCTGTAGAGTCTTAAAGCTAAGACATCCACTTGGTTAAGTATGTCTAAACGTTTTGACTGGTAGTGTATATGCAAGCAGTATATAGATGTTCTTGGCCTGAGTTGGAACACGGTTTCTAGGATGTTTATGTAGAGACACAGCGGAAGATTGGGTTATATGCTTTATAATGTTACTGGTTACCTCATTTTTCTCTACCACCAGCCAAGCCACCTGCAGCCCCTCCAGTCCTTTGAAAGGAATCTCACGAGTCAGCATTTCCCAAAGAACCTAGCATACACACACATACATACATATGCACATACAGTATACACAGTATATTGTTGGCTTGTTTATTTGTGTTTATCTAAAGTGTTTTAAACTAAATCCTTGCATACATCCTTGCAAGCATGTTAATGTTACCTGGAAAAATGTTGCATTTATATGCACAAATATACACCTACCAACACACATTTACTAGGAAAACCTCGTTGTATCTACACTCACTGTCTTTTTTCTAGCTCCATTTGCCCTACAGGTGCATTCTGTGGTTCTTTAATTAAAGATTATAGTCCTTTAGAATTTTTGCATTCATTGTGATCTCCAATTTAAACAGTTTACCCAGGTCCACCATGCAAATAACACCTGCTCAGTGGTGGTCCTGTGGGGGTCCTGACCATTGAAGAACAGTAGAGGATTAACAAAGTATGCAAAAAGCAGATGGACTACAGTCCATAATTGAAAAGCTATAAAGTGCTAAATGGCAAGTGGAGTTGATCAAATGAACACTTAGTGTAGAAAGAAGGAGGTATTCCCAGTAAAGAGAGAGAGAGAAAGATGGAGGAATAGAGAGAGAAAGAGACAGAACATGTCTTCTTTATTTTTGCATGATATCACATATTACTTGTAATAGTTCATGCACTCGGTCTTTGGCCCTGATCACTTGGGTATACAAACTACACATTTGAATAACCAGGTTACAGAATAGATCCCTGCCCCTCGTCCCTTTAGTGCCTATTTGGGCACACACATACATAGACTTACCACTCCATAGGAATATGTATCACAGGTTTCAGACACAGGCAGGCTCTGAATGACCTCAGGGGCCATCCAGGGGAATGTGCCCACCAGGGACATGTGTGTGGTGTGAGAGTGGAACTTAGATGCCCCAAAATCACAGATCTAAAACATACACAAGACAAATGTTCAGGAATTTGCATAAGTAGACAGGACCTTTATAAACAACACTGCAGAGAAAGAAATAAACTACATGTCTAAAATACCAGCAACCACAATAATAATAATAGTAATAATAATCATCACCCATTACATAGCCATTCATTTTAATTTCAGGGGCACAATGTTAAGAAACATTATGATAAATGCATGCAAGCCTTCTTAAATATAAGGACGTCAAAATAGTGGGAGTTCACATACAAAAAAATATTTTTAGTTCCCTGAGAAATGTATTTAAAAGAACAAAAAATGAAATGAATCCGGACATACTGCTTATCGACATCTATTGTAGGTGCATTTATGTTAACAGGTTATTTAAGTACTAAATGGCGGGGAAACATGTTTAAATGATTGTGCAACAACTGAGTAACATTTTTTTGACCTACCTTGAGCACTTTGTCTGCTGTCACGACCACTGTAAGGAAAGATACAGAGAACATGCCAGTGAGTCTAGGGAAACTCTTCCTGCTCTAACTAGACTTCTGTTACTACCACCGTGGCCTTTAAACTGAAATAAACATCTCTCAAAGAGCCTTTCTTCTACAAACACATAACCTGATTGTTTTCAAAGATACCATTTCTGGACTTGAGATCCCTGTGGATAACTTTTACTGGAGCCTCTGCATGTAAGTAGTGCATTCCTGCAGAGAAGAGGAAAATGACTCAGCAATCACATTTACTGGTTATATATGGTTCAAAAATTCAATACCAAATTCATCACTTTACACAGCACATTTTAAATAAATGGACAGCGGGTAAAGTCTCTGTTGTTGTCTTAGCTAATATTTAGCAATGGCATGCAGAATTTACAGGCTGCTACAACCTGGCTTTCTATGACTGGGTGTGTGTTGTCGTGTGTGTGTACATACCTTTAGCTATCTCTGTTGCCCAGGTCATGATCTGTTTCATGCTGATTTCTTCACTTGCATCACTTGATAGATACTCATATAACGATCCTCTACTGGCATACTCTGAAACACATATATACAAACACAGCTACACTGAGAACCAGCACACTTGAAACAGTGTAACTGACCAGATAACTATGATGCAAATGATTAATTAAGAGAATTTGGCTTTATTGACGGCATTAATTTACTGTTCTGCTAGTAATCTTAGGGTTTTACTCAGTAGCTACTATGAATGATTTAGTAAATAATTTTAATTGCTCAGTAAATGATTTTTACTGCTCAGTAAATGCTATGCATTACTCGGTAACTACTATTAATTACTCTGTAACTACTTTAATTACTCTGTAACTGCTATGAAGTACTAAGTAACTAGTATGACCTTGTAAATAACTACTATAAAACTACTAAGGAAGAAACTCATATGTAAGCTATGTAGCTATGAGAGACAGAAACTGAAATTTAAACACAGAAAGAAACCCATTTTGGTTTAGGGGTTAAATACACAATACTGTATTCTTTGTTTTACCACGCATGAACTCTTCAGTAAGACTTCAATATTATTGATAACAAAATGCCACTTGTTTATTGTATATTTTTGTTGTCTGTATTTATTATGTTTATTAATTATTACAGTCATTTAGAATGATTTTATATTTGATATGTTATTTACCATTAAGAGTCATCGGTACTGGTCTGACTGCTAAACAGCTTTGTGATTTCCTGATCCAGTTTCTAATTCATCTAATCACTGGGTTTGTCAAATTTCAACCTAAAACTGAGTAATTTTTTATTTAACCATCTGTAAGAGATTTAATGTCAGAGCGGTGAGAGATATTATTCCCTAAGAAAATGTTCATTTTAGGATAAATACAAATAATACTGATACTGAATGTAATATATTTGTCTGTTAATGTGTTTGTTCTGACCATTTCCAAACCTGAATTTGTGCCAGCCCAGCAATATTTGCAGTTCAATACTTGGTTTGGTTAATAGATTTTTCATGAAATTCTATCAGGTATGCTGCTAACCGAATTCAAGAAATCCATATAATGGCTGTCCACTGAGAACTTCCAACTAGCTTCCAACAAAATATCAACTAATTAAAAACAATAACTTCTTGATAATTTTTACTGCATTGAAGCTTATCTAATGTATTTTTTCAACCACCTGAGTGGGGCCACTCTTTTTCCCCTTACAATTACTGGTCTTTAGTCTTGCAGCACTGCTAAATGCCTCGGTGTGTGTGGAATAGAACACTAATCACTCAACTTCATGCAAGTATACAGCTGAGTTAATGCATCGTTCCCTGAAGGAGAGAGAGTGACCCCTACTGTCCAGTCCCTACCCATGGAGACATGGCAGCCAATGACCAGTGTGTTTACCCAGACGTTCCAGCCACGGGTATGTAAAAAAATGCAGCATATGTATACAATATGATGGCAGTTTAAACGCAACATCCATTAGTTAAGCTCCCTACTCTGTACGAGTCTCTCTCTCTCTCTCTCTCTCTCACACTCTTTCTTTTTAGAGGGCTCTGCTTATGTGCTGTCCTGTCAATGGCCCATTATACTCAAAGATTATTTATTACAATACCCTGAACAAAACCCAAACACAGCTTAATACTACCCTATCGTCCTTCATGCATAAAAACACCCACACCCACTAGGATACACAAGGACAGAATCTCAGGAATCCCCATAGACACGTGCACACACATTTGAACATGCTATACGTCATCTGATTATCCTGTATATGTCCAGTACCTGAACGTCCAGATACTGGATATATTACTGTAAAAAAAATTCAGATAATATGTGCAAAACTGTGAGTCGCATCAACAATACGATGAATCAAACTTTAAGACAATACTAGCTAATACCAAAGACTACAACAGAAACAGCTGTAAAATAAGCATTCCAATCCACTCTTCCTCTGGACTTTGTATCTTCTCGCATGGCGCACCCAACATTATGCAACAACATTCTATTTCATCAAACTTCCTAAAGGACTTCCCCTACAGTTTTCTTAGAACTCCTTTAGGTGCTTGTTCTGGCTAGAATGAGTACCACATTTATGAGTAGGTTATTAAACAAGCACTGCACCATCTATTTAAAGTAATGCAGAAGTAACTGACAAACTGCATTCATAAATTAGAGGGAGCAGTTTTGGTTTTCTCACTGCACCAGAATTTCCCATTTCAACTGATTGAAATTTGCAAAGTTACTGACAGCCTTATCACATAGAGGTCACGGGTCATATACATAATAGAGAGAAGGAGACGTATCATATATTAAAGGCAGGTACTCTGCTCATTCAGTAGTGAAATATGATGGGACAGGGGAGATTTATAGCCCTGCTGATGAAAGTGGAAATACAAGAGCCGAGTTGGCCGTAAACGTCTCTCCTTTACCTGGTGCTAATTGGATCTGCCTTTGATAAATAGAGACAACAGCTCCCTGACAACCGCCAGTTAATCTCTCCAAGCCTTTCTACTGTAGAACTGACCATCAAATCTGGCCTTAAAACAAAACCAAAAAAAATGTTTAAGATATTCAATTATATGGATCTCAAGCACAGCGTGTGCAAGACAGGGCTCTGAGTTCATTGAGGTGAGGAAGGTCAAACTGGTAAATTCAGATCAAATAGAGACGTGTGCGCATCCCAAGTTTTTGGGCCCCCCCATCAAACGCAACTTGCTAATTTTCTAAATGAAAATAGGTTTAGAAATTAATTTAAAGAAAGCACACCTCTGGACTAATTTTAATTATCGATTTAAATTTATAGTGAGTTAATCCAGTCTAATATTTATTTGTGCAATAACCTTTACTCTAGTAGTCAGTCACCTTTGTTTGCCATATACAAGTCTCTGAAAAAGAATACTAACAGTGAGTCATCATAAAGTCTAATAATGTTAAAAACAGCCTGGCCGGATGACCACCCTGGTGCCTTGATCATTTTATATACCCTGAACAGCGCCAAAATGGCCCAGGGATGGAAGTGATACAATACGCTTTGATTAACAGATGTTGACTTAGTGTGACCATTCCTTGAATGACCAGCAAACAAAGATATTCATATACTGTCACTGGTTTGTTATTAACCTAGAACAAATAAACCATCAGCAGAGAAAAAATGATAGTGAGAGTAAACCAATCATTCGGCAGATGACGAAACGGCAGGAAGGCGGAAGGGTAGCATAAAACAAACCTGTGACGATTCCATAGTTTGGAGCCTCAAGAATTGCGCCATAAAACTGGATGATGTTGCGATGACTGAGGACACTCAAGATCTCTGCCTGTGGACAAAAAATGAAACAAAGATCAAAGTATAACTATTTCAGCTATTTGGCACACTTTGTGCGCATAGATATATACATAAATACATATATATATATATATATATATATATATATATATATATATATATATATATATATATATATATATATATATATATATGTATGCATTATGCTGTAAAACAATATGAAATATAATTTAAATAGCTAATATGCAGCTTTTAAGTCAGTTTAGGATGGCATTACATTTTAACAGCTTAAATACTACTGGATGTTGTTTGAACTGTAGCTGAAAAGGTACGCAAGGTAAATTCACTTACACCTTAATAAAC
The DNA here is from genome assembly GCA_024036415.1 of Prochilodus magdalenae. Classification (NCBI taxonomy): domain Eukaryota; kingdom Metazoa; phylum Chordata; class Actinopteri; order Characiformes; family Prochilodontidae; genus Prochilodus; species Prochilodus magdalenae. Next base: position 112,783 of record JAMWET010007698.1, read on the forward strand.
CTTAATATCAAAGTTACTTTGCAAAACTCATATTTTCGAAGACTTTCTGCACAAATGCACAAACTGGAACACAATAACATGAAAAACAAGCCAGAGCCTAACTTCTGAGCTAAAATTACAGCGTATAAAAAACCGACATGGCAAAACGACAAATCCATCACTTCAAAGTAATTTAGAGCCAAACATAGTGCTCACCTGAGACTAATATGATTTAATTATGTGCTAATTTTCTCTTAAAGACGCAGTGCATGAATTTCTATGATCACGAATCAAACACTCAGCGCCACACACACCCTCTTCAGAGCAGGGGGGAAGCATAATCGAGACCGGTGGGTACAAAAGTCAGCACCAGGCGCTACATGCGGAGAGGCAATTAAAATGATTATCACACTGACAATTAAAACGCGTATATGAAAAGCTCAGGCAATTATGTCTCCCACCTCTTTCTCAATCTTCAGCAGCTTTTTCACAGCCACCTCTTTGTCCTGTGAGATCCAGCGGGCGCGGTACACGCTGCCGAAGCTGCCGCCGCCGCAGTTCTCGTAGAAGTGGATGTCATCGAATTTGATTTGAACGAAGGAGGCGCCCAGAGACGCCATGGCATAATGACACTTTTTAAAACTCTCCGCTCCGCTGTACAGTCAGAGAAAGAGGGGAGAGGAAGACAGGGAATCAGAGATAAAGTTGAGAAGAGTTCCTGTGAGCTCTTCTGAGCTGGTCTCTACTTTGTGGCTACTATTTAAGCCCGCATGGACACCCTCATAGACTGACACAGAGATATGCACTCACACAAACACGCACACATCCACAGCTAGAGTTACAGGCAGTTCTGAGCTCAGCGTGCACCCAGGGTAACAGTTTTGTCTCTTGTGTCATTGGCTGTCTCTGCAGCGAGGGATGTGTGTGCACCAGGGGGAGGGGTGTGTTTGCATGCCTAAGTGAGTGCAAGACTATGTCAGTGTCTATATAAGTGACAGCATGTGTAGGTGAGAGAATGACTCCAAATGTGAACAGAAAATATGCAAAACTGCGTGACAGTTAGACCTGTCCGATTACGTATTTAAATGTGACTATCGCAAATACTTCCAACAGTTGTTCACACTTCACAATCATATGTTTACATTAAAACACTGGATGCATTTATCCTTAACAATAAATGGGAATTCCAAATTTCTGAATAATTCTGTTCTTGAGAACAGAGTCATTCAGTGTGGTCTGAAGTAAAATGGTTAATTGTATGAAAACATACAGACTCTGATGCCTTTACAGTAGTGGTGATAGGAACCAGATGTCACTCTGTCTACAACATACCATAGCTATTGTGTTTACTTTCCAAAACCACCCCAGAACCTACACATGCCTTCTGAGTTTATAGATGGACTGTTGATAATAGTAAAATAGCCATGATAAAGATAATAAACACTTCTTTCATGGGGGAGTGTTTTGCCCTACGTGTACCCCACTGTCAAGAACAGACTAAACTAAAGGCATTTAAATATAGTTTAGGCCAAAATCCTATCATAGACAACAGTGTGTCAGAAATCTGGCACTAGCTATTTCATGTAATAACTTTCTGTGAAGAAGCTTTTAGAGGCGTTGAATTCCTCAGACGTTTGGTTCTTATCACCACCACCGTGTAAAATTCTGATTCGGCACGTTTCTCTAGAACTGAGAATTTCAAACTAATCTGCTCTGAATGGTTTTGATTACATCTCAGATTTAATTATGTGTCAGGGGAGTTCATATTTAAAGCTACATTCAGCAGCATTCCTGTATAGATATTTAGAATATAACAAAAGTTCTGATAACATTTTCTCCACCAAACTCATCTCTGTGTATCTACACTCTTTGTTCATTTATCAGCACCATACAGGAGCCTGTAGTTCTACATTTAAAGGCTGTGGTCCATCTGTTTCTCTGCATACTTTGACCCCCACAGGACCACCAGAGCAGGTATTACTTTGGTGGTATAACATTCTCCTACCTTGCTGATCCACCTTGTAGATGTAATGTCAGAGATGATAGCTCATCTGCTACTGCAGAGTTTGTGTTGGTCATCCTCTAGTCCTTCATCAGTGATCACAGGTTGCTGCCCACAGGATGCTGTTGGCTGTACAGTTTTGTGGACTATTCCCAGTCCAACAGTGACAATGAGGTGTTTAAACACTCCAGCAGCACTGCTATGTCTGATCCACTCACACCAGCCCAACACACTCTATCACACTAAAACCATGTCTGTGTGTTTGCAGTGTTGAGAATGATCCACCACCCAAATAATACCTGCTCCACTGAACAGGGTAAAATGGGGCTATGGGTGTATGCAGGAAGGCAAATCAACTTCCAAAGTAACTACAAAGTGTGCGTATATAGTAAATGTAGCTGATTGGACAAAGAGTATAGATAGAAAAAGATGTAGTTAATGAAGTGACTAGTCAATGTATTTACAATCAACTGCTATAGCATCACTACTCAAGTACAAATAACAACACATCATCACTCTCAGAAAGAAAACAAAACATTTTTTACTTGCAATGAAAACGAAAAAATTTTATCCAGTTTTTTGGGGACATTTTTGTTGCTCTGTTCATCATAGATCTTTACCACGATGCAAAGAGTTCGTGTTTAAATGTGATGATTTGTTTGTTTATTTGAGCTTGAGCTGAGTCAGTTGCTAGGAAGCAAGAAATACAATCAACCAATCTAGCCACTTTCCGCTGCTATCAGCTGAAATGTAATGATCGTGACAGGCTTACTTGAGCATTTATTCCTGTGGGTGGGTTTGTATAAATGCACATGAGATTCTTCATCTTTACAGTAATGCACATTCCTCATACCACCCACCAACTTGAGCGTGTGAATCAGATTTACTCATTTGCAGCATGCAGGCCGTGCGCTAGGCCTGAGGCATCCCTGGCATTCAACCCCTTCTCAGACTCTCACCTCTAAAGGCAGAGACCATCAGGGACCACTGAGAGCAGCACGGATCGTTCTAGAACATGCCCAACTATACCAGATCAGATTTAAATGCAAAAACAAACCTACTGCCAGTTTGAAGACTTTCATGTGCATTTTGGCTCTTGCCCATCACATTAGACGACTTGGAATAAAGTCGAGTCTGGGTGAAATAAAATCCTACACCGGAACCTGAACCAACTCAAGTCTTTGCAATTCCTTGCTAAGAACTCACAGCAAGTACATGAAAGAGATGAGGTCTTTTCAGTGGCCTTAGACCAGAGAAGTGCAACTCCTAATCCAGATCTAATGTCATTTAATGATAACATGCAGCATCCTTCTTGCTGAGCAAGATTAGCAGTCTCAATGTGATAATGATATATCACAATCCAGCATATAATGAGGATGGCGGGGGATGTGCGAATCTCTATCTTGACTTGTGCCATCAAATTACTGTCCAAACAATATGAAAAACCCACATCCCTTTGTTTGCGTGGCTTACAAAATCTAAATGCTTCTTGTTAAAAGACGCAGAGAGACGGAGGGGAAGAGGACAGAGGGAGAGCGCGTGCACTAATCCTTGCATTACAGTAAATGCTTGTTCTCCGAGTGTTCGTGACTTTTCCCGTGCGCTGCAGTGTAATTAAGGCTTTTAGAGGCGCTACCTGCGCTCCGCTCCATTCTCTCTCAGAGGGGCGCCGGTGGTTCGCGCCGCTGCGCGCTCTAAGCGCTATATTTAGCGCGAGCTGCGGCCACTACACACAGACAGACAAGGTTAGGGGTGGAGGGGGGGTCAGGCCCTTCACAACTGCTGCTAACCCGTATCAGAGCGAAAACTGAAGAGAATGACTGATAATAGCAGAAGGCTTGGAATGCCATGCCCGATCAGACATACATACATACACCGGGTTAAATAACTGTGTAAGCCCGAACACGGTGCGTTATCCTTGTGTGAGATCGAGGTTTGACGTGAACCAATGGCCTGTCCTTATTCACTTTTATATGGACTATAGTCCCAATGCCTACAATGCGTTTAAGGGGTTGGCTTTTTTTTTTTCATCATTTGCATCACTAACAGGAACTGTGACATGCCAGGCGGAGTCACATGACTGGAATTGGAAAAGAAAGTACACGCTCCGGAACCGGTTAGATGGTTCCCATTCTCCTACTTTCCACACTGCGCACAAAGGGACGGCTGTGTGATTTCAGCCTATAGGCAACAAAAATGCCGTATCACTAAAAACAGCGTGACACTCACATACCCAGCAGCCCTACCTGTGTCCGAAATAGAAGTCATTTAGGCATGAAGACAGACAGGGGCAACAGGCAGCCCACCATTTCCAACACCATTCCAAGCTTAACAAGCTGATGAAATAATACTAGTCCAGATATGGAGTGTGTGTAAAAGTGTAAAAGTGCAGAGAGCGAATTCTCTATAGCCTTTCATAAGGAAACGGTTTAGTGTCTCTGGAAGTTTCGCCTCAAGTTCGATTAGAGTAGCCTATTAAAGCTTACTAGCTGGATACCGGCTACCGGCGTTTAGGCCCACACTCATAGTAACGTGGTCTGGACGCAACCGGCGAAAACAAGCCTGGACAGACTCCTGATTATGTCACACAGTCAAGGCCGCTGACTCGCTGGAGTTACAGCCGGTCCACAGCCCATGCCTGTTTACTACATGTCCAGACTTCTCACCGAGAGAGGCACAATGAGATCAGCGTCACATCCTGAACACATTTATAACGCAACATTAATAAAACACGAAAACACGTCTGGCTATATACTGCAACGACCAGATACATACCAGTTGTTTTCCACACGCTCAATCCGGCGGCGCTCTCGCGGTTGAAGCTGGGCTCTAGGGGAGGTCTCAGAGTACCTGGGCGCTCCACGCTCGCCTTTCCGCTGAGAATTCACGTGTTGCCCTGTAACTTCTCCCATGCCTCCACCGCCAAACGTCTAGCAGCAGAGGAGAGTCCTCCCACATGCCCAGCTATGTATGTAACAGCAGCGCCACCCCGTGGACAGATACGATATGACCTTCAATTGCTCAGGACACTAAATGTCACTAATGCATGTCCAGCCAACAGGAGATTTAGATATGCTATCAAATGAGTCAGCAAAGCTAAGACATTTAAGCACACGGCCCACAAACGCAAATAAAAGTCTCAGAGAGGTGCATGTCATCAAATAGGCCTGTTTTAATAGGGCTGAAGTATTTACAGAAAACACACAGCTAGTCTGCCAGAAACTGGACAAGGAGTTTTGTTGTTTTGACCTCAGCATACTGGATCTGGAATGACCAGTAGTATTTATGCTTATACTGGATAACCCATGTAGAAATCACAGCTCTTTATACAGAATCCTCAGGGCGCAAGAATAATTGGGCAAACCAACATAATTGCTTTGTCATATTTAGTATTTGGTAGCACATTGTCTGCAAGGAATCACAAACCAAAGATCAGTGATCCATTTATTATCACCCAAATAAGACCCTTGGATGATGTGGCGAGGCCGTATTTTGGGCCATACTGCTTTCACATTTTGTCCTGAGTGGGTAAAGTGCATGGACAGGTGGTTCACTTGTCCAGCCAAAAATACTACCCTATCATGCCTCCATTAGCTCACTCGTGCATGAACTCATAAGGCAACAATACATGGCTGGGTAAAGAACTGAACTGCCCATTCCTTTTGATCTCCAAAAATGAGAGGCTAGTGATCAAAAAGGGCTTTAACCTCTCCACCCGATATGTGTGTGCATATCCTCTAATCAAAGCTGACAGTCTTTCTATGAACGTCAGGCCCCTGTTTCATTTCAAATCCAGCATGCAAGTGTAGAGCGTGAAAAACAACAAAAATCGCTTCGCTGTACAATTACTTACAGACTGCACTATACACACAGTAGAGAGCTGCACATAGCTCACCCATAGGCTTCTAACATGTGCTTGGGGTCCTAATTTCATGCTTAGGTGCAAATAAATTAACACTAAAACATCAGATAAAAAACACTTACAAACCCCAGGTTTCCAAAAAGACAGAAAATCATGTACAAAAAAAAAAAACAGCATAAGCCTCGTAAATATTCTCGGCAAATTAACAAAGACATCTGCAAAGATGGTTCTTCACAATCTCTCAAACAGAAGACAGAAGGGTACACCTAGAGAGCAGTAATTCTCTGAATGCTCCCTAAAAAAAGTCAGAACATAAGGAGTGCAGCACGAAGAGGTACAAAAAACCTGCAGAAGTTTTAAATTGTGAATCCTTCCATCGTTCAAAACACAATTCAGCTGTATTTTGGCAACAACATAAATAATTCCAGTGTGAGTATGCCAGGGTCCCTGCTGACGATGGGTGGAAGAGCGCTGTATGCTTGTCATATGTGCAGCTAGCTTATTCATTGGCAGTAGTTAAAGCAGCATGGGTACTGTAGTTCATTAGAGGACTTGGGCTCAGGTTCGCCGTGGCTCCAGCTTGTGAGAGAGCTGTGACAGGGTGCGCTGGTTGTCAATCACACAAAACTGCCGAACATAGTTTCGAATGTCCTGGTGGTTCTTGGTGGCCTGAGGGGCTTCATGGTCTTTGAGTGAGAGAGAGAGAGAGTGAGAGAGAGGTTCATACCAATGTTAGAATGTAGTTCCACTTTCTTGTTAGCTTGTTAAGAAAGTCTGAAGGACTTGGTGTGATTTTAAGTAGTACAGTAGAAAATAAAAGCCTGAAATGATGTCCCCATATTGTAAAACTAAGTCATGCCACTCATTAGAAAACATGTTAGTGGAAAGTGCAACATGATTTCAAATTTATTTTCAGAACTTATTTTTGGAAATTTAGAAACCAGTATTTTCCAGCCACAGTATGAACCAGTTACACTAGTAGCCTATATTAAACACAGAATCATTTGTAAACAGGAAACACAGTGGTCATCTTACTCAGTCTGTCAAGTGCTATATTTAACACACTACACAGAAAACTGAAAGTTGAGTTAGTGGAAGGTGGCAGAATTGCAGACTTACTGAATGGCTGGCTTCTGCAGTATCTCATTACTCGGACTGTGTTGGCAATCATCCGCTGAAAAGCATTCATGCATTAATATAACTGCAACTCACAAAATACTATTAAACATTTGGCAAAAAACAGACACTTACCATCTTCTCAAAGTTCACCAAACTGTCAACGAATGTCTTGTTACCCTCATGAGTAAATGTCATATCTACCAGAAAACAGACATCAAGCCATAGGGATGTGCAAAATAACCAATAACCAATCTTAACTTCATATCCCTTGTTTCTACATATTGTTGTAATGATGTAATTACGCATAAATAACTTGTACCCAAAACCATAATGGAAAATAAACAACAATAGATACACCTCTAAGGAAACCTCAACTCTTTTGTACACACCTTTAATGAGTAAAGGCATGAAAGGGATAATGGGAGGGTCCAGCTTTGCCACAGTGAGGCGGTATGCTCTGTGGTTTCTAGAAGGGTCCTGAGAGACAGAGGGGAAAAACAGAATGAAACAGTATTTACAAGAATGCAAAAAATTATAATAACGCAGCCTGATGGACAAAATATAATTACTTCTCTCACCCAAGTTAATATCTTTATTGAAATGCTCGGTGAGATATTAACTTACCATTAAGTTTTCAAACTCCACATAAAACTTCTTAAACTTGCTGGGCAGTTTCTGCAAAAAGACAAAACCTTAGTCTATAGTACTTGCCCCTCACCCTGAATATGTGCGAGTCTGTGTAGACTGAAGTATCATGTGCAGAAATAAGAGTGTTCCTATTCAGTGACTGATTTTGTCATTAGTGCATGGCTACACCATTCACCAATCAGTTTTCACCATCGTATCATCAGTAGCACATTCAGAGACTTTGGCAGTCTCCCCTTTCACTAATTAAAATCTGCTTCCAGGGTATTTGGGACATGGGCCTGTGTGTTCAGAATGTTAAAATGGATCAGTCGAAATTGTGTAAATGTAGTGTTATCATTATTCTAGCAAAAATTCCATTTTTTTCTTTCTCAGTGTTTCTGAATGCATTGCAATGAGCACATATACACAGAGAGTCTATCAGATCCCCAGGGATTTATTACCAACTCCAAGAGAATAAGAGAACCAACCGAAGAGAAATACGATGCGAAGTATAGTCCTGTCCTTTGTGTTTTCTTTTTTAATAATTTAATATTTGACACAAGCACATTAGAAAATCTATGAATTTTATGAAATTAAAATTCTCTACATATCAAAATAAGTGACAATAGTGTTTATAATTCACATTTTAGAAGAAGGAGAGAAATTGATTTTGTTTGTTTTTGATGTTTTTGCTTTGTAATAGGAAGGTTAAATTCAGCCCTAAAGCTAGAGGTCAGCCCTGACCCTGTTACATGCTTGCGTATGTGTGAGTGTATGGTGAAATCTTACCTCCCATGTCTGACTGAGTCGACTGACCGCTGGATTACCTAATCCCATAATGATGGCAAAGAACGAGTTCAGATTCCTAAACTCTTTACAACTGTGAGAAAAAGAATCACATATTATTTCTTCACACGCAGACACACGAGTATCAAACAGTTTGATGCAAAGGTTTGGGCACCACCGGCCAGATTACATAGTCTGCTGATGTCTGAAGTGAAAAGAAATAAACAGTTTGCTGCAGATGTTTCTAAACCCATTGGGTTACTTGAGGCGTTTGTGTGTTCCTAATGAAGAGCTGACAATAAATATGGGGATCAGACTGAATCTCACTGTGCAGCAATCTTGATGAATTTCTTCAGGAGTTGGACGCGTTTGCTGAGGGCCGAGCACAGGCACACTTCTGTCACAACCCACAGCTGGATCTCATTAAAGCGCCGGAGGAAGAGATCCAGGTTGGCCGTCGTCTTCTTAAAGTGATGCCGCCCGAACGTGTGGTAGATCAACTCGTGCTAAAGCAGAGCGCAGGGAAGTTGTACTGAAAGATCAAGTCGTACAGACTACAGACATAGGGCATCTGTGTTATGATATGGATTTCCTGTAAAGTGATGTATGTGCGTGTTAGTGTGTTCGTGCATGTACCTCATGCACACAGTTGAACAGCTCCCAATCATACAGGGTCATCTGGTAGCCCAGGTCTTTGGAGCTCATTAACTCAAAGCTGGACATGGACCCAACAGATGGCCCCTCCTGCTCGGGTAGTGGAGTCTACAAATACAGTCAGCGACAATCAGTAGTGTCTACAAACAGGGTCATCCACAAACATCCAGTGTGTACAAATGTTTAACTGCAACAGTCATTCACTTACATACAATCTAGAACTCGTTCTTTTACACTTTTAGTTATTTTCATATTGAAAACAGCAGATTTTGGCATTGTGTGAAGAACTCATGACTAGTAATTCACTATGATACTGGAAGTAGAACTGTATCCAGGTAGATCGCAGATATTCTACATACCATAGGTGTGCACTTACTGGCACTGGAGTTAGTATTGATAGATAGGAAGACAAATATTGTAGCATTAGTCCAGTTTCCATAATGAGCCAATAGACCCATAGAGCCATATACATGTTTATACATGCTCAAATTTATGTACACCAATGGTCATCAATTCTGGTCCTGGATGGATGATGTCGGATACAATATGGTGATTTCCCTCATGACACCTGACTCAACTTAGCACATAATTATCAGGTTTAGTCAGTGTGTTCAGCAAGCTGTCCTGGACTCCAGCTCCATCAGGACCGAAACAGATGACCACGGATTTCCATGATTATTTCAGTCTGAAATGTTGTGTTGGTGTGTGATCATGTTGTACCAAAGAGTCAAGCTGCTCCCTGGAGCAGGCAAACAGACGGCCATTTATGCTGAGAGAGGAGAAGATGGACACTTCACTGGGCTTCAGCACTGTTTTATCTGAAACAGAATACAGATATTATTCAGAGTGCTGTGAGGAAGCTTTCTGGCAGACAATACAGCCATTTTCCTTGCAGACACAAAGCCAATGTGCAGAATATTGCTACGCTGATGGGTTTTTTTTAAATGATGAATTGAAGTCTGATGTATTTCTGGTCCAGTTTGGGACTTGGAGCCTCCCAGCTCAGACCTAGAAGCATTACCTCAGAAAACCAGACACAAAAACAATATGGATCATATTTCACATAATCATGCTAAATGTAGTCAGTAACTATTCACACCTTTATCTATGCCAGATGCCACAAATTCTCTGGTAGTGTTTTGACTCCTGATATTAGTGCAGTATTATTATTATTATTATTGCTATTATTAAACCCACACATAAACTCTGCCATCAGCTTTGTCCTGATGTGGGGTCAGGGAGTGTGCTTTACCCCGTCTGGTTGTCATAACAGTGTGTGTGCTTATTCTGTAATAACCCTGAGCCTGCACTCTACTCTTCATCATCACAAACTTGCAAATGCGACAGATATGCTGCAATATATCTGAACAGCAACCAAGTGCTCATATCACACATGGGCTGCATACTAGCATCCAACTCTAAATATTATAAAGGACTTCATCGTCAAAAAGGCTATGTTATAAAAAGAGCAGCCATCACATTATATCCAAAGACAAACAGGCGACAACATCATGATAACATGATGCACTGTGCTTGTTCCCATGTGGTGAGGTTACGAAGGTCAACATCAGGCCATGCTGAGGCAGACGTATGCCCTGCCAGAGGGAATGGAACTCCACCAGCCACAGTGGTGCGCAGAATTTTATACGGTACAGCAACACCGATACGCTGCTGAAAATAAAGTATTCACGTGGCAGGCAGCCAGAGGTCATACGCTCCGAGGTCGTTAACACATCCAGCTCATAATATGAATTAGACTGTGAGATCAACGTGCTTACCACTTTTAAATGAGACATATTTCTCCTCAAACGTGATGAACTAACTCTCCCGTTAACTCTTTAGGGACTATGCCTAGGAATGGGATGCCTGGACAAATCTTGTTATTTTAAACTGTACATTTTTAATATCATACACTACTACTGCTGTAAAGAGTTTTATATCAGATGATTCAAACATTCTTTACTGATAACATTTGATTGAATAATCCAAAAAGTAAATCACTGTATCAGTATATCACCACTATCCAAAGAAATCTCCAAAATGGCAACATTACAGAGGAAAGCAAAAAACAAATTTAACTGTAATGTAAGTCAATGGAGAAAACCAAACCATTTTCCAAGATTTTGGGTCATTTCTGTTAGTCCTTTTGCCTTGAAACTTTTAAACAGTGTAAACAGCAGCTGCTCTGTTCAAATGATGCAAAAAAAAATTTGACAAAAATAGACAGCAGCGATATAAAAGTCTTCATGTCTCTACTGTCTGTATGTGCAGGCCTACAAACATTTTTCGCAGCTTCAGTGGTTTGCATTGTTATTAAGCTGGACAGAGTTACAGCCCACTCCTGATATTTCTCTAGTGTCTCTTGCTTTTTTTAAAAGGCCCAAGAGGTTGTGCTGAACCTCCTAATGCGCTGGAACAAACTATGTTTGTTCAAGTATGTACAGTATGTACAAACACAGTATGTATTACGTCCTCTGATTGGCTAACAAGCATTCACAAAACATCAGAAAATGTGCTAGAAGAACTTCCATCTGAAGATTAGGTAATACAGCTAGCTGTGCAGATGTAGTGTCAACCTGGGCTTTCACAGGGAACTATGACACACAGTACACATATCATTAAATCATTAAATATCATCTGAAAGCTCTGCTTCTCTGGTGTAGGTTAGAATGTGAAGTTGACATATGTACGTTCTCGTAACTTCTTCTGAATTCATCACCAGCACATGTTGTTTCCTTAAAATTAGGAACAAAATAGACATGCTTTGTTTGTGTGTATGTGTGTGCTCTCACCTCCAGCTGAGCTAAGATGCACCAGTAGGAGGTCGTCTCGTGAGCCCAGTTTATCAGCTACAGCAGACAGGACCTCTCTAACAGAGGCAGACACAGGCACTCGTATGGTGGTATAGGTGTGGTCACTGCAGTACACCTTAAACAGGACTACAGGTACAAAAGAGAGATGCTCTTCAGGGCAATAAGTGGGAAAGAACAGCGTAATCTTCTGACTGTAGACGAATTTCATTTGATGTGACTAATTTCGAAGAGATGACAGTATATAAACAAGCCTTGAAAATCCTGGAGAAATAGTCAAATCAACATCACTATATAATATTGTAGTTAAGTATGTTTTTCTTTAAGCTGGGAAAATCTGGGTAAATTCTCAAACACGGTATTACTTTTAAAACCTTAAATCCCTTTCCCCTGCTACCCTTGGACAGTTAGTATATACAGTCATAAACCAGCCAACAAGAGTCATTACAACAGCACGTCACAAGAGGCTGCATAACAGTATTAAAGAGGAGTGTTTTTATTTCAACACATCATAAGACATAAGAATTCCTCTTCAAGTTCCTAGTTTATTTGATTTGTGTTTTGTGTGTGTGTTTCTGTTTTATGGTAATATGTGTGTAATGTGTTTTGGCTATCATGCTAAATCTGGTACATTCACATTATGAATTAATGATGCTATTTGATGTGTATTGTACCTGATTTGGTGGTGTAGTCTTATTTAATATTACTTTAACTATACTTCTAGCTCTACCATACATGCAAGAAGAAAAGGATAATCCAACAATCCTCACTCTCGTCTGTGCTCTTGATTGGCTGTCGTTTCTGAAGTTTCTCATCTCCCATGCTAAACTGGCGGAGGAGCACTTTGTGCTAAAAGGAGGCAGGCAGAACAAGAATAAACAGCTGCATGAAGAGCAGCATATACAATAAAAGATTGCTCCATTATTTCAACCACTATACCTTTTTCTGAGAAGGCTTCCCATCTTCAGAGCTGAAAAAAAGCCAGACGTGTTCAGCCTCAAATGGAGAGTACTAAAGCTTTGAGTTACCATGCTCTATTAAAAATCTGTATGAATAATGCCAACTAGAAATATGAGATCTCACTTGTGTTTGAGGACTTTGTCCAGCTCAGGCAGCTGCTCTTTGAGTGCAGGAATAAGTCTGGCATCTTCAGATACAGCCATATAAAATTCCTACATCACAAGTATCAGAGCAAAGACAGCTCATCCACAGAGATACAACCTAGATCTATGCTAAATTTATATGCAGCTTAATTGGATAAATATGATGTTAACTAATATTTAATATTTTAACTAATAAAAACTACTCGGGATCTAGGTATACATGACAGAAAGCTGTGAGAGGTTATAATAATGTATTATCAAGGGGTTATAATTGTTACTTGCTGCCATTGTGTATGTTGCTTTATGTATTTTTTCAAAAACATACAGGGCAAAATTATTGGCACCCTAAAATAATATTAGGAATAAAATTAAAAGACATTTACATTTATGGGCAAAGCAATCCTATGTTTTTTTTATCTACACTGGATATTATTTCTTGCTATTATGCTGTATAAATATGGGGTGTATATACGCATGCAAAATCTCTTTTGTATGGTATTTTATTTAGAACAGCACAGTTTATCAACATCTTAAGAGTTTTCAAATTTCTACTGTTAGATGCCACCTCCATGGCCAAAAGTCTTTTAGAAGAGTAGCCCCTCTCAAAGCAAGCCACAAATGCAGCATCTAAACTCTGAAAAAAAGCTAAAAGACAAGTATGGCACTAGATCATTAATGCACTGGAGGTGTTTTGCTGTTAGTAATCCAGAATTCCACTCAATACCAGGAGATTAGCCCTTAAACTTTGCCATGGATGGACCATTATTATTCCAAAATAAAGTGCAAAAAACCAAAAAAAAGAAACAAAATCATGAAGGGTGCCAATAATTCTAGAGTTGCTTGTACGTTATCAGATATTAGTCTGAAATATTGCATATAATTCAGAAGTGCTGATAGTGTTAGTAATGATCTTGCTGAACTTTCTGATTTAAAATTGAGATCCTGTTAGCTTTGCGGTTCATGTGGGCTGTGCTGAATGAAACCTGGAGAAAGGCTAGCGAACTCTCCTCCTCTTGCAGGTGGTCAGTGTTGATGGCAGCCCACTGCAGCACCAGGCGTATGACCCTGCGCTTGTTATTCAGAGCATAGTCCAGCCTCTCCTGGTCACTGCCCTGAGATGCCTGTGCGTGGTAGGTTCACCGGGGTTAAGGACAAAATCCATTACACAGCACCAGGCCAGTTACAGCTGTTGAGAAACATCTAGGAAATCCACACGTTTTTACACACTGCTTATTGCATTATGTTAATTAGGATCATTACACTATTTAGGGATGTGTTCTGTTGAGCAATCAGGAAATTTTGCTTTGCAACCTTACACAGCAAGTCATCTGAACCCGTCGACTTGGAGGAACTTGTGGCTTTACAAGAGGTTTTAAACAGAACTGAAGCATTGAGAGAAGAAGAAGAAGAGAAAAAATGAGACAGACAGGGAAAAAAGAAAGAGAGACAGAGAGAGAAAGAGTGAGAGAGGAAGAAACAGAACTGAAGCATTGAGAGAAGAACAAGAAGAGAGAAACAGAGAGAAAAAACAAGACAGACAGGGAAAAAGGAAAAAAGAGAGACAGAGAGTGAAAGAGTGAGAGAGCAAAAAAGGATATTGGGCCATGAGGAGTGGACACAGTTGAGCATTGGGGATAAACACACAGTGCATAAGCACAAAGTCATCCAGTGCAGGATCTGCAGATAAAGAGAGACATAAATAGGCAAACAGTAAAAATAAATGGAACAGAAAGAGGAAGCAGAAATATGGTAAACAGGAAAAAAGACAGTGTTATACACAGTCACTGTATCTGGAGCACACTGTTTAGTCTGGAGCATTAGATCAGTCAGATTCAGTTCTAAATATAAATGTATGTCCAGATTGGCAGTGGTGACGAAGCCCGCTTAACCCTCACCCACACCCTCTTTAGGATCTCAGGGAGAAGAAGACCCAGTAAATATGAACCTTTTCAAAATGGAACAATAAACTTTTAGTGTTTTACTTTACTCAAATTTTCAACATAAAACTGTGATCTCATAAAAATAGAAAAATAAAATGGTTAGGTTTGTTATTGCTTAGGTAAAGCCACATTCTGATTAGTAATAATATTAACTTTTCATTCATAAACACTGAGCAGCATTTTCTATGTATAAAAGATGTTATTTCATACATTTGAATTGCATATTAAAGTGCATCTCATACAACTGCATTATAGCGCACGTAGAGAAAAAAACAAAAGTCAGACATAAAAGTCCAACACAAATACAAAGCAAAACTAAAAAATATGCAGTGCAGCAGAAATGTTTCCCACTTCCTGCTAGGCTGTAGCTGCTATGCGAGGAACCAGGATTGAATAAACGACAAATGTGGAGTGCGGGTCAGTGTGTGTGGAATAAAGACAAAAAATAAAAAAGACAAACAGACGAGTAGAGTTCGAACCATCACTAAATTCAGGCTCAGGGGTCTGACCTGCAATACTGTATCAGTTGCTGTACCAGATCTGTATCTGTTACAATACTAGAAGTACAGTAGATTGCAGATGGGCATGCACTTCCAGAATTCTGGAAAAATCTGTGGCTACGCATCTGATGAAAAACCTGTATACAAGCACACCATTCGCAATCAGGCAGAACAATTTGCAGTTGGTATGGTGTCAGTATCTTACAATATTGCAGGACAGCTCACAAGACGAAAATTGTGAAGAATAAGCAGAAGAAGAAGAAGCAATATAATAAATGCAATAAATAAGGTGCAATCAAATGGTAATTCTTGACTGCAGGGTACTGTGCATAAGGTTACATGACACCTCTATTATGACTTATGACTGACATAACCCTACATAAATGTTTATAAATGCTTCTTCCAGTCATGCTCTATAAAGATTATATTAGCAAATTTTGATCAAAGTCTACTAAAGTAGCCTTTCTGACACACTACATCACTACATACATCATTAATTTCTAAACATTTCTGTATGTTTCAATCAATCAATCAATCAATCAATCAATCAAATAGTTCTCATCTACTAGCAGTGCTGGATTACCTGACTCTGTGAACTGGGAATCTAACTTCATAGTTTCGAGGAAGTGTTCCAAAATCTTCTCTGGAGTTCCGGACATCACAGTGTACCTGCAGAAATCAGCACCATTAATTGTCTTTCAGAAGAACTGAGTGAAAGCAGATGAGAAATGATGCCACCCACATGGACAATATATACTGATAAAATGTTACATTAATGAAACATGGTTTGAATCCTCGGTTCCTGCTCAAATTCTTTAGCTTACTTTTCTTTGGGACCCTTCTGGAGTGCACGACAGCCAGAATACATGAGGCCAAATTAGAACAGTTAACTCCTGGTCTCATACTGAGAAGGAACTGCTAAAATGAATGAGAGTATAAAACTTAAATTCTTACTGTGTCTAATTATCTAGTTACTTTTTTATTGTATCATTATTATTATTTATTATTATTACTCTGCTTTGCAGTGCCATGTATGTCATCTCCTCACATGCGTGTGTACCACTGACTATGTCATTATTAATGTCCTACTATTGGTATCTAATAGTAACTACTTACTCCATCCTATACCTATTACCTATTGTGAAGAACCTTACAGGCATATATTGGGCTCTGTTAAACATAGTTCTTGTGTTCTACACGCTCACTTGCTAATAAAATATTGATCACAAAAAAAGTAAACCATTTACCAAGTAAATTCAATGTGTTACATCTTTTAGTTCAAAAATCATGAGGATGGGAGAGGGACAGAGACAGAGACATAAAGAGGCAGAACGAGACAGAGAAACAGAGAGACATACTTGAGTGGTGAAGAGCCTCCATGGCTGGAGCTTCTGATGTTGCTTTTTTCGAGAACTAAAACATCCTCTTCATGTTCCTTCAGTCGCACTGTATTCGCCTCTACATCCTACACACATATACACAGTGCTTACTGCTTATTTTAACATTTACGCTTCAGTGCAAAAACAAACTCAGTCTCTGATTTACATGCAATCACACGCAGCCTCTTACAGTGCACAGTGCACACACGCAGGGGCTGGATTACTGAATGATGGGGTCAGCATGGTGGATTAGTACTGTTGTGAAAGTAGCGCTGAGGGTAAAGTGTAGTCAGCAGATTAACTGATGCTGAAGCTGAGATCAATGTAAACACACTTCTACATTTAGTGCTTCTCTGTGTAGAGCACGAACAGAACACAGTTAATACAACACATAAACGATCACAATATCAGTACAGCCTCATTTAATAATCAGCTGTAACAAACAACAGCTCATATCATATCTCTTCATACTCCACATATTACTGCTATTCACAAAAACAACAAGGGATGTCCCACATTCGCTTTGAACAAAATCATTAACTTATCAAACATTGTTTATTAATTAATTATTCACTTACATTAACAGTTAAGAACATTTCTACATTCTCCTGTAAAGTGGAGTTACACACTCTTTCTTTTTAATTAGACAATGATGATATACACAGGGCCATGACTCTGCTCAGAGGTAACTATGTAGTTAATGAGTGGAAGATGCCAAAATTCTTATATTAGCTCAGAGCTTCACTTTAAAACTAAAGAAGCAAACGTCATACCCCATGCTCTGGCAACAGCTAAATGTTTTTTTTTGTTTTTTGTTTTTTTTTTGTAATCCATTCCTAAATTTAAATCCACACAGAATTTATTATTGCAGTGTTGCAATGTTACCAGCAGAGGGAGACTCCAACCATTCAAACTATTGTTCAGAAGCAGATCAAGCCCAAGCACCTGCTACGACATGAGACTTGGACTATTCATCTAAAAGTAACATAATTAAGCACCTGACTCAGAGAAAACTGAGGATCACAAAAAAATATCTCTAAAATATGTGATAGATGCAGCTAGAAGACATTCAGTTCACTTCTCACCCTGAGGATCCTGTTAAAGTCTTCTTTATCCACCCTCAGGAAATGACAATTATCTTCTCGTAGGACAATGGAGGCTGCACGTGGCGCGTCATTCACCAGAGCCAACTTTCCAAAATCATCACCCTCATGCAGAGTGCAGACCACGCCCTGAAACACACACAGCGTCTTTACCCTCCAACACTGGCCACGACACACCCACTCATAGCAAACACACTCTCTAAAACTTCATTACACACGCACACACACACACACGCCCGCACGCACGCACACACTCACTCACACACAGCTACTCCTAATACACGGCTGTAATATGATTAGCTGGCTAGATTTAAAATGGTTTATAGGATTAATCTGTCATTTGAACAGGAAAGTCTTACAACAGTTACTGATCTCACCTTTCCATAAATGACCACATTAACTGAGCCCTTTAGGATGATGTACCATGAGGTGCCTTCCTCACCCTGATTAAACACTAACAATGAGAGAAATGGCCATGAGCGAAAAGCACAGAACAAAGGTTAATACTAGAGAAATGCCTGGAACCACACATCAACGGGAATTCTCTTTAAATATCTGCATAAGTAAAACTGTTAAGATGAAAACAACATTAATCAGGATGGTGACAGGAACCAGGGGTTGCAATGTCAATGCAAACCTGATCAAAGTAACTGGCATGGGACATGGGGTCTCATGTTGGATGGCTACTCCAGCAGTGACTGGCCACTCACATTCCACAGTAGTGCTGATCCCAGCTTCAATATCAACAAAATGTCTGATCTAGCAATTCTGGAAATGCTCTTTTCAGGTTTGGTGATTTTTCAGTCATTTCCACTTGAGAGCTTACACCTCTTTCATCTCCTGTTTCAAATGGCTTACATCTCCTCTTCTAATTTTGCTATGAGTTATTATTCACTCTTTCCAGCTCTTCTTCTTGGGACACTGGGCCTGTTTACAGAGTTACGAATATGCCACAGTATATTGTAAAGTTTTTCAGGGGTATCCTGGGCATAGTTAGGGTTGCTAGGGTATTGAACCAATTTGCTTCAGTGCCACCCTGAGGCAGACCAGTACTGCAGCTCCAGTTAAATATACCAATGACACAAGCTTGCAGATTGTGGGTGAAACTTAACATGGATTACTTTTTTGGCAAAAGAACAAGAACATGTCATAATATGTTTATTTTCAGGAGGCGCCCAGAATTTTGATTTTAAGACATTCAGTCCTCAACTGGTTAAGGTGTAAAATGCAGGGCGGGTGCTGGGAGGTATTTTGACGCCTTATGCCTAAGCAGTACTGTTGTATTTGTTACATACTTGAATAGAGGATGTCAGTTAGGAACACTACAGTTGATAAACACCTTCATCCGGAATGTCGTGCAATGCCATAATCAAACATGCAAGATTCAGCTTCCTGCAAAGTGATAAACCATTGTTCACTCCTCCCTGTGCAGTCTGAAATTCCCTACCAACTGATTTTTTTTCTCTCCCTTTGGATTGGAATCACCCTTAAAATGTCTGAATACCTGCATGTTTCAGGTACCTGTAAGTATTTGGTGCAGCTTTTGGAGGGTCTTCAGATGTCTGGTTCCTATCACCACCATTATGAACAATTCTGACTACGATTTAAATATGCAGACATGTTCCCCTTTAATCAGACAATCTGGAATCAACACTTTAAATACACATTTCAAGTTAAAGTGGTTTTATTTTTATATACAAGTGTTTTCATGCAAGTTTATGAGGTCAACCAAGTGAAATGTTGCTGCTCCACTTACATACTGTTCCTGCTTTTGCATGGGACTCAAAAATGAGGACACCTGCTAATTCCCTTTTTACCTGAAAAAAAAACACCATTAACCTTAAATAATTATTATCTATATAGCCAGCATCAATTTATCATCATTACCTACATTACCACAACCTACCACTGCCCACTTTCTTAGTTAGATTATTTTTGTGCACCATGACCTACGTTTTTCTGCATTTCGATTTTAGTTCCAAGCGACTTCAGTAGTTAATGCTGTTATAGACTTTTGCAGATGCAAGAGCACCCTGAACTGACGTTCCTGATGAAGGTTACACCGTACAGGGTTCCCACTGAGGGTCCACAAATGTGGAGAGCGCTAATATTTTAAAGTCATTTATAATAGCAGTGTTTCCACTTACTGTCGTGGAGAGGTGCGATAAGGCTTTTATATGCAGCAGCTCCTCATAAATAATCTCTAAGTCATCCACTGTCCTCTGACCTGGTCTATAGAAAGAAGGAAAATGAGAAAGAAAAAAAGAAAGAAAGAAAGATGCAAACAAACAAACGAACAAACAACAAGGCTCAATAGGCAGGACTAAACTGCTGAATGTGTGGGGCTGAACTGCTATAGCATGAATGTGAGAGGATAAACTGCTGTAGACTGAATGTGTGGGGCTAAATTACTGTAGACTGAATGTGTGGGGATAAACTACTGTAGACTGAATGTGTGTGGATAAACTACTGTAGGCTGAATGTGTGGGGATAAACTGCTGTAGACTGAATGTGTGGGGCTAAACTACTGTAGACTGAATGTGTGTGGATAAACTGCTGTAGACTGAATGTGTGGGGCTAAACTACTGTAGACTGAATGTGTGTGGATAAACTACTGTAGGCTGAATGTGTGGGGATAAACTGCTGTAGACTGAATGTGTGGGGCTAAACTACTGTAGACTGAATGTGTGGGGATAAACTGCTGTAGACTGAATGTGTGAGGATAAACTACTGTAGACTGAAAGGGTGGGGTTAAACTGCTGTAGACTGAATGTGTGGGGATAAACTACTGTAGACTGAATGTGTGGGGCTAAACTACTGTAGACTGAATGTGTGGGGATAAACTACTGTATACTGAATGTGTGGGGATAAACTGCTGTAGACTGAAAGGGTGGGGCTAAACTGCTGTAGACTGAAAGGGTGGGGCTAAACTGCTGTAGACTAAAAAAGTCCTATAGTCTAAATTGGTGGGTCTACACTGCTACATACTGAACAGGTGAGCCTAAACTGCTGTAGGATAAATGAATGGAGCAAAATTTCAGAATAAGCCAGACTAAACAACTGTGAGGCGAATCTGTGAGCTGAATTTCCGTGGCAAAACTGCTGTAGACTGAATAGGTCAGGGCAAAACAGCCGTTGGTAGAAAAAGCTGAATGTCACAAACAGTGAATCAAAAATGACCTGTTCCTGCAGTTTTGTTTTTACATATGGACTGCATGAAGCAGTATGTTTTTTGAAACTTCACATACTACATCTAACCGTTTTATTTCAAAAAGTGAAGAAAAATTCAGCTCTTTATACAGACAATCTAAGCAGGAAGCCTGCCAGGACAGGAGTGCATATAAATCAGTTAAATTCTGAAGCAGCCCTATTCATAGCTGTGCCCTTGGGACTAATATAATCATGATACAGACTCAGAGGTCACTTGTGTTTCTGGGTCGAGAGCGTACTGTTTTCGAAGGATCATGCGCAAGTGAGCATCAGGGCCCATCTGAGACAGGAGGAGCAGCGTGTCCTGCAGTTCTTCATCACTCTCTTTCTTTTCTTCCTCACTGGGGAGCGGCACATCATCCTGCTCATCATCCAGGAAGCGATAGAACAGATACTTATCCTGGAAGTTCAGCTCCTGGTCAACTGTAACACAGATGCAAACGAGCCCTTAAACATTCAAAGTCATGCACGTATAAACACAGGCACACCCACATGACAGCACCATAATATGTGCTGCCCAGATTGTGTTTATTACGCTGGTCTAAGATTACTGGGAATAGATTTCCTGACGTCCTGTCATCACATGCAACAAGCAAGCCGTCCCACATCTGGACTGAAGTCAGACTCAAATATATGCCAAAGAAGAGCAACAAAGCCAGCAGATTACACCTGCTTCATTTCAGTGGAGCATCAGCTCAGTTCCAGTCGCACAGCTCACTCACACTCACAGTGACTGCACTATAATTATGTGTGACAGTGTAGAACTAGACGTGATGGTGCACAAAAATATTACACTTCTTACACAATACAGGCTGGGAGTATATACTATGTTTATCAGTTTTCCAGTTTAAAAGGTAGCGCTACCTTGCATCTATACTCACTGGCCATTTTATCAGAAACACATAACCGTATAATCATATTCATGCACTTTGTAGGTTTACAAGCACTGACTTTAGTCCATTTGCTTCTGAATTTATCAACCACTCTGTAATCATCTGTAGTCAGACTGTTATTTCCAACCTCACCTGTTCATCTGTTCCTGTCAATTTCATGTGCAGTGATTTAATGTCTCTTTTAACCTCCTGAGACCCCAGTGTCCTCATATGAGGACATTACATTTCTGCTTCTCTGCACCATGATACTTTTTAAAACGTTGACCCTTTGGCCTCACATGAGGACATTGTTTTTTACCAAAACAACTTCCTGTACAAAGACAACGCGTAGTTTTTATACTTGTTAGGTCCTACTAATCACAAATTAAAATTACACACCAAGTACACCCGGGTCACAGGAGGTTATATAACAAGCCTTTTATTATAGAATATCTTTAATCTGATGGACACAACAAATACTGGCACAATAACTTATCAAGTAAGTAACTCCACTACTAAAGACTTTTTGACTGAGAATCAAATACTTGATTGGCACCTCTGATAATAGGTACAATAAGTGTGCTTGGTTAAATGGCCAAAGCGTGTAGGTGTACCTAATAAACAGGCAACTTAGTGCAGCTTATCTGCAATATACTCTATGTGCATAATTTTATGACAGTTAAGGACAGTTTAACTGACCGTGGTTGAGCACTCCCTCCTCCAGCAGCACCTGCCACATCCCCACTGCCTGAACCCGTGAGTGCACACAGGAACCCTGCTGCATCTGCCAGTCAACCAACTCTGTTCCTACACAGCACCTCCTGCACACACACACATACACACACACACACACACACACACACAAACACACACACACACAGAACACTGAATAAACTATATCGTCAAGTCTCAATGGCAGGACAACACCTCTCCTCTTATTACCATGATTTAGATATAATTAAATAGAGGAGGTGTCTGGAATGTTTATATTGGACCCACTGTGGATGGAAATATGCACATGATTAATCTAACCTGGAGTTATGTGGTAGATTTGGCCTTAGACTGTACAAAGTGTATATAATCCACTTGGTTCAATGTGTGCATCTTTTCCATGTTAAAAAATACATAACCATCACTTTTTGGCCAAAGCCTGAAACATGAAACTGTGTTGGTTTAATATATTTCATTCTGTGATGATAAGCACACATTATTTGTTCATGGTGCACACATTGTAAACAGGTCAATTCTGTGCATTACTTTTACGCATAGACTGGAGTCTCCCTGTTCCTCAGATGCCCACCTGTAAGTCTTCAGGTGGTACTTCCTGTCTCGGATCATGTGAGGTGCTTGGGAGAGAATGATGTTCCTCAGCACCTTGCCTGCCCGCAATATCTTCTCAGATGGTACCTACAATTTACAAATACATGTATCAGAACAGGGCGCCATGCAGTCCAGTGCTGTGACACAGCTGTCAATCTGCAGATGGGATGGAATTAGTACCTTAATAATGGGTTTGGGGTGGAGTTTGGCAATGTTTTCAACAAATGATTTCTGAAAAACAAAATATAAAGAGAAGCAGAGGCACACACTGAGAAAACATGATGAAACAACAAAAAAATGAATGAGAGAGAAAAAGAATGAGACAGAAAAATGGAGCATATTTATCTTTGCAGGTCACCCATTATCGCTATCCATTTCAGAAAACATAAGCCAATCAGTTTGGTTGGACAGGCCTCTATTTGTGCTGCTTTTACAGTATAGTTACTCCCTCAGACAATGCCATCTGAAGAGCACATCAATAATCAATGAGGTTTTCATCCTCTTGCAGCCCGAAGAGCTGCGTTAGAAACCTGAGAAAGTGCACAGTCATCACAATCATCAAAACACATCACTACCTACTGCTGAGTAATGCTAATTCACAACAGACTCTTCTAGCCTATACCCGACAAAAACATCACCTCTGTCTTTTAAATATGAAGAGCAAAAGGTACAGTCCCTAAAAGGCCTCTGTTCACAGACAGTCATTACACCAGGAACAACCAAACAATGATGACAGGCAGTTCTGTCTTTCACACAGCAGGTCTTTCTTAATTTAACTAATGTATAATTTTAATCCAGTGCAGCATTCACTTAGTGTTAATCAGCATGTTAAGTGACACTGGGTCATTTTTAAGCCACTAGAATCTGTGAAGTGTTCTTCAAATCCATTTCTGCATGCAATCAAACAATGTATCGTGTAGAAGCTGATTATGCAAAATGTGAAATGAAACATTTAACATCTTATTATCAGCTATTTTCAGAAAGAGACAGTAACCAGTCAGCAAGCCATCTACTTCTATTCTTTTAAAACACATGCATGTAGCCCCAATATGTGAAGTTTTAGGCCTGCTGAAATGTCTCCTGAGTCAAAGCTTTAGTTTTAGTGAGGATCTCACAACATGATTCTTTTCAGTAGTGCTGAGAGAATCATTTTATATCTAAAATGCAATTCCAAAAACTGAAATTCTTAAACCATATGAGCTGTAATTATGATAACGTTTTAACAATATTGTGTTAATTTTAAGTGGAAAATTTAATGTGACATCACAGAGTTCTTGAACTCCCTGTAGATGAGTTTAGCCAATTACAATCCACCAGACACCCATGTGCTGGGACATCACCAACACAATTAACGGCCAGTGTGACACATTACAGCTGTGTCTAAAACTTTCACTGTATAATGAATACACCCATAAAAATAAATAAATAAGCTCATATGTGAATTAAAATTCAGCAGTTATATTGAACTGGTGCCAGGATGTTTATGGTGTTTATGCAATTAAATCAGATGTTGCTAAGCAACCCAGTATAATGGACTGCCAAAAATTGTATAGTACCATCACAAATTTTGTCTTCAACAATAGTATTCTATGTAGTGATTTTCCAAAGTAGCAAATATTGAATAGTGAAAATGTGGATAAAAGGTGAGAATTTCCTTATTAAAATTTTTCTCACATTCAGTTAACTGGCATAAACAATTTATGTTCAGTTAGCAATTAAATTTGATGTTATAATGGTAAATACAAAAATATCAATGTGTGCTGGACAGCAGGCATGGCTGCAGGAGCTGCTCTCCTTCTGTCTTTCTAGAAAGCCCAGAAGAAACCATTCTGGCCTACAGCTATGCCCAGTACATTCCCCGCCAGACTGGGCATTCTCACAAACTCTTTCAATTATGTATTACACTGTATCACCCTTCTATACATGCACCACAAAATAACAAGACTCATTTTAGAACAGCAAACCAAGCTGCAACAGACAACCTTCGACATACCTCCACAACTCGGAATGAATATTAACACCATCCCAAGCACATGCTTCTCTATACAGAAACATGAGGACGTTCAGCTGCTGTTCATGCACCATGAAAGCAAACGGGAAAATAAAGGTCAGATTTGATGTGCTCCGTCTCAGTTATACAATTGTACTGTAGTACAGGATGCCTCAGTAATACTAGGTTGCACTTGCTAAATTGGCTGAAGACTATATTAAAATATGTGGTCTTGAGGGAGTTCAGCCACAAGGGGGTTACATTATGTGTGTGAGTGAGAAAAAGTGCTGAATGGGCTGTATTTGCTCTGCTATGGTGCTGACAGTCGCTCATGGAAGATAATATATAAAACACTGAGCAATGAAAGTCATATGGAAACTCTCTGCTGAACCACTGACTTTCTAAAAACAGACTCCCACAACACAATGAACCAGAATCTGAAGAGAGTTGAGGAGAACTCAAAACTTGGTGAAGTATGTGTCTTCTGAGGATGTGAATGAATTATCTACTACTGTCATCATGCTTTCATCAGGATAATGACTGCAGACTGCAGCGCATTATGAGGTCTGCAGAGAAGACTACCCACACTGCTGGATCTGCACACCTCCAGAACCAGGAACCGTGCAGAGAAAATCATTACTGATCCATCACACCTTGGTCATTACCTGTACCAGTCTTTCCTCAGGCTGACACTTTAGCCAAATGAGGATCTGGACAACCAGGCTACAGAGAAGCTTTTTCCACATGCCATCACACTCACAAGCAGCTGACCACTACAACACACATTACAATCCACACTCATTTAATTATCATCAGTTACATAAACGCATACATTCCATATACACGTCCTTGTTCTTCCTGTATTACACTTCTTATTTATCTTGTCACATAACACTCTCCATCCTTTGTGCTTAGAGTCTCAGACTAGTGCCTTATCTTGTACTCCAGTTCTGTATGCCTTCACTCAATCTGCCTCTACATCCCGACTGCTGCACTTGGCACTTCAATGTTCACATACAACCTGACACAACGTAAGGTCTACAGGTATGAAAGGTGTGTATGTGTTTGTATGAACTTACTTGAGAAATAAATCAGATTCTAATTTTCAATGCTGATTTTGCAATCGAGACCTAAACATAGAGTAAGACTTGGTTTTTGAGTGTGATATGTTAAAGGGTAAAGACATACGCTGTAGGCTGTGGTCTGAATAAACTTGTGCCAAATCCCTCTCACTCTTTCAGACCTTTTAATAATTATTTCAGGCTTTAGAGTGCAACTGGACACACAGTTATTTAGTGTCTTCGCCATACTCAGCAATGCTGCTTGTTAAAGTTTCATCAAAGAAAAATCACATAGTGCTTCTTTAATCAACACCACATAGCTGCTACGAAGAAATCATGAGCAATATCCACAGCCTAAAAGAAGGATATTTATAATCTGCATGTTCTGACCACCCAAAAGCATCCAAGACAAAAAAGCTAAAAATCCACATAATTACAACTAAACCACAGGGGTGACAGAAGCTATCTGACAAGGGCAAGGAAATGACCAGTAGCCAAGGAGGGGCAGGAAACACGATGGACACAAATGCATGCCCCGACTTCTGTGTTTATATTTAGACGAAACTTTGAATAAACATTGCATTCTTGTATTATTTTAAGAAGACTGTAGAATGGAAAGGATGTTGTTACATCAGTGTCCACGCAGACAGGAGGCTGGATATGCGTCAGTTATGGGAAAAGAAAAAAAAACATTGGACCACCCTGTAGGTGTAGCTTTCCTAAAAACACCGTAGGCTACAGAAATGTCAAACACTGGAAAATGAATGAATGAAAATGAATTTACCTGATTTAACTCTGTACATCATTTTTATATAGTGCTAGCTCATGTATTGTTAAAGCTAAGTCAACTGAAGTTGTAAGTAAATGATTAATAACCTAATTAAGTAATTTATCTAACTTTTTTTAGCAGCAGAGTTTTAAATCTACTGAAGAGAGCAAAGTGTTTTAAAAGCTAAACCATAAAATGTGATGAAAGCATGAACACAGATCTCAGCATGTTTAAAGATATGCAGAGGACTATACTGCAAAGATGGAGGAATGCAGACTTATATGTGAAACAAAGGTGAGATATGGATCAAATAGGATTTTTATTAGTAGAGGAGAGATGAGTAGGGAGAGATGACTGACTTGGTACCAACAATCGCAGTTCTCAGTTTTTTGGGGTTTTTTTTGCCATAACTCTAGTACACTGTAATGTAGCAAATTGCATTGTAATGTCTTTGGATTGGAACTTCATATTTATTACAACAATCATATTCATGTTAGATTTGTGGTCTAAGTTGTCTATGAAAGCTAATGTAACAGGTCATATGCTGTTTGCTGTGAATATGTACTGGTATATATCTTTACTGCTACAGCTCAGAATGCTGCAGTAAAGACTGCTTGTTGAAGTCTTTCAATTGTGATTACAAATTCTAATTCAGACTTTGCACATCTTGTAAGCGGATTACTGAATTACCTGATTACCTGAAATATAAAATGGTTCTTTGTTGATTTATTTTTCCAAAAAGAACAGCCAAAACCGTCAGTACTAGAGACAGTGGTATATAGTCTGAAGTAAAGTCTGCTGAAAAAAGTGACATATCAAGAGATCGTTCGTACCTTGTTTAACTGTTTATACACGGATCCCAGGGAGTTGTTAATCAGGTTCTCTTTGTCAGGCATTCCTATGAAGAAACACACAGGATATTACAATGTACACACACACACACGCACATGTGCAAACAGAACTGGTCCACCACGACTAAACAGTCTAAATATTAAAAAAGAGTAAAGGACAGTTCATAAACACAAACCGAGTGACAGAGAGAGGGCTGCTGGGAGTTGATGGTGGGGTTGTGTGAGGATGTGTGTGACAGTGTATGTAAGGGTGTGTGAAGTCTGTTCTTGGCGGGTCCTGAGGGAGGTCAGGAAGAAAGGCTTGGTCATCACTTAAGGTTACAGCACTAAGATCCTCTCCTTCAGGAAAAACAACCCATTTAGAGCATCCGGCCCAGTAATACTCTAATCTTATCCAAAGCGCATCCTCTCTCTCGGGCTGAGACAGGGGTCTTTATATAGACCTTTCTAAGACACAGATAAAAGTGTTTTAGCCCTAAAAAAAACTGAAGGAAATAAAGGCATTCCCGCTTTAGTCTGATCATCTGAGCACTCAGAACAAAAATGGGTTTCTATGTACAGAACACACAGCAGTACAAACAGCAGGAACCGCAGATGGCAGTCTAGCAAAACCAGGCTTAGACAGTCTTGTTTCTTTATGTAACACAAGAGTGTTTGATAGACTCATTTTCTTCACATTCAATTCATAATTAAATACCTCCCCTCCTAGGTACAGTACAGTACAGTACAGTACTGCGCAAGTGAAAGACCACCCTTCATTTACTCAGTTTTTGGTCAAAACGGCTATGAAGTTCATTCCCCGAAATGTTTTAGTATTCTGTGTGTCCACCCTTTACCCTTATTATTGCTTTGTTCTTTTCAGGAGACTTGTTTACAGTTTTACCACATTTATTGATTTTTTAGATTGTGCTGAGACCACCAGCAGCTTTTCTGTTTGGTGAGTAAATTTATGTCCTGTCTGTTTCCTTTTCTCAGTGTTTCTTAGGTTTTCTAGTCGGGTTCACATCCTTTCAGACTCATGGTGTTGAGTTGTCTTCTCCCAGTGAAAGGATGGACAGAAACACCTGTGGATACTTCTAGATCTGATGCAACAGTGGAGCTTGATTTTCTCCTACCTCGTAAAGATGAAAGTATGAAGTTTTGTTTATCTTGTTTTTATTTATTGTCTTTGACTTTTCCCTACTGTATACAAGCAATATCTTCATAAGTGTTTTGACTGAAAATTAAAAAAAAATAAAGGTGTTTCCAATTATGCATGCCCCCCCCCTCCCCCCACAACACACACACACAGACACAAAGAACAGAATCCACAGTACTGCTTGCATTTCTCAGATTGTTTCAATGAGCAATAAGTGAGAAGTAATTATTAGGAAATGACACTGTTATTGTTATCACTGTCAATAAATGGCTTTTAAAGACTAACTAACATAACCACACTCTATAATGAGACTGTAGAAAATGTAGTTTGCACAAGACACATTTCACTCACTGTCAGTACTGGGCCCACTCTCCATAACACCATAGGGAGGGGCCAGGAGACCAGCCATGCACTGACGATACTTCTGCAAAAAGAATAAAACACAAAAACAGATCAGAAGGGTGAACAGCATTCTCACACACAAAGAAAAAAAAAGGGGTCTGTAGCTACACAATTCAGCTTTCCTAGCAACTGCTGTATAGTGTGGCAGAAACACGTCACATTGTTCTTCAGGTTTAAAATGGTATCAAGGGTTTCAGCTTGTAAAGGTTGTGTCCAGCAGAGATACAGATTGACAGATAGAGCCTCTACAAACTATGCAGAGGCTCTACCCCCTCTCTCTATGCACACATGAAAATGGCCAAACTGATAAAAATGTTATTACAAATTAAAAAAAATTAAATTCTCTGAAACTTATTCTTGTCACAAAATAGGTTGTAGGGATATGCTAATGCCTGCCTTTTTTTAAAGAAGGCAAAAACAATAATTTGTATTGTTTGAGATTAAAATGAGAACCCTATAAGGAAACTGTGGGCTGATATTTTTCATCTACACATCAGCACCAGTGCTGATACATAACCATTTATCAAATCCAGAAAATGGAACTATATTCACCTGGACAGTATTACTGAGACATATAACCTTTATGTTAATATAGCTAGACATGCAGTTAAATGAATAAAATGCTGATATTCTAACACAGGAGCTTGGAATCACATTCAGCTCTTCTTGGGGACCACATATACAACATACAGCAAAATACCCCTTTCAAATATCAGTCAAATCTAAACAAATGCCTGATAGAGTTATTTAGAACACTTATCTACTGATACTATTATAATTCTGATATTATTGCCCTTCCCTAATAAAAGCTAAATTAAAAAACTACTTAAAAAAAAACCCAACATATTAGTTTTATAAGCAGTTTATATTAGTTAATCTTAGTAAGAGAAACAATGCCACCATTCTCACCAAATAACAGCAAGTCTACTTTCATAGATCACTCGCCATGGATCCCAGTGACTTCACTTGGAAACTGAACTATTGTCAGCACTGTTATCCAACTCTGACCTGAGCTGGGTAGAAGCTGACATTTGTTTAATTCCAGCTTCCATGGAGTGCAGTTCTAAACTTTAACACAGACTGTACGGGGATCCCCACAGAGCAGCCTATTCTTGTGCCTACATTTCCACAAGCAGTGTGTGGGTGCACAGAGCCTGGTTCTTAGTACTGGTCTTGTCCTCTGCGTGGGTGTGTGCTGCATTCAGCTCCTAATGCTGATCTGGGGCTTACAGGAGTAAAAGACAAGCAGATTGAGATGATGCATCAGGATGTTGTAGCACAGTGCTGTAGTCCCTGACTGCTTGTAATCCTTCTAATCTGGTCTGTCTGAGAATCAGAAGGGATTAGACAGCATAATAAACTCTATATCAGAGGCTGACACTCTGATGTGACAGATCACATCATCATTAAACAAACAATACAGCAGCCACACTAAGGGTCATATGGTGTCTTAGTCATTAGTCATCTGCACCTGTATATGGGGTCGGCTGCCCAATAATATTGCTGTTATTATATGTAATAACTTGCTGTTATTAACTAACAATATTAATAATAGGTGGTTAACAGAAAGTAGAACATTGTGACCACAACCTTCCCCAGTGCAACACTATTTATGACTTAAATAATATATAAATAATATACTTATATAATATATACAGTTTCTGTTGTTAATATTATAGTTTATAGTTTATATCTGTTGAGTTAAGAAGTAGGACAAATTGAAAACTGACAACTAGGTATGGGTGATGCACGAGAAATATTGTATCAGAATATTTAAAAACAATTTCACAATAAATTATATGCATCACAACATTGTGAAACAGACACATTCACCATTTAACACTGCTATTATCAAATACTGTGCAGCACTAAACCCAATCCAATAGACTTTATAATGAAATATGTAGATCAGTGTTCTTAAAGTGCTGACAATATATGACCAGACAATATGACAACAACCGTTAGCATGATAAACAATAAAATACTCCCATACTGTCCTCCTCTACTTACATTATTATGTCAGCAAAGCACTGTTTAGTCAAGTAGTTTTAGTTTTTATTGTCATTTCAACCATATACAGTGGTGTACAGTACACAGTGAAACGAAACAACGTTCCTCCAGGACCAAGGTGCTACATAGAACAATAAATACAATAAATACACAAGACAATTTACAATAAATACAGGGAGGGGACAGTGCAGATAGCCCACTGGTAGTGGGAGCAGTAAAGTGTGGTTGTGTCCATTTATCTAAAACCTAAATGAAAATGAAAAATATATATTTTTAAAAAGTGTATCTGCTTATTATGTGTTTACTTCTTCAAAAAAAGTGTCATACACACCCAGGTCGGGTCCTAATATAAAGTATGTAACTCTCCAAGACATGTGCAGCTTTGCATCAGGCCTAAATTTACAGGTGGAAAGGGACTGGCAGATGGCCCGACAGAAAAACAACAAGAATGCAGCTATCAGTGGCTTATAGCTGGAGTCAGTAGCAGCAGAGCAATGATGTAATACTCTCTACACTCATGAGCTTACTACACAGAGGTTAGAAAAAGGGCAGAATACACAAGAGTGCATCACTGCACGAGTAAGTCTCATTGAGTTACAAGCAGAAAGGAGAAGAGTAAATGATGTTTGACGGCTAAAGTGCAATAAAGTGAGGAGAAGGAGGTGGAAAGAGTCTTCAAGCGCTTTCACATGGACTTGGGTTCTCTGGAGAACTTCTACAAAGCCAGAATTACAAAGCTTTGCTTACACAATGTCAGAAAGGCCGTATTGACCGTAGAATATTGACTGCAGATTTGCTAGTTTGGTAAAGGTTTCCGAGCTGCACCATCAGTTGCAAATGAATTTACATAAAGACGACTCTTGCTGAAGGGAGTAAACTGAAAGACTGTGATGATATCCCATATTTTATTCATGTGCAACTGACCGTAAATTCATGTAAATTCAAAGCACTATTTGTCTGAGTGCATGAGCCTGCTACTGTGCCACCTCGTCCTGGCCTGCATTAACACCAGCATCTGTTTCAGCCAGGATTTATTAGCATTCAAGATTTCATAACGCACACTTTCTGTAGCAACCATGATCAGAGGCGCTCTGAGAAGGAAATCAAACAGAAATGTATGCATATCTGTTCTCCACAACAAGCTGTCTACGGCTTTAGCTGCAGGCATTAACAAGTATAGTGAGCAATGACATGCACCGCTGGCTCCATTAGTCAGTACAGACACCTGGGACATTACAGCGGGCTTTATGTTTTGCCCCCTTAGGGAGTGGTGCTCTAATCCACATCGAGAGAGTGAACATGCATGCATGTAGTACAAGTTGAGTTGTGTTACAAGATGAATACGATGACTGAAACACTTCAGTAATGATGAAACAAATATTACTAATTGCAAAATATGAAAATCTTATTGAGGTTTTAATGTTGTATATAACATTACATAATTAAATTGCTATAATTGAGAATGACTGCAACTTCTTAGGGTTAAATCTACGAATAGTCATATTTTTCACTGGAGTAAATGAACCCCACAGCTGTAGATTATCTGTAACTATGCTACAGCTCATTAGTCCTTTCATTTCAGCACTTACTCACACGTTTTTGCTCGGATCTTTAAGTGGGCGAATGACACTCTTCTCCTTATATTAAGACACAATTGAAGCATATATTCCTCCAGTGGAATATATACAATGACTCTTGTGCTGTATAAAGTACAGACTGCACACACAAGTCCTGCACAAACACGCAAATTACACTGTCAAACAGACTTTTCAAATGTAAACTGTTTCCTTTATGGACATACGATTTTAGGCGTATCTTAGCTATGCTAGGTCAAATTACATGTTTTGTGGGAATTAAATGAATGCATTCTCTTCATGAAGCAACCTTTAAAAAAAGCATTATTCTGCAAACTTTGGTGCACAATTTCCATTTATTTCCTGATTTTAAAGCCCTTGTCAACATTTCACATGTTAAAATATAATAGTATTTTTATAACAGTACAGATATTTGGCAGAAACAGCATTTACCAGTGTTATATTCAAGAACTGCATTTCAGTCATGACCACGTTGTCAATGAAAATACTTGTTTCCATTTGCAGTAATTATATTTGGTGATATAACTCTGTTCTGGGACCTAGCCAAGTGGGAGGACGACTTCACCAAAGCAGAAAAAGAAACACCAGCCAGCAAAAATGGCAGCCCTCCCAGCTATATTTGCGAGCCATCATTTACAGAAACAACACCCCCAAAACCAACAGAAAAGACTCTATGTGTAAACAACCCCAGCACAGCTGAAATACGATCCTCAGCCAACACCAAAGCGCACCATCTCACAGAAATTCAGCACAAACACCACAAAGTCTAGAAGCCTGGACACAAAGAAGCATCCCCATGTAACAATGTGCATTCCACAGTGGCTTGCAGAGGAAGCTTCAAGAATGGGCAGATTAAAGCAGTTTAAGTAAAGACTCCAGCAAATTTAGCCAATTGTATGCATAGCGGACACCAAGTCACCAACTGATTGAGATCGGCTAATAACAGTTGGTGGTTTGAGAACAGGTGATTTGAGATTATGTCCTGAGCTTGACTCTGTGGCCTACTTGAACTAACACTATGCACATCATGTTCAATATTTGAGACCTCAGCACTAATGTTACATATGCAACTTACAGCTAGCTAGCTAACTGCTGGGCTGTGCTTCTACACCGAAGTTACGCAAGTTCCCATTATGATTTGCAGAAACAACTGAGACATTTTTGTGTGCCCTGTCATGTCCGTAAAGCCCACCTGCTGTAAGTCTGAATGTTGGAGGGGTAGCTTATGTATAATTGCATTTGTACAAGCTGGACTGCTATCTATGATGCTCTTATGAATGAAGACTAACACAAATAGGAAGCAGCATCTATTTATGCTATGCATAAATGCAATAACACTTAATAACAAGCAATGCTTACACAACCTACTCGCTGTAAGTAACTCGAAGCAGCAAAAGACCAGTCACTTTATAAGAGAGGGGTGAAACATGAACAGCAGACGTATACAAATTGCCAGCTCTGATTTTTACTACATCCGAGGTCGCCCGTGGCAGATTTAGTCCCACCCACCATATATCAAAAAGTAATTTCAATCATCTCTCCACAGAAATGACCAGCTGTAAAACAATCACAAAAATATAGATAATAGCCAGAAGAAAATCATAGAGACAGGGGCTTTATCATTCATTTATTTATTTTTTGTGCCACACATCCTTTTTAATCGCAGGGGTTCTGGAGCCGATTCAGGCATTTATTGGGCAGAAGGCAGGAAACACCCTGGATAGCTGGCCAGTTCATAACAGAACAGGAGCTTTAACATATTAAAAATCATAAAACATAATATGTGGAACTGAAACTGATATATTTTAACATAGTTTAACATTGAGCAAATAAACAGTGCTCTGTATGTGTTTTCCAGGGGAGCCCAAACCTTTGCATGCAACTATCATTACATTACGTTATTTATCAACATGTAATTATCATTTTGTAAATTATTTTGTTCTGGATTTGGCACTGATAGACTAATTGTATCTGTACTGGTGCTGGTGTTGAAAAGTCCTGCACAACAGTGAGCCCTATGAAGGGCCCAATGCTTAGAAAAGGTTAGTGTCACTGTTCCATGAATAAATTGATAAACTGAGCGTGGTTGATGGGCAGGCTGTTTTATACTGTTGTTGAGTTTTAAGTTCTACAGTATATACCTTTTTTAAGCTTTTTTTTTTTTTTGGGGGGGGGGTGGGGGGTCTATTTGCTAA
Source organism: Prochilodus magdalenae (assembly GCA_024036415.1). Lineage (NCBI taxonomy): Eukaryota > Metazoa > Chordata > Actinopteri > Characiformes > Prochilodontidae > Prochilodus > Prochilodus magdalenae. The sequence continues at coordinate 148,060 of JAMWET010007698.1, forward strand.
ATGCATGATCTTCCAGGCTTGAACATGGCTGACATTGCTAGTCGATGGAGCCTTACAGACACCTAACGATTTCACTCATGTCCAAACAAGAGCGCGACTTGATAAATCACCCAGAATCCCTTGAGGCTTCAGAGGAACCCTATGATTGAAGGCGATATGACAGCCAGCGGCGCTCGGTGGGGGGTAAGCATACCATTAACGCACACATGCGCAGGTTTCAACCAGAGAGAGTCTTTATAATTATGTCACTCTGGCTAAGTGGTGCTGTCAGTTCAAATGAACATCCTACTGTTCAGAACAGTAATGAGTTTAAATTAGATTGACTTTTATAACGGGGCTGCACCCAGAGTCAAAAACTTACACACAAGCCAACCAATCTCTGCACATGGCTACATATATATTAAGTGCAAGCTATTTATTCTACTGCATCAGACACAAAGGCAGAAAACACAGATTTAGCAGAAACCTGCAACAACCAGCAACAAAATATTAATATTAAATCTTTCAGCATTTACTTTTTCCACCCACAGCCTACTGCCACTTTAACACATCAATCCATCCAACGAGTTACAGCTGTGTCCTCCGCACAAAAGCTGCTCCCAAAGCTCTCACTGACCTTATGTTCTACTTTAAAGAGGAACTAACATTCCTGCAAGCTGCTACACAAAGCAAATTTCTTTCTTAGGGGCAGAATAGATATAAGAATATCCACCTGCTTCATTAAGAAAAAAAAACACATGAAAAACCATTAGATAAAGCCCCTAAAGGCCCGGTCTACTCATAATAGTCATTTCTTTCTGTAGTTTGTTTTAGGATGAACAGTTAGAGGAAGATTGGTATTTGTTCTGTTGAGAGATTGTTTTCTTCTGTTTGATTTGAGTTGGCTGGGACTACATTTAATGCAGATGTTGTTAGATCTGCCAAAGCACCTATCAAGAGTTAGCAATATGTATATTTCAGCTACTTGCGTTCCACTCATAAAGTCACTACTCCCAATTTACTTTAGGAAAATGCAAAAATATAAAAGCATCATTTACAATAATGCATTTAATTTTTACTGTTGTTTTGACATATTTGAGTAAAACTCACACGCATATACCATTTCTGGTTCTGCCACCAGCACAGCCGCAACTCTGTCCACCATTTTTCAGAATTTTCCAGACGAGAAGCTTCTCCCTTTCCGTTTCTCACAGCATTGCGAGACAATACTGTCCCCCATTACCATACTCACAAGCCAACTCAACTGGTTGTGTGTTATGGATTTTTGAGTATACTCAACTACGACATTCATAAATATACTATATACTACTTATTTCAAATCTAGTTTAGTTTTTTGTTATTTAGTTTATTGAACACAGTTGGGATGCATTCTTAGACTTTTCTAAATTAGCTAGCAGTGCCTTTTATAAAGGTTTATTATACTGTTGTTTGTGGCGTAGCTAGACACTGCTTCCTATTTGCGTTAGTAACCTGCAGGACCTTCCTGTACTTGATTTAGAAGAGCACGCTAGTTAGCCGTCCAGCTTGTAGGAATAAAATTATACCCTACCCTGTCGTGCCAACATCAAGGCTCACCAGTGTGTCTCATCACGGTTGTACTTTACAGGTGCAGCACATAATGGGGCACACAGAAAATATCTTCAGCATGTCCACAAGTATGATCATTCTGACTCACAACGAGAGCTTGTATGACTTCAATATATTGGACACAGATGTCTGTGAAGTTCTCAGATTGATTTGAATACAATACCTGAGAGACACTGTCAAACATTTTGCACTCTGACATGCAGTTACTTGGTTTGTGGGATGCAGACACAACCTACTTTTAAATCTGAACTTTAGAGGTGTGGAAAAGTAACTGCAGCTTTCTCTGAAAAACTAAAAGCAAGTCTCCTGAAAAGACACTAAATACTGGCAAGTATGACATTGTAATGACCCACTATCGGCTATGAACGTGCAGACAGTGCCAGACTCGGAGTAAGAGAGTTGTTAGCTAAAAGTCGTGTATATGTGTTGTATGTGCTGTGCTGGGTTGATTTTAGTTTGGGGTGGGTAAATTGAGTAGAGGTTTGCTGTCTAATGTAAATGAAATGGCAATTTTCTTACTGCTTTTTTCTCTTCTCCTTCGCCATGATGTCACAAAACTACATTTCGTTGTTAAGGCTGTGTAAATGTTCTGTTGCTTTTTTGCTGGAAATGAAATAAATAAAAGGGTGCACAGTTCTGATACACATATACCAGCGCAACGCACACTAACATATCACCACAACATCACTAATGTTGAGTCACCACCTAAATAACACCTGCACTGTGGTAGTCTTGTGAGGGTCCTGACCATTACAAAACAGCGTGAAAGGGCATTTACGAAGTATACAGAGAAACAGATGGACTACAATGTGTAAGTGTACAACTACAAAGTGCACCTATATGGTAACTGGATCTGCTAAATTAAACAATGAGTGTTGACATAATGCGTAGTACCTAATATTCTGATACGACTGTGTACATAAAACCTTCTAATGCCATTGACACACACAAACCTAGACATGCACTAAACGAGACAGGATATGGCACTGCATGCTCCTGTAAAGTGGCACAAGTCTGATTTGATCAGTAAAGTAATCAAGCGTTCATTACAAGGGTAAATGTTTCCAGTGTGTGGGGACCGTTGCTTACGTAATGTACAGCCCCCTGCAGTTACTAAAGAGCTGTTAATGCCAGAGAAAAGTGCAAGACTACAAAGAACTATAAGCAAAGTGCTCAGAGCACAACCACTGTGTGATTTGGTTCAGACAGTGCTGTAATCAGGGTCCAACCTTCAAAGCTGAGCCAAAGCATTACTGGAACAATAGCTGCATGATTTGAATCACTGTGCATTCAAAACAGTCCCTTCAAACAAGTCTGGAATATACAGAACCTCAGAGCCACATTATAGATCACTTACTGCAAGCATTTAAAGCATTTGTCATTTACACAGCATATAAACACAGCACCTTCTGCTTTGCATTACCATCCTTTCTACGCGAGTTGCTAAAGTATTTGTACACACAATGTACAGAAATCAATACTCAGCAACTGTCAGTATCTATTTATTGACTACTGTGCAATACGGTTTTGTCTGTTTTGGTAAAAGCTGTTAGCCACATGACAGTTATTTCACTGTGGATCAGTAAATTTATATGACATCAGATTGATTTTTTTTTTACACAAGCATTCATCTTCCCTATCTGAAAGGCTCATCAGTAAGTCAGAAGGGGTTGCTCTTGAAACTGTTATTTGCTCTCTGTTTGTTTCAATCCAGAAAATGAAGTTTGTAATCCCCTCATTACTGGTAGCTCAGGAGGTCATCACTCAATGTCACTTAAACAGGTTCTCTTTGTACGGGTTTGGTATTCATGCTTCTCTGGGGAAAAGAAGGCCAAATGTAGAAAAAAAAGAACAACAGACAAAAGACTGACTTCTGTCTTCTGTGACCTAATTGTACTGACTATTGCAACCAGTGGAATCATTTAATATTTTAGTATTCATTTCAGGTAAAATATTTTTCCCATTTACCAAAAAAGGAAATGGAGGGGGGTGAATTCTTCTTCAAAAGGGTACACAGATGGACAGAATCTCCTCAAAAAGGAGACACAGCAGACAAGGAAACCGAAAAATTAAGAACAGGTCTCCATGACAACCCGAGCCCTCTCTGCACTCCAGAACAGCAAAGAAACCTTTCAGGTCCTGAACGCCGGCATCACTTTTTACAGAGTAAGAAATAGCCTTTAACATCTGCACCCAGCAGGACAAAACGCCCTGCAGAAATAACACACACCTGTCACACTGACACGAGGTAGGGGAGCAAGAGGGCACCTGTGTAGGTGTGGAAGATTAGGAGATCTCGAACAGTGCATGTTGGACAGACCTGTGCAATGTACAGGGTTCACATTACGTTAGTGGCCGCTATCTTTTTTTTGTAATAAGCTACATTTGTTCATATAAAATACAAATTTTATATCACATCTGAATATCTTCTTCTGTTCTGACATGTTAGACAGCTATAAACAGATCTCTTTACTATTGGTCCCTCTCTGTATGCCAAGGCTTTTGAATGAGAATCCACTATTGCATCCACATTGATGCGGTAACTGACAAAGGCCATCCTAAGGGCAAACACAGGGCACTCATGAGCACCCCCCTAAATGCCAAAAAAGAAATGGGACATCCAACAGCCATGCAGTCCTCACATGCACACACAATTCTGTGTCACCAGATCAGCTGTTCACTGAGCTGGGTAGTAGTTATGTGCTTTAATTCATTAACAAACTACTTTACTACAGCAGCTATTACACACACTTTACATAGTCAAGAATTAAAACGCAATAAAGTCCAAACGCTTATTTCCCTTGTAGCCATCTTTGAAAAAAAAAACTGACAAACTGCACATCAGGTCATAGGTCAAGATTACAGACAACAGGGATGCTTTGCTGATTTGCTGATTTGTTAGGTAAATCAAAAACTTGAAATTTGAACTGTTTGCTTGTATGTTGCTAGATAGCCATCTTTTTAAACGCAATACTAATATTCTTTTTGCAGCATATAAAAAAGGATTCTTTTCCAAACTGTGTTTTAAATCTAAATGAGGATAAAATGTGTGGAACTTCCTTCTGTATAGTGAGCATGAGTTTGTCTGACCTTTGAAAATTTAAGCGCTCTATAGCTTGATTATTAACAGTTTTATAAGCAAGCAGCATCTGAACATATTGTCGTTGTCCAATGAGAAACAATCTCTGCCATTCTCGAATGATGCATAAAAGTAAAAATCAACAAACACATGACAGTCACATGCATATGCAACTCTAAAAGTATATTTTAAATGTGTACATGTGTCATTTTAAAACAACCCATAACCATTTATTTAGAGCTTTTGTAATCCTGTAAAAAACATCTACAAAGTTCAATAATCCAAAAAAAGCAGATTGAAGGGAAAGGGGGATTTTCTAAAAGCTCAGACTGTAGTTAATATAACACATTAGATTTTGTAATATACTCGTTTATTAGTTTCTGTATGATTTTTTTCCATAAACTTAAAAAAAATTTAAACTGTTCTACAATTTTTAATGTCATGCTTACTGCTTTATTCATACAATGGAATGTCTCTTACTATATTTAAGGCATCTGGTACTGCAGTGGGTCGTATAGGATGATTGACAAAATGAGTAATACAGGGAGTGGTGACCTTGGTAGCATCTCTTAGACTTCTCACTGGTATATTATTTAACTCATATTTATTTCATTGAGGCTTATAAGAAAGAGTAAGAGGCAATAAGAAAGTGTTTTCTTAATAGCTTTTTGTAAATAAAGCTGCTGAATATGTTTATCATCATAAACACTGACTGTTGAGGAAGCTTGTCCATCAGTGTTTGAACAACTGGAGTAAAATGTAGATGTTGAAATGTTCAGCAACAACTTTCTTCTGTTTTTATCTCTCCATTTACATCAAGTCTGATATTATTCCATTTAGTTTTCAGCACTTCTCTGTAGCCTAATGTTGTAAACATTTTAATATCTTATTATCAAAAATCTTCCTTAGCTTTAAAATCCCTTTTATTTAGCTAATTTCTCAACCACCTGAACTTAAGAAGGCTTTACTTTTCTTAATATCTGCATAACTTGCATTCCATAACCTATAAGATTCTTTCATTCTCATTTCCTTCCTTACAGTTGCCAGTTTTAAACCATCCAAGAGCAACCTAAAGACTTCACTAACATCCTGATTTCTCACTACCTGAGAAGTACAACATTTCCTTTTTGTGTAGTATTTGTATTGTATGAGTATTAACCAAAGCTTCCCTATTGTAGCTTCTAAGAGTTCTTATATTTAGTGTATTATGCTGCCTGAAAACAGATAAGCAATCATCATTGATCAGACATCTGGGAGCATCCTATCAGAGCAAAATCATATCTTGATCTCTGAATCAAAATAATGCACGGAAATGATACATTTCTGTCATTTTCTTCCACACACACACACACACACAACACACAACACGTGCTGGAGGACATCTGGCTCCTGCATACATACGCATCTCATCACTGTGCTCCACTGCACTTTAGTCGGTTGAATTATTCAGTCAGATTACATAATACACACACTCTAACTCACTCAATCACTCACTTTCTCTAACCCATATATAGGTTAACCGGCTAATATAGCTAATCCCACGACTTCCAGCTTTCCAGCTCACACAGGGACACCACTGTGTGCCAAACTGCAGTTAAACCAAGCATTTCATTACATGCAGTGATGAAGAATCAAACAGGCTCAGTGAACTAAGTCTAACAGCTACAGTGACTAAGCACGCTCCCTGAGAGAACCTTAACCTGCATGAAGATATGAGCTGAAACCTAACAACATAGCATGACAGGAAAGTAAGGAAGGAGAGTAATAGAGAGAGAGAGAGAGAGAGAGAGAGAGAGAGAGAGAGAGAGAGAGAGAGAGAGAGAGAGAGAGAGAGAGAGAGAGAGAGAGAGAGAGAGAGAGAGAGGGAGGGAGAAAGAGAGAGAGAATGACACAGGCATAGTAAGGAGAAACAAGAAGAAAGGAGAAACTGAAGACAGAGAGAGAGAGAGAGAGAGAGAGAGAGAGAGAGAGAGGGAGAAAGAGAGAGAGAATGACACAGACATAGTAAGGAGAAAGGAGAAGAAAGGAGAAACTGAAGACAGAGAGAGAGACAGAGAGAGAGACAGAGAGAGAGAGAGAGAGAGAGAGAGAGAGAGAGAGAGAGCGAGAGAGAGAGAGTAAGGCAAAAAGAAACAGTGAGTGATACCAAAAAAGATAAACAAAGGGAGAAAGAAGGAGAGGGATACAAATAGGGACTAATACAGAAAGGGAAAGAGACACAGAAAGAAAAAATCAATAGAAGAGCCATAGGAAGATATAGAGATACAGAAATAGAGAGAGAGAGCTGACAACTTACCTACAGTAGAGGATGCCCCATGAGTGCAGAGATTTTTAAGCAGTCACTGTGTGTCTCTCTCTCTCTCTCTATTACTCTCTCTCTCTGTGCACAACCTCTTTCTCACACGCTGAACCTGCTCCTTTCCCTCAGCTGAACTGTGTGTGCATGTGTGAGAGAGAGATCCTGAGAGTGGATGCGTGTAAGGCAAATGGTAGGATGCTCACGTGTGTGAGTGCAACCACGCTGTGAGGTTCTGAATATGAGCAGACCGCAGCACGCATGCATGTGTCGGTGTGTGTGTAGTGTGGTCTTGCTCAGTGCTGGATCGAGTGAGTACTCATCAGAGCATGATGATGATTGGAGTATTCTAATCGCCTAGCAACCACTCCAGACTCTCAGGGAGGGGTCAGCCACTGGTACAGCCCCACCCCCCCTATAATTTAGACAACAACAACTGGGACATTTTATTAATAGATTTGGGGTTTCTGCTCTACACTGTTGATGTTGGGGATCTGAAAGTGATGTTAAATAGCAGGTGTCACAGTTGTTGCTTTGATTTTAAGGATGATCCAGCACTTTCAAAACCACACATAAACACACAACACATATAACGGCCAACCTTCATGCAGGAGAAGGTAAGAGCCTCTCAATAATTTATGGTACTAAGTTGCTATTCGGGCTGAACATACAGATGTGAGTGTTCTACAGCCCAGATTCAAAGTTGATACATACCTGAGACCAAAATCGTTCTACCATCTATTCTTAAAACTACAGCTGACATGGGGCTGTGCTTGTCCACCTAATACCTACCTAATAAAGGACTAAAGCATTACTCCTAAAGGAGCCTAGTTAACACATGCATGTACATGGTCTGAACCTCACTACCAACTAGTACTGGATGATATACTGTCTATATCAAAACACTGATACTGGTTTTCTATCAAGAAACTGATTTTCAGTTTTGGTGGTCTTGATAGACAACAAGTGTTACATACATGATAACAGTATATGCCATAAAGTAGCGGTGCACTTGTTGCCAAGTATTTTCGGTGTTTTGCACTGCATGTATGTCATTTGGAGGCTGCTTCAGATTCTAAACACATGAAAACTGGGGTGAGTTCAGTAAAAGTAGGACAAAGAAGTTTCATGCAGTCTCTCTGTGAGTGATGGGATCCAGTCAAAAGTAGTTTTTATGAATTATTACCACAAGCGTGGTTGTATTTCAGGGTTGGCTTTAATGACCTGGCAGTGTCCTTTTGGGCTTTCCCATCATTGGAGCACCCATTGTAAGTCTGCCTTTGGTATTAGTAGTATAATAGAGAACAGGACCAGTCAAATCAAGCTATGTCAGAGTTATTGTTATTGATGTTGTCTTTAACACAGATTAACATTTTGAAAGCATGGCCTTCTTATTTGTCATTAATACAAAGCCACTAAACATCGGATACCAAGAGGCAGTGACATAGAAACGGAAAATATTGTGGCATTACGTTTTATCAATACTATAAAGCACTATTAAAAAGCCAAGGTCAGAGGTATGCTGGAACAGAGATGTTAGTGTGGAGTCTCTGCAGTGCACATGTTATTCCTGCTAGCGGAATTAGAGCTGAAAGAAACACAGAGAGAGAGACAGAGAGAGAGGGAGAGAGAGAGATGGGTGCTGCTGCAGACAGAGGCTCTGCTGGCCCATTTGCTTGCATTAAAGCCTCTCTCTGCCTCTATAAAGGCTTTATGATCCACAGAGCATGCCGCTTCAAAAGGGAAAGCTCTCCTTCAAAACCCACAGCGTAATCACCAATCAGATGCCGCCGGCTTTGAAATAGAAATGAGATATTTGACACACAAACAGGTGCTGCTGGTTTTTGTCAGATCTGCTTTCTTTGCTACATGGTGAGCATTTTTTATGTGTCTGTATCTGAAAGGGTGGGAGTGTGTGTCCTCTAGATCAGGCGATCTCAACGTTCTCTACCTCGAGGCCCTCCTATTCACCTAGTATTCACCAGGTATGAAAGCCAAAAGAAAACTCAAAACTCAATTATTTTTGCTAGCTTTTTATAGTTTTGTGTAAAGAAAATCCCAACACAGCTATGTTAAAAGGTGTATGTATGATGTCATGATTTATGTTAGAAATATATACATTTCTTAGTTTAAAACATTTTATAAATGAACTCAAATCATCAACAAAATATAGCAACATGCTACCCAGCTAGCACCAGCCTGTCCTGTCTCATAGTACTATTTTGTACCTCTAGAGGCGACAGTGAGTCACTGTAGTGTTGAGTAAAATCTGTCCACCATGAGATGATAAGCGTATTCTATCCTTCTCAATCATGCTGAAGGTCCTGCGCCTGGTTTGATCATTTATGGACAAGTAGCTAATGAAATGAACAGTAAACACAACAATCCTAGTGCAGCCATTAGCATCACAGCCAGCTGCTCTCAGCCAGAATCCACATTCGAAAGCAAGGAAAATACAGAATATAAATACATACAAATAGAAGCAAAAGAAGAGTTAACATGTGTGTTGTTTGCCACCACTGGAGAGGCTCTTGGAGAATAAATGGATGAAGTTTGATGCTGATGTTTGCAAATAAATATTTTTGCTGCAAATATTTATGAAGATGGTTTTGTGCATGTTGTTGGATAGCTTGTATAAACATTGTGTACCATCTGTATTATGCATTTGTGTACCTAACCACTGTGTTTAATTTGTATTAACATTGTGTACAAAATTCCTTTTTTTTTATTGACAAGTCAATTCTTTTTCATTTATTTTACAACAAACCACACGCCACTGTGGTCTAGAAAACTGCTCTAGAAGATCTGTAAAGTACACAATTACAAATGTGCATTGAATACTAGTTCTGTCAGAGAGTCAGAGAGAGTCGCTCTGATTACATAACCGTGCTGAACGTATGCACATGTATGAAAGAGATCACGTTTATTAATCACTGTGTGTTCTCATTTATATGAATGCAGGTGTGTAGTTTTGCAGGTGTTAACATCAGCAGGCACATTGTATCACATGCTACCAACCAGCACTACAGTCACATGCAGAGACACATGCATGTACACACAATTTCCTTCATATGCCAGCTGAGGAAAGCCACCCAGTAATGCACAGGGCTCTGACATCACATGCGTAACAAGTAACAGCAATTTCACTCTATTCAAACCTGAGATGAATAATAAAGAAATGGGTGAATTATGTCTCTCTATTAAAGGTTATTTAAGGGTATGCTGCCACACATATACAATATGCTGAGTCTTTCAACTGGAATTAAAAGTGTTAATTGCACTCAGAGCTCATTTAAATTGCTTTCAGTACTCCTTATTGTTTCATCTGAAGGGGAGATGAAAGAATTAGACCTTATAATATTCTCAGCTGAAAGGAGACTCAATGCTGATAATACAGCTTTCACACAGAGATGTAATTTTCACCATTTTGCAATTCTAGCAATTTTATCTGATTATAATATAACAAGAAATGTACTAGATGTATTATTTTTCATATTATGCCAGAAAAGAGGAATCTGTTATCAGTTATTGTACCACACTTACAAGGAATAAGGAACCTATACTACTCATTTAGACATTTGGAATCATTGTTTTAAATAATAACAACAACAACAACAACAACAACAACAATAATAATAATAATAATAATAATAATAATAATAATATTAATAATATTAATAATAATAATAATAATAATAATAATAATAATAATAATAATAATAATTGTTATAAATTATTATTATTATTATTATTATTATTATTATTATTACATTTAACAAAAAAGTTGTTGAAGATACACATGCAAAGTGATTTGTAATCTATAAATGTTGATGGTTTCTTGCCTGAGAAAGCTGTAAAACATTGAGCATGACGAGTGATAACTAAAATTATCATAAACAACCCCTAACATCTAAAAAGCTGTGGTCATATTACAGGATATTAGTTATCATTGAATAACTTTTCCATTCTTAAAAAAAAAAACATTTTTATCTGTCTGAAAACTTGCTTTTGTCATCTTTTCTGGAATGAATAAATTCGTTGTTTTTGCCAGAATTCCTCTTTAGGTAAGGTGATGATTTCCGATTTCTAGTTTGGTGGACAATATATCATAAAAAGTCCAATGTTTTAATCTATGAACAAAAAAAGTGGGGAGTTCCTGTCTCACATAGCATCTATCAAAACATGCCATATGAATGACACAGCTTTGAAAAGTGATGCAACAACATAGAATGTCTCTGAAAAGCACATTTTTTTTTTACATTTTAATTAAATATGTGTTTCATTGTTATCAATTTCAACATATGTATATCCATTGGGCACATGTGTGCATGTGCAGGTTTTGTGTGTGTGTGGTGTGCACTATAGACAGTTTAATGTAGTAAGATATTTCTTAGGATAAGTTCTTCATTTTATTGGATGATGAAGTTGGAGAGGGTGTGAGGGTTGGAGACGCTCAGAAGAACCCATCCTGATAACTCTGAGGAAACAGTACAGCGGTCTGCGAATATCTAAACTGATTTAGTTCATCCTCTCATAAAAGAAGACAGTTTTTACTGTGATATCCTGTGGAGATAAGCCTTAACCAGTGTTCTGTTAATGGAGCGCTACTCTTAGACAGGCCCCGGCGGAAAGGCGGTTTGTGTGGGTACAGCAACAGTGTCACACAGTCCAAGCTTAACATCCTTACCCACACGTATAAACAGACCGTCTCTTTCCTATTAGTCAGCTCTCGCCGCCAGACACGCCCACACAGCAAATACAGTATGTGAATAACCTCATACATACACAGAGACCCAAACCATCCTAATAAAACTCTAGCTCTACAGCACTATCCCTGCCTGTCCTGAGATGGAAGGTGATCGCTGGACACTATTATTCCTCATCTCAGCACATGTGCTTAACAAGGCCTAAAACATCCTCTAAGAATAAATACATAAGACATCAGAGAGGAGAGGGAGAGAGAGAAGGGGGAGAAGAGAGAGAGAAGAGACAGTAAGATGGAGAAGAACCTAAGACCTAAGCGGAATAGATAGAAGGCGAGTGAGAGACAAAGAGGAGGAGGAGGAGAGAGACAGATAAGGGGAGAGAGAAAAAACAAGAGCAAGAGAGACAGACAGACAGACAGACAGACAAAGATAAGAGAAAAAGAGACATATCGAAATACAGACATAGCGGAAGAAAAAAGTGAATGAGAAAGAGAATGAAAGAGGAGGGTTGGACGTGAGAGAGATGGACATAAAGACGAGGAGATGGAGTGAGAAAAGTGGGCGGAGAGAAGGAGAAGAGAAGAGAAGAGAAGAGAAGAGAAGAGAAGAGAAGAGAAGAGAAGAGAAGAGAAGAGAAGAGAAGAGAAGAGAAGAGAAGAGAAAACATGTGAAAAGGAAGAAAGAACGAAAATGAGAGAGACAGACAGGCAGACAGAAATGCAAAAGGAGAAAAAGTAGTAAAGCAAGTGAAAGGAAGAAAAAGAGAGATGGAGAAGGGAAGAGTAAGAGGGAAAAAGTGGAAAAAAGACAAAGAAGAAGAAAGACATAGTAGGACAAAAGGGAGAAAAAGAAAGAGAGTGAGAAAAGAAAGACAAAACACATACAGACAAAAGACAGAAACAGAGAAAAAGATAAGAGTCAGAGAGAGAGAGAGAGAGAGAGAGAGAGAGAGAGAGTGAGAGAGAGAGAGAGAGAGAGAGAGAGAGAGAGAGAGAGAGAGAGAGAGAGAGAGAGAGAGAGAGAGAGAGAGAGAGAGAGAGAGAGAGAGAGAGAGAGAGAGAGAATGAGAGAGAGAGAAAGAGAGATTGTGAGTATTGGTCATATTGCCTTAGTTGGTTAAATGCTGCTGAGTGCTATTAGTCGCACTCTCTCCACACTGTGAGCAGGTGATAAGTGACTAATGGAATGGATGAAGCTCCATTAGCACACAGCTGAATGACGTCACTATACAGATTATAGAGCTGATTGACAGTTAGACAGGTATATCAGGAGATGAAACAGCGAAGGTGCATGAAGCTGTGGCTTATGTTAATAAAGTAATATGTCCATGAGTCTTACCTGATCCTCTCACTTACAATGGTATAATCTGAATGGGTCTGGATTACTCTTGTAGTGTCGTTGTGTAATTTTAGTTTAGAACATCTACGGAAAAAGCTCGGCCCATCAGGTTTAAGAACTGGAACTGTTTGTTTTATTAAAAGAGCTACCAGACTGATTTACTGTTGCTGCCTAATCCGAACCTAAAAATCTTTGAAGCCAGTAATTCATAAAGTAAACGTAATTAAATTTCATCCATTTTAAAGATATAATAATCATGATTACAAGCACCATAGTTCTGCAATGTAGTTAGGCAATCCAGATACCATGTAGTCTATTACTACCAATCACTGCTAAATACTCGGCTTAGCAAGCCGCTAAGTTACCCAGCAGAATAGTATATACGCGTAATATATAACAGCCAGAAACAAAGCCTTGTGTTTCTCCTCACACTGACCTGTCAGACCTGTCCTTCACTCCTCGTACTCTCTGTTGTCCACAGCCTTGTCCAGTGACTTACGATACCAAGACTGTGACAGAGTCTCCTCAGAGACAAACTGACCCAAAGGAAGCAGAGGGACAGTCTCTCTCTCTCTCTCTCTCTCTCTCTCTCTCTCTCTTCTCTCTCTCTCTCTCTCTCAGCATACATCAATATCCACATTTAAGTTTGGTCCTAAGCTTTCCAACATCAGGGCAAGTGTGGTGACTACACAGACAGACTACAGTGATGCGTGTGAGATATAAAAGCTTCTGGCCTGCTGTGAGAGGAAATATCTGCGCATGATAATTTAGGTGAAATTAAAGTGGATTTCCACCAATCTTCCAAAGATACATTATTCAGAGTGGTTTGATTTGATTTGACTGTTTCACAGCCTTGCTGGAACTAGACATTCGAAGCAGCCAATGACTCTGAAAGCTACATCACAGACAATCAATGGTAGAAATGGTTAGGTAAACTCTGCCTGACACCTGAGACTTACAATACAACAATAGTTGTGAAACTGACACACTTAAAATGTGGCCCTAGCATTAAAATACATTCATGGCAGAGAGCAACATGCAGGGCATATTTAACTACTACCAACAGTTTTACTGCGAGTTTTCATTATCTATATTATATAAACTCAGAACACACACATAGATTTACCGGACATTTTGGGTAGTAAAAGCATGGCAGTTTATGTGTGATGCACACTATGACCTATCATGAGCACTATAAAAAAATCTGAGCTGGAATGTTTCTTTACAATAAACCACTTAAACATTTAAAAAAATCTGAGCGATTTTGCTGGCATCTCTTTGCTGGGACTGAAATAGGCAGATGTTTCAAAAAACAGTGGAATCTGCTGTAAAAGCAGGATGCAGCTGCAGCTGCAATTAATGTAATTCATATGAAAATAATGTACACTGTACAATGTGTAATAATGTGCATTACTCATTTAGTGCGGATATATATATATATATATATATATATATATATATATATACACACACACACACACACCTTATAAACAACAGCTTGCACATTTGCATGCGAGATATAAAAGGCATTTGATTTAATGTCAGTATAATACTTGGTCAAAATAATTTACGATAAAATATTTTTAACTGCATTATTTCTATTGATCTATTAAAAATAAAAATAATTTTAATATTTTGTATATGTGTTAACTAACTAACTAATATATGTGTTAGACTAAAATATATATATCAAATATATTTTGTATGTAAGTGGCATTAGTCTATGTATTTTGCTAAACTTAAACTTTAAAAATGTTTTAATGTGCTGTGAACTGATATTCTACTGATAATTCAGTCTAAGGTATTACTGCAGTGGAGAGACCAGAATGAAAGATTCATTTTAATGAACATCTCCCCCTGCTGGACACAATAGACAAAACATAACTCTAAAAACTTAATTAACTATGACTACCTCAGTTCAAAATATCTCCCTACCCAAGTTACATTAAATAAACCTCCTCACCAAAGCACCAATAGCCTAATTAACAACCCTGAAACCAGCTTCTGCATATGCGGTCACTATGTGATATATTTGAGCTATATTGAGATATTGCAAGATGTGCAATAAATACACTCTAATAAGACCAAACAGTGTAATTCAGAGAGGGTTCTCTTACCTCCCACAAGGTCCTAAATTCCCTCTGCTCAATTCGCAGCAGCTCACTGAACTCTCGTGTTACAATAGTGGCATGACGAGGTGTGTTGTCCAAAATGGACTCCCCAAATGCTGTCCCAATGCCCAGTGTGCAAATAGTGACTGCATCCTTAAAAGGAAGAGGGCAAAAAACATAAAGGCGAGGACAGGATCAAATTATCACAATAATCAGAAATGTGCTATCAGCAATGACTAAGAGCATATATGCTGCCTGGCTCTGGTGTGGCATGTCACTTACAGATGTGAAGTTCAGGCAATTTCATATTAAAAACTTACATACTTTCAATAAGGTTGCATGTAGGTTTGGAGTCCAATTCCACACAATGAGCAATTGAACATTTTGTAACATCAACAGATAAATCTTTTTAAAGAAAACCCAGTTAAAACTCGATGAAGGACCGAAACATCGAGTTGGACCTTCCTTTTGGCGCTGTGACAATTATTACACTGTGCATACATGTCATACTTTAGCGTGTTTTTTGAAAGCCATTCAACTTTATTGAACATTAATTATTAACACAAAAAAGTGCAGAGGGCAGCCTAAACATTTAAAGAGGTAGTGGGCCACTTCAACTAAAAATAAATAAGCCTATAAGGCATGTCTGTTAATAGAGTAAGAGCCAATATGGTACAAAGCATTATATAAGGCCATTAATGGTTGAATGTATTTAAAGGAGCTATGTAGGCTTTTTAAAACACTCCAAATAACAGTTTTGATGGTATGTCAAAAGCAGAAGTTACTGATGCTACTGAGGTTAGCATGCTAACCCGCTATCCCCAGCCTGTCCTGTCACGTAAAACCACTTTGTACCTCAAGAGGTAATAGTGCGTTACTGTAGCAATGTGTCATCAATACAACATGAGAGAATGAAAAAGTAGCACAGCCCCCATATCGCTCCCAGTTACATTATTTAAAGACCGGTAGCCAATAAGAATAGGGTGTAAACGCAACAATTAATGAAGCCTTTGGCAAATAACTGCCGTAGCCAGCTCTCAGCAAGAATGCACATTCAGCAAACACTATTTAAATAGAAGCAAAAAAAGGAGTTAATGCTTAAGCTTGATGGTGAAATTTCATTTAGACTGGTAAGAGCTGAACAAGGAGAAGAAAGGACTTTCTGCTCATATGATGCCCTCTATTGTTTGGAGTATGATCCAACAGGTTGCATCATCTTACAGATTACTCCTTTAAAAACTTTTAGCATGTTTGCATTAGTTCAATTCCTTTTAATAATTGTCTTGTGAAAACACAAGCTATTTTGTGGCTTTTATCAATAAAAAACAGGTCTGTTGATGTTTAGAATAATTAATGCAGGGTTAATATCCAGAACATAATAAATAGCAGAAGAGGTGCAAACATTACCTGATGATTTGCAGTTTCGGAGACTTTAACATCTAGTGAGCCAGAAAGGACAGCATACCAGCTGGTGCCAATATCACCCTGTCTGTACACTGCATTACAGAATTCACATTAACAACAAGAACAACAGAGAGAGAAAATAATGTAATATAGTTTCGTATTTGACACAGTTTAATAATCCGCTCTCAAAGAAACATAGAAAAGATTATTTTAATTTCTGGCAGTAACATTTAGTCAGTGTGTATGGGATTGTGTGGATTTTGGACAAATGCATGCATGCACCATGTCTGTGAGTGTGTTACTTACATGTAATGCCTTTCTCCAGACACTCGTAGAAGCCACACAAACATATTTGCTGCAGTAGGGTGGGGTGGAACTTCTCAAAGGCTTTCACACTCTTCAGTCGGGCCATGATAATGTCTACATCTTCTCCCGAGCGCTCTGTGGGTCTGCACAAACTCGCATCATTCATCGATTCACAACCAAAGGGTCTCACACGGTACTGGCAGAACATTACACATAGTCTTGACAGCAATCACATCTAAAGAAAATGATTCTCTAATACTAATTAACGAAAAAGAAGCAGCTGGACGTATACACCTTAAATAGTCCAATACTTAGCAGTCCTTCACTGGTTCTCTACCCGCTGACCTTTAAAAACTTCCTTTGCTCCCAAAACACTGTATACAATCGGTCAACCAATCAGCAAATCCTTTCTAAGATGAACTGGGTATGTTAGAGTAAGGGAAACATGCAGGGAACACCAGGACCAGGACTGAGAACCACTGACTATAACTTAATTACCCCTGAAGACTGAGACTCACTGTTGATCTGAATGCACAAAAATTGCACAACAATTGTAGTGCTGTTCATGCATGCTCCTAAAATCTGGAGAAAATACCTTAACATTAAAAGGGCCATATCACCGAAAATCAAATTTTGGTTGGGTTTTGGTATGCACTATTAAGAAATGTGACACATTATCAGTCATTTCCTTTCATTTTGTAATAGATCTGCACCATGTATGAAGGATTATGGGTCCTTTAAAATGGGTGTGTTTCTTGGCCATATTTAAAGTATCCTACAAAGCAGGGCAGCCTTCAGCAGCATATCAGCTGACGAACAGTCTGTCACAGCTATATGCTTAGCTTTGAGACATGGCATATCAAGGACGTATTAACACACATACATGCAAATAGTATACACAATCGTATACACAATAGTATAACACTCAGATTGACAGCTTTTGGATGATCAAGATCTTTTTCTTCATCTTTATCTTTAGCCTTATCTTTATCTCTGTCACTGCAGCATATCAGAGTGTTCTAAAAGAACAGTGGGTAAATGTCAGTGTTCTCGTTAAATGCAGACCTTGTGTATATAAAACGGGACTTACAGGTGAGTCACGCCTGAGCAAACTGCAAACGGTCACCCTTTCATCTGTGGCAGTCTGCGAATGTGTTTGTTAAAGAGGAACTAAAGGCCCATTCACTATGCAAACACATCTGGTACACCACGCCATGCTGTCACCACGAACACCATTTCAACCCAGGCCCAGAAGCAGCTTCCTTTGGGACATGCTGTGTGACTATAACATTCTTTGTTCCTGATTACACTAGGACCAACCTCAAGATTACAGTACTGGAAATAAATAAAACTATTGTTTGTTAAAAATACATGAGACTTATAGTCACATGAGATAATGAATGACCTTTACCAGAGCAATCGGAATTAAAAAAAAAAGCAAGATCTAATTAACACTGGCTTACTGGCATGTGCAACTGGCACTGGAATGGATTCATTTGTCTTCAGTGATAAGGCTACTGACGACAGCAGCATCAGCATAAAGTCTAAAATGTATTTATCCACTGGAGACAAAGCAAAAGCCGTTTTTTCTAAGGACTGATGTTTTCCTCAATATACTCACAAGATTCTACTGTGACCTAAAGTAATATCAATTATCACAGTGATAATACATCTCACCATATTGCCCACCCCATGCCCACACTCAAAACCCGGGGTGCTGGAGTATAACCAGAATTATGCTGTTTAAATTACATGTGGACTGGACTGTATAATTCCATCTGCCACAATGTTCAATAGGCCAGTCTATTCTATTAAATAAGCTCTATATGAATAGAGACTAATGCAGCCAGGGATTATTAGTGCATGACTGTGTTTATGCTAGGGCAGCACATATTGGGTCTACTGCTAGTGAAAGCCAATTTTCAAGCAAGCACTTTATAACCACATTCCTACCACTCAGTATTTAAACTCTACTAAATCAGTCACGGAAAATAATTCCAACGTCTGATTACTATGTTTTATTTATTGCAGTTAAATGCTGAGTTGCAGAGTCCGGCACAGGAGGGTTCAATTTAAATGGCCAGTTTCTCCTCATTAGTCTTGTTTCTGCAGTGCTCCATTTGGGCTGCATAAACCACAAACCAAGGGAAAGACCTAGAGCGCATATGTATGCTAGTTGGCTTGTCTGATTATTCACGACTGAGCCATACATCATAGAGCTACATATATGTGACCTACCCCCTAACATCACATGACTGTATAGTGGATCATATTTTTATTCTGCTCCATTGCAACATAACATACGTACCCTATACAGTTATGTTGCACAGATTATGGTTAGTGAAAATCCAGTATGTATCGATCAAGAAAACTACATTGTGCTTAATCTGGTCTTTTAGGGCATTTAGCATTATTACAAACTGAACATGGAACCATTAACTTATTAAAATCAGATAAAATTTCATGCACTCCTTATTTTTGCTGTATCGAAAATGTTCAATGTTGGATGGACTACCAAATCATACTGAATTAACTTGTGAACTTGATTTAATATAAATTATAAATAATCTCATGAATAAACCTAATAAACTCATGAATAATATAATACATTCTGTAGCCCTACTAACATCTTGTACCTTCTTTATTAAACAACATACAAAACTGATACAGTATAGAGTGTAATAGACAATCACATGCCACTTAATTAGGAACAACTGTGTCTAGCATACAGCATGTTGAACTTGTTGCTATAATTAATAATAATAATAATAATAATAATTATTATTATTATTATTATTATTATTATTATTATTATTATTATTATTATTATTATAACAATTGGAATTAGAGGCTACAGTGGGCACAGACTCACCAAACCGGGACAATAAGATAATGAAAAATGTAACCGGGTGTAATAAAAAGTCATTTCTGTAAGTGGTAGGGTCAGAGCATGGCTTTAACCAGGGGTTTCATATCCAGCTTGTTTGGAGTGAAAACCTGCAGCCACAATGGCCCTTTGTAGAGAATCTATGGTCTCAACCTGTCTTGTCTTAGTAGTTCAAGCTGCTGCTGGTTGTGTAATGGTGTGGGAAATGTTTTCCTGGTGCACAATGGGAGCCTTAAAACCAATCACTGTTTGAATGCCACAGCCTGTGTTTAGTATTGCATCCATGTGCTTCCCTTTATGACAACACTCTAGTGCTTTTCTAATGGCAACTTTCAGCATAATGCACGCTGTAACAAAACACAAGTCAACATCTCAATCTGGTTACATGAATAGACAATAGAGTTAAAGGTACTTTAGTGCCCGCCCACTATCACCAGATCTGAATCCAATGGATGCTCTATCAGGATAGGAACAGCATGCACACAGATTGCCAACAAATATGTCAAAGTGAACTTTTCCAGCACCGTTGTTGAATTCAGGCTGTTCTGTGTTCCTAATAATAGTGGTTGACGAATGTGAAAGATACAGGTTTTGTTTTATAGTTGTGTCTTTGTTAATTACTCTGCATGGCAAGTGTCACAGGCATTTGGCTAATCATCCACTTCCATCTCCAAGTGAGGATGCCAGTAAAACTGTGCGTATATTGATTGGCTCCGAGATGATGGAGCCATTAATCCCGGATGAGGACGGGTCAGAGCCCATTACGCTTGGCACGATGAGATCTGCGCGTGCCATAAACACATTAGGGAAGAGGCTGGAGTTGATAATCACATAATAAAAAGCTCGGTGTAATCCTGGGTTCACCTGCAGGTGGTGTGTCAGGATCGGGTGATGGAGACAGACTGCCTGGTGTGCAAAAGGCTGGAGATGAAGTTTACAGGTGAGACAGGAGATGACAGGTTCGTTATTGAAACCGGGAGGCAATCGAACAGCCCAAACACTCAAACCTGGCTGATGCTCTCCGTCTGCAGTAGGAGAGCCGATGCCACTGCGGTTCTGCTGCTCATAAGGCTAGTTCGAACATCACACCTCGAGACTGGCACCATCAGGGAAACGGGAAGATGAGTGGTAACAGCGCAGGGATGAGCAGGTGACCAGCAGTGCTTAGAGGTGTAATGGAGGGCAAGTAAACCTCGCCATGCTCACAACTAAGCGTAATTCCGTTCGGGGTGGGGGCGGCTGCCTGCAGCACACCTCACCATGTTCACTACGAAGCCTAATTCAGGAAGTAAACCTGGCCATTGCGACCACCCTGCTGGAGCCGGAATAGAACTGCTTCACCGTTTAAGGTGGAACGGAAAATTCCAGGAAGAAGCTGACAACTTTAGCCTCCTCTGTTCACATGACTGTACCTGTATCATGCACAGCTGACCGCTAGATAGTTAAGTTAGATCCTTCTCAGACATACTACACATAGGATCGCATTATGACCCACCAAAATCATCAGAGCAAAGTAGATCAAAGAAGAGGAAATAAACCAGCACTAATATTACTCAGCTTACCGCTTATCGAGACAGACTATCCACTCCGCAGACGCAGCAGAATGGGCAGAGGTGTGAGCTGCCACCATCTTTGACGAGATCATGGACTAGGAAAGGCAGCTCGCATCATCCGGACTTGTTAAAGGGTGACTTTCCCTCCAGGCGTCCCCAGGTCGCACACAAGCAGATGAAGGCTAGCGATGCACACTGCAGCCCGTCTCCGCAGTGCTGATGAAGAAAGACTGATGAAAAACTTTTCTATGGTTGTAAGTAGCTACTGAACCTACACTAAAGCAGGAAAGACAAGCCTCTCCGGGTGAAGTAGCTGCTGCTGATGACTGGGGCTGCACTGCAACACTGTTGGGACTGTTAGTGACAGCCTCACTGCACACTGCGTGGGAGGGATAAAATAGTGGCTGCCTGCTGCAGTTTATCATACAGTGCAGTGTGGCACAGATCAAGTACATCACTGTACCACGCACAGTCCCTTACCTATGACAGAAGCACAGAGGTGGGCAGTACTTACCTGTAGTGCTATAAATACTGATGGCTTTGTTCTTTTCTGAGAATTTATAATACTAATAATTCATAATGCTTGTACTTATACTCTTAAGGGTGTACAGCTGAATGTGAAAGTTTGGACACCACTGACCAGAAGAAGTAAGGAGATGTAAACACAACCACTGCAACAAACCGTCTTTAAAAGCTTCATATTTATTCATGTGTTAATGTACAGTTACTGTACTGAGCAACACCCCTTTTGTCAGACAGAGCCTGCAGCTGCTTTTTGTAGCTTGCTAGGAGGGGTCTAAATCGGGGGTGGGGGTGCTTAGGAGTCTTGGGCAGAGGTCACTATTGCTGCCATGTTCTTTAAAGAGCTTTTGTCTAAAGTGTCCTCTTTCCTGTGCCTTCCTACTCTGCACTGATGTTTCAATACAATGTTGTTACACACTCGCCATCACAAGAATAGCTACACAAATAGTTGCCCCCAAAAGGAATCAACCGGCAGAAATGAAACGTGGTGGGTACATTTGGCATTGTGAGGCATGCGAATGATTCGAGTGCACATATGACATAAGCAAGAACGGGCCTTATCACTGTACCTGACTGACCCAACAGTATCAATATCCTCACAACAATACAGGATCCTCCAGGAGTCATCCTGTGAGTGCCAGCACCATTGGCAGACGGCTGCACAATGCAGGACTACATGCATGCAGAACATTATGATGACTGCCCGTAACACCACATGAACATTACCAGAGACTGCAATAGTGTCATGCCAGACTGTCATGGAGTGTCTCAGAAAGACAGCAGGTCATTTGTGTGGAGGCACGGTGGTCAGTGACAATGTTTCTTTGTCATGCGTCACACGTCCAGAAAGCCTGGTGTAACTCCACCCCTACCACAACATCTGCAGGAACTGGGAGAGAATATTCAAAGTGCATGGGATGGATTATCACAGTTCACCATTAGGAACCTCTACAACTCAAATATATAATATTGCTCAATAAATATTACCCGTATCAGTCAAAATGTATAACTCTATAAATATTATTATACATGATTATAAAATGGCTATTATGTCATCACCTTTACATAAAGAGAGCATATATAAAGTGGGTCTGTGTAATAGCTTGCTGTTTACAGAATATTATTTTAGAGAAACTAAAATTTCTAAACTTTCTTCTCTGAAAAGCAACGGACAGACATCTTGCACTAAAAGAGGAAAACATAGTTATCTCTAACTGTCAAGAATCTGGATGTAGTAAAGAAAACAGAAGAGTGGAAAAAAGCACCATTATAAAAGGATTTTATTTCCTCCCTTATAGGCTGCGTATGCTGTCACGGGTCAGAGGGAAACTGTTTCGGTCTGTTCTCTGCTGTCTGAGCCCCAGACATAGGCATGCTGAGCAGCTGTGTCCAAGTCTCATTATTAAAGTGTCCACTCAGCAACCCAGAGGAATTCAGTCCTGCAGAGAAAACTTAAGAGAAAGAGAGAGAGAGAGAGAGAGAGAGAGAGAGAGAGAGAGAAGGAGGAAAGTCTCTTGCTGACTTTGAACTCTCTTCTTAAACAATCTCAGTTATGTGCAGAAGGGTAAACCAGCCCACACAGATGTCATTAAACAGTGTAATGGTTACAGTACTTTCTGGCACCTTATATGAACACGAGCATGTAATGAGGACATATTGGTGCAGATAGGAAGCTAATGATCTAAGAAACCGCTTTGTTGTGGAAAGGTGCTGTAAAGAAAACGTCTTCCCTTTTTAGTTCTGAATTCGTTATTTGCTTCTTCCAGTACAGTTAGTCCTGAAGCAGACTCAGTTTAAAGCCTGTAGCCATTAACAAAATGACTGAAAAACAACAGTGAAAGACAACAGCATCTCGACTCTACTAACATAAGCTGAAGTCTCTACATTCCTCCCACAGTTTCCTAGGCAACACTCAGGAAGCCTTTGTAAAGTTCTGTTACCGTCAGAGTGTGTTATGGTACACAAGCTTTAGCAGTTAAACACATTCCTCTACTGCATGTCTCTACTTAGTCAAGGTGAAATCATGAATGTGAACCCATGTTCCTCCCTTCTTGCAGGTGTCATGTCCACTAATAAACTAAACTGTTGTGTCAGACTCAGTTTGTCCAGAAGGTGGCAGCATCCTTATTTACGTATGTGAATTCTGGCTGCACTTCCAGTATGATGAGAGGAACTCAAGGTGTCTCAAGGATAGAAAGTCAAACATTCCACCTGTCTGTCTAACTTTCTATCTACAGTATATATCTGTCTGTCTGTCTGCCTGCCTGCCTGTCTGTCTGTCTGTCTGTCTGTCTGTCTGTACTCAGTACTCCTTTGAAAATCGCCAGTGTAAAAGCCCAGGACAGAGAAACAGCCATTAATAACACTGAAATTAATTCTAAAATATTAAATGAATGTTACTAAGAACCAAGTAAAACTATCTGCAGTGACAAACTAGCATGTAGTAGTTGATCTTTTTTGACCTGGTTATTAATTAAACTTAATATTTGACTGTTACAGTATCCTGTTTCACAACAGAGTAACCAAATTGCTATGAAGAGGCCTGATAAAAAATAAATTAGAAACCTTAGAGCCTCAGTGGTACATTAAAAACAGTGATTACATAAGGTAAAGTATTCATCATAACAAATGAAAGATAAAAGATAATTATCATAATTGTATATTTTACATTTGGCCATATGTACTGTTTATCTTATATATAAAACATTCTGCTTCTTTAAAGGAGCAATGTGTGAGATGACACAATCTGTCAAATTCATACTACAAAGACATAGAACCAGAAAGATGTGGTGTTTAGTTCTATTGTATGAAACAATAGAAGAAACATTGTGAGGTTACCAACAAGCTTTATCCCTTTACTTGCTATAAGCATCTCCTGTGGCGAAAGGCAAAGCGTCAGTGTTAACTGTTGTTTTACTTCTATGTATATCACTTTTTTGTTTACTTCTGAACGTGCTCTCTTCCTGATAGTGACAGCAGTGGAGATAGTGGTCCCTTGTCAAGAGTTTGATTGTCTTGGCTCTTCCTTTCATTGCCTACCTGTCCTTAAAGGATTTAACAGCAGGAACTTCAACATGATTGAGTTTAGAATACATCATCGGGGCAGTGCTGGCATTACAGGGCAGTACAGGGTGGAGTACTTCACTTCAGTAGAGATCTTTATAGCAAGATACATAACACCTTGACATACATAAGTCCTTTTTCTTGCGCCAAATTAATAATGTATGTCAATGAACATGTCAGTCTCTGTCATTTTAATTACCATAATTGAAAATGCACAAGGCCTCACAAGGCACAGAAATGAACAGTACAAAGTTAAACAATACTGTATTTGAAAACTAATGGCAAGAGACTGGACTTTCAGGCACATTCATGCTGTTTTGTACTGACAAGACTGTTAAGCACATATAGGGACATAGGAAACCCCTTAGGCCGAACTGTACATGCAGCCCTGCATGGGGAGTTACAGCACAGTCTTTCGACATTCCTGTCTGTTGAGCCACAGAATATCATACACAACACATCACAACAGATACCTTCCCTCACAATGCAGCAGAGAAAGAGTCTTTTGGAATGTCTTATCTGGCCTCTGCAGGTGTCAAAGCTAGGTTCATGGCAACTTGTGGGTCAGTATGTTTGAAGAATTAAGAACACAGTTGTTCTCCCAACATTAAGTGGCGCCCTTCAATCACCCTCAGACATCGTAAAGCCATGCTTCATTCCATGGTTCACTAACAAAGTCCTCAATTGGGGGTCTTATTTCATCTGGAGAGTGCCCATCTTCTTGGCCTCTTCTAGATCGTCCTCTGTTTGCTTCCTTACCTTTCCACTTATTGTTATTCTCTGTTGTACAGTGTTATGAGATGCACCTCTGAGCTATGTTAGTTGGATTAGAACTGGTTTATCACTGGTTGATTTAAAGCTTCTCACACTTCTCTTCGTGAGTGAAAGTCATGATTCACCTGCGAGCTTATTCATCAAGTTCAGTAGACATCTGCCAGGATCATCTAACAGCAATGTATAAAACATGCTTTATAGCTTGTGACAGCTGGATCAGCACTTTTCAACATAATGAGTTGTGCAATGAATTTAGGCCCAGATGTTTTGGAGGTAAGTATATTACATTTTGATTAGCATGATAAAAGCAATGGATAATCAGCATACAAATGTGCAAAATCATATTTATGATTATCCCAAAGCATTTGCTATTAGTCCAAAATGAATGAAATGGGCTGGGCACAAGCAACTAGATGATGTGGAGAAAAGTAATGTTGAGAAATTCATTTTAGATCTGAGTAATGTACCAAAGTGACATAGAAAACCATAACATTTCTGGAAACTGTAGTACATGCCACAGGGAATTTAACTTTAATTATTATAACCACAGCTAATGTTTAATATTGTAGTCACAAGTTATATTATGCCTAATATTTATCATTTAGTCACTAAATTATTAGCTATATTTTAAATTAGCACCACGATTACAAAGTGGCTCAGTAATCTTTCTCTTTCATGATAAAAGAGCAGTTTTCTAATGTAATCTCATTTGACTGCTGCACTCTCTGCTGCCACTGTATACAGTGAAGTAAAATGCTTAAGAATATGGAAAAGTGAAATGCATTAACGAAAGATTTCTGTTGAAATTACACAGATTAATAACCTATTAAAAGAGGATCATGTTCAAAGTGTAGCCAGGTGAAGAAAATAATAGGATGTACAGAGTTTGTGTGGAATAACACAAATAAGGTCAACACTAAGCTAATGAGCACATTGGTCAAGCTACCGTGCCTTCTTGCATGTCTCTGAAAGTAAGTACGGCTCTGACATAAATAGCTCCACAGATCAAGATCAAGAAGAGATCATCGTCGCAACCATGTGCAACCATGCAAACATACAGGACAAACTAGTGTTCCTCGAGGGGCCCAGCACAACATACAACACTGTATGCTAACAGGACAAGACAGTACAAGATGAAGAAGATGAGAAAATGCTACACTGAGTAGTACAGGGGCCGTGAGAACCTGAATTTCAGAGAATGCTATGTCTAGCTAATAGTTTTGATGTGGTGTTCCATGTCTGCTGTACCCGAACATTCTCTCTTAAAGAGAGATTTCCACACTCAGAGCCAGTATGATAATTATGGCACTGCTGTATGTAGGCGTATAGGAAAATTACATTGCAGGATTTTGCTCTTCCCCAAGAGAGAAAACTGTCGTTACTGGAAATCTCCTCTTGGAAAGTTTGATTTATGATTAACAGGATATGAGACTGATGAGGAAGTTAATGTCTAGCATAGCACACAAATGTGTTATGCCAGGTTCAAATATATTTCTTTCATCTGAGAAAAAAATTGTCCAAGCAGTCCGAACCTTTCTTAGACTTCTAGGATAAAGTACCCTGATAATGAGGATTACCAGACTCGATGCACTAAAGAATCACTGGCATTTGTTTAAAAAAAAAAAAGTAGACGGGATCTTATCAGCCCGCTGCAACGGACGGTAAACATATGAATGGAATTTCATTCCATCACAGAGAGCAAAAGAACCCCAGGCAGGGCTTGCAGGCTCATGTGAAGGCGAGGGGGATGAGGGTCGAGCGGGATGAGGAGCACTATTTTTAAACGCGGTCTATAGTGATTTACATTTTAATCTGGGGAGGTGAGGTCAATAGCATTGGAGTGCCGAGGAGAAGACACAGATTTTACTTAGGTCCCTTTACTGTGTGCTGCGATTTAGAGAGCAGTGCTAGGTTATTATTTACTCTAACATGCATTACTTAGAAAGAGAGCATTATAAAAAGCCACCCAGGCTGCTCAGTACATGTGTAAAAGCTCACATGTCTCACAAATCTTCCATAGAAGCCACATTTGGAAAACCCTTTTGCTTTATTCCCATGTGAATAGAGTGATCATGTTACTGTAAGATTTATCATAGTAATATATTCTTTCATACTGCACAGAATGAAAAGGCAGCTTAATTTAGCAGCTGATTCTTCTTTTTCGTATGAGTCATTGGTTTAGTATATGGTAGCAGGGCGGTTAGCCTAACTACAGTTTACTTAACAAAACATTTCTACTCCAGGGACAAGAGGGAAAAGGAAGGGCTGCCCTTAATAATTGCCTGCCTGCCTTTCAGGCCCATGGTTACCAGGAGATGGAAGAGGCATGCAGCAGTCACTGCACACATACAGGCCTCATGTGCGTGGGCTGTGGCATTGGAGCCAGCCATGCCTGCGCTTACAAACTCCTGAGTAATAGTACTTTACACATACTCTTACTAGCCAAGTTGTCTACTGCAGTGTCAGTAGACATTTGATTCTTTTTATGCTAATCTGAGATTCTTTTAGCTTCTAAAAGGTCAACCACAAGTGTCAAGGTTAGTAGGACTTATGCTATTTATAAATATAGTTACATTCATACACAAAGTCATGTACACAATTGATGTAATCATTTCTCAACTCTAGGCACACAATGTAGGGGGGAATGGTTATCAGTTCGTTGTGCCTAGAGCTAGGAGATGATTACATCAGTTGCGTACGTGAGGAGGAGTGAATGGCTGCATTAAGCTGTGCTCATCAGATAACCCTGCTTTCAGTCAAGCCGAAATGAGAGAGCAGATTGCTGGCGGAAATGCCACAAGACCCCATCTCATTTTGGGGAAAAACCCCTCTGATGCCACTTGTCTCACTGTCTCTTTGAAGAAGTAATTAGAAGACATAAATGTTCAGGAATATCTCCCAAAAATCACATTCAGACAATGTTTAAAAACAACACAATTTAAAGACAACATTGGCCTTAAACGACGTATTTTGGATCTCATTAATTGCTATTAATTGCAGTTTATGTTTCATGTGTCATAGGATTAAATATGTACACTGGGGTTATCCCTGGAGCGACAAGAAACACAGAAAAGCAGAGAGAACATGCATGGGTAAAATAGTTCACCATCTGCTTCAGTAATATCTGCCAAGTCACAGTTGAAAAAGATATCTCTATTAGAGAGAGGAACACTGTAGCTTGTTAGATGGCGACGAGGAAAAAACATACGCTTTACGTACAGATTTCCACTGCTGTGCTTTGCCATACCTTGGCAATTATTTAGAACTGCCCTTCCTTTTCCTTCATGTCCCTGGAGTAGAAGCCATTCCTGTCTTTTTTTCCGAAGAGGACTGGCAGCTGTAAAAATTAATGCTACATTTCAAATTACTCATACACTGTAAAATTACAAATGAATGCAGGTAAACCATGTTCATTCTTCTATGAGGAGTCAATACTTGAGTCAGCAACCTTTATGTGATGCATAACATCTTTGTGTTCCATCAGAGTTACAAATGAGGTGAGGTAATTCCTCTTAATTTGCATTTTTGTCTATATTAATCTGTTGTTTAAATGTGCAAAATGGAAGGATGAGGGAAAAGTGCAGTAACATTGTGTTTATTCAAACATTATTAAGCACTCATGAATCACAACTTGGACTTTAGAAGTAGAGTTAAACACTCTTTTTTTTTTTAAAGAAGTAGAGGTCATTAAACACACTACACACACACACACACACAATTATCCATCTCATTTCATATAAACTATATTGGTGCTGAGGCATTTGTCTTTGAATGGACAACCACTAAAGTCAAAGAAACACTGCAAAGAAAGTCCTCTGTGTCCCCCTTGTCCACTGTGTATTGAAGATGCTCTTTTATTAAAGCAGATAGAAGCAGAGGAGAACTGCCACTAGCAACGACAGACAGAGACAAGATGACACTACTAGCCACAAATTTTCGTTACATGTTAGATAGCAAATGCACACAAACTACCCCACGGTCCAGCAGAGCAAAGCGTTGTCCACTGTCCCTGTAGCAACAGCATCAGTGTTCCCTCATATGCCCTGTCCTTCCTACAGTGACCTCTACACTGTACACACCAGCAAGACTGTCACACATATGCATGCTGGATCCCCAACTCTTGACCTCAGCCAACCACGCTGAGGGCTGCGGTCAGTACAGCTATGCCACCATACTGCTTTACCAGTAGGTCATTGTGGCAGGCTGCACTGCCGGCACCCTTATCCTCCTTCAATTTTACATTCTCTAGCCAGCTCCACCACCGAGGCTCATCACACTTCCTCAGCCTTCGTCCTCTCCTTCTGTCTTTGCAAAGCTGTACCTTTCTTCGAGTCCTTGGCTGGGCTTCGTCCCTTTCTGCCATGTTGCTGTTAAGTTTGTGGTGGCACTATTCCTCTCCAGGCCTCTGGGTGGCACTATCCCACCCCTTACACCAGCGTGACATTGACGTTAATATAAAGAGGTGGGAAACACAATGCTGTAAGTAAATACTCTTCAGCAGAGGCGAATCTCTACAGGCAGGACACTAGGCACACATTACCCATACATGGTAGATGGCCAACCAGCACACAAGCTACCCCACATTTTGGCACACCAAAGCACTATAAACTGCCTGCATAACACAGATACAACTGTTTACAAGATTTGAAACTCTGCTACTGTGAGTCTGGCGCCATTTCCACAGGCGAGCCAGTAGCAGACTCTACAGCATTTTATTATGGAACTATGCACAATAGTTTTTGTAGCCAAAATTGTCTTTGCCATAATGAACAAAGATCTATTTATAGGCTTCAGATCGTTCATAACATATGTCTGCATTGTACAGCTCTGAAACATTTCCAATAGTTTAGTGTGATAGCCTTGCCTCCATAAAAAGAAGCTGTTACATAAGCATTTCATGGTAATTTGACTGATTGAATGGGGCTCGCAGTAGCTCTTTGCCAGTACAGAGATCTGTTAGGAATAAAAATCAGACATGTGTGAATACAGGGTTGGAGGCCACTGCATCCGGCTCCAACTGCCACATCACCCTGGGACTGTGACCCACTTACTTTGTGTTCAGGAGACACTGAGACACACCCAAAACAAGCTGTTGAGTTTGGTACACTATATATCCATTCACCTTTATATACTGGCAAAGGGTGCAATACAGCAAAAGAGTCTGGCTTCTTATGAAAGGCTTTGTCTCGGACTGCACCTGGTAAACTCTTAATATGCATGGCCTCATTGCCAGGAAAACACAATGAACGTTGACAGTGCATTATGTAGTAGTAGTGAACTATTAGACCTACATTATAACTCTGTAAAAATAAAAAAAAATGTTACATTAGTGCAAAGTTCTCTTATAAACACCTAATCCATTATTTACATGTTTAATAAACATTTCACCGATCATACAGTTAAATTCTACAGATTGTATACACTCAGAGTGTATATACTCATCATCAAAAACCGGTGCACTCAGAAGGAAGTGTGGAATTGCAATGCTGTTTGGAAAATATTATTTTATTATGGTATGGGTTACCAGGAGCAATACATTATGATAAAGTTAAACTGATATGGGCAATATTTATTGAGCTACACAAACAGAAGTAGTGTCTCTTAGTATGGCATCGAGCTGACATGTTTGTTAATGCATTTGTTGGCATGGGGTTGTAGCAGTCCTTAATGGTGTCCTGTGATAATCCATACCAAGCAGTTTGAATAGTTCCTGAAGATTTTGCTGTAAGGGTGGCACCAGCCCTTCTGGACATATGTCACGTGACAGCAAACCGTTCATCTTGGTGCTGATCACGGTGCCTCCACACACGGATTCGTTGCCATTTTAAATCAATCCATGACAGCCTGGCACAACACCATTGCAGTCTTCGGCGACGTTCACCTGATGTTACGGGCAGCCGCCGTAACAGCCAGCATGCATGTAGTCCTGCACCGTCTGTCAAAGCCGCTGGCACAAACCGGATGACTCATGGATGCAAATAAAAAGCATTTTTTAAATATATTTTACCTTCATTAACATACATACAAAAAGGTTTACTGATATTTTTGGAAAGTAAATGTATGTGCATCCACCTTCTCAGTAAATTATGCAGAAATTTTGAAAAACTGGTGGAATTCCCCATTAAATGGCTGGCTGGGGCGCAGGTAACCCTGTCTGTCTCTTGTTTGGTGTGGAAAAAGACAGAGAAAAACGCCCCGTGTGAAGAGTGAGGAAAACAGTAGGAACTGTCGGCTAAACCACTGCTGTGAGACACCGTCCCGGCGCATTCGTTCTTTTTATCCAGAGACAGCGTTGCTGAGACGTTTCGGTCGGAATGCTTCTCTTTTTTTCCCACGCCATTCCCGGGCCTCCCCTCCGTCTGTCTGCGCGCTCCCGTGCCCGCGCGCGCCCTCAGGAAGGGGGGGTTGGGATTTAGCAGCCGAGGAATGCACTGGTGTGTGCGCGCGTGCGCCACACAGGGACGAG
This sequence comes from Prochilodus magdalenae, assembly GCA_024036415.1. NCBI lineage: Eukaryota > Metazoa > Chordata > Actinopteri > Characiformes > Prochilodontidae > Prochilodus > Prochilodus magdalenae. The sequence goes on from JAMWET010007698.1 coordinate 180,152, forward strand.
CTACGGCGCGACAGGTTTGTGCGAGTTTCCATCAAGGCGAGCGAGAGAGGGTAGAAGGACGATGGCCGAGAAGAAATGACAAGTTTGCTCCGGTTGAAGAAGCGGACCGGCACTGTAACGATGGCGTTTCGGTGAAGGTAAGAGTTCTGGCCCGTGTGGCGGCAGAGGGCTCCGTCTTTACTCAACTTCTACAGCCACTTTCAAACAAACTCCTAACGACTCTTCATGCCGGTTAGCCGAGTGCAGCTGAGGGCTTGGATTCAGAAAAGCTCTTTGTTGCATGTTTGACTTGTCAGAAGTACACTGCTGTTTCCTCGAGAAAGTTTTCGTCCGATTTCGGCGGGTTTGATCTCGAACGATCTGCATAATCTTCTCTAAAGCATACTTTTATCTTTAAACAGCAACCTAAGCTAACAGTGTGAGGTGAACTTAGCGACAGTTAAAGTCTAAACATAAGTGAAGAGGAGTTTTAACGCCTCGGCTAGTCCTGCTGGGTGGTAAAGTAGGTAGCATAGCCACACTGTAGTCTGACTGAGTAGCCTGGCTAATGTGGTCCGGGCTCACAGTGTGGAGCAAACGGACGCTACACAGACTATTTCCCGACCTACAACCAGTTTGTCTGTCTGTTTTGCAGATGTCTGTCTGATTTGAATGAAAGAATGCATCGGAGCAACTCGGCAGTACTCATGGCATCGTGCGATTAAGATAAAGGACCCCGGCTACTCATAGATTGCGGATCTGGAAGTCCGGATTTGGAGCCCTCTCCGCTCGACCGTATTTTAAGTTCTCGAAGGAGAGATTGTGTGAAAATGATCAAGGCTGAGAGCAAAGGCGAGAGGACGTTGAGGAGCGCCTCTCCCCATAGAAATGCCTATAAGTCGGACTTCCACGCCATTAAGTGCTCCTTTGATGGGTCTAAATCCGACAGCTCCTCCAAGTCATATGCTAATGGATCCAGTGACCCCCGGGAGGACACGAGAGGGCGACCGTTTGGCAACCGGGTGAACAAGATAAAGAACATTTTCCTGCAGATGGACAGCCAGCAGCAGCAGCAACAGCAGGAGAGTCCGGAGGTGAAGCCCGCTGTAAAAACAGATACACCTCAGGTCTCCTCGCCTCCAAAATTTTCCCTTGGTTCTCACAAAGGTAGCCTGAGCAGCCCCACCAGCCTGGAACCACCAAGTGCAGACAAGACCCCGAAGACGGAGGATGGAGAAATAGACAAAGCAGCTTTGGCAGAGAAGTTCTCAGTAACTAGAAAACTCTTTGAGCGAGGGATGAAGGAACAGCCTGCTGTGGACAGGCCAGCTCCAGGCAGGGCCTCTGGCCGGGTGTCCCAGGGGGGAGTGTGTGAAGAGAGGAGATCAGGCAGGAGACCCGGAGTGGCTTCTGAAAATAGCAACAACATTATTAAAACAGACCATAGCCCTACTTCGCCAGATAGGACTGTGTCAGAAGAGGAGAAGAAAGAGGGTGAGGGCCCAAAACCGGTCAATAGATTACTAAATGCAGGTCCCATATCCAGACGACTGGAAAACTTTATGGCAGATAATGACAGCGAAGAGAAGCTGTCTGCTAAAACTCAAGAGAAGGTATGTAGCCCTGCAGAGGGATCAGTGCCTACATCACCTGTATGCGACAGCACTTACAAACCAACTTCAAATTTTAGTGACCACTTACAAAAACCAACTTCTCCAAATAATAATTTAAAACCAGCTCTCCCATCTCACAAACCAACCTCCCCCACCAGTGACTTTGCATTGAAATCCAGCCCGCCGGTCTGCCCAGCACCATACAAACCCACCTCTCCTACGACTAAAAGCAATGACGAGCCACTTTCACCCACTGCCTCAAGCCCATTCAAGCGTTCCTCCACATCAAGTGATGGTTTTTCTAAATCCTTCTCAGGCAGTGAGGAAACCATGCCCACCAGTCCTCCTCCTAAAGATCAAAAGCCTTCATCTTTTGTCAGCAGTTTTTACAACAAGGTCAAAAGCCCAGACATAGCAAAGACCGACTCCGGGGTGGTGCGGACTCCATCCAAGGACAAGCTACCTCCGCAGTCCCCACCGAACTTGGATACGGCTGGAGCAGGAGTGGTCCGAGCAGAGCTTGTGGTAGTTCAGAATGAGTCCTCAGAAAGTGAGGGTGAGAGTATGGATGGTAATGTGTTTGAGGAAGTGAAGCTGAAAAAGGAGCTATATGCTGAATCATTAAAGGGAGCCCTGACAGGAACACCTTCAATTCCCTCGCCTCAAGTAGACCTGCTGAAGGTCACAGAGGTCAAGCATCAGGAAGAGACCGTGTCTCAGGCAGCAGAACAACATACAGAGGAACAGAGAGAGGAGC